>OY482664.1:26170071-26257571 GCA_960531205.1 Andrena bicolor | reverse complement strand
ATATATGTGGTGTCTAGAAGAAGTAGTGAAGGAGGAAGAGGAAGGCACATATCCGAGATAGAATTAAGTGGAACAAATCGGGGATATGATGTCTAAAACTGCACGCTACCGTGCAAGTTTTATAAGATGAAACGTGGGGCATCGTCGATCCGTCTCTAAAAGAGCGGACGACGCGATGAAAACAGAAAGAACACGAAAGTGTGTGAATTCGAATAGAGGGAAACCTTCGCGAAGCTCCCTGGTTGATCCTGCCAGTAGTCATATGCTTGTCTCAAAGATTAAGCCATGCATGTCTCAGTACATACCGTATTAAGGTGAAACCGCGAATGGCTCATTAAATCAGTTATGGTTCCTTAGATCGTACCCACATTTACTTGGATAACTGTGGTAATTCTAGAGCTAATACATGCAAAACAGAGTTCCGACCAGAGATGGAAGGAACGCTTTTATTAGATCAAAACCAATCGGTGGCGGATGGTTCGCCTTCCGTCCCATCGTTTGCTTTGGTGACTCTGAATAACTTTGTGCTGATCGCATGGTCATCTAGCACCGGCGACACATCTTTCAAATGTCTGCCTTATCAACTGTCGATGGTAGGTTCTGCGCCTACCATGGTTGTAACGGGTAACGGGGAATCAGGGTTCGATTCCGGAGAGGGAGCCTGAGAAACGGCTACCACATCCAAGGAAGGCAGCAGGCGCGCAAATTACCCACTCCCGGCACGGGGAGGTAGTGACGAAAAATAACGATACGGGACTCATCCGAGGCCCCGTAATCGGAATGAGTACACTTTAAATCCTTTAACAAGGATCCATTGGAGGGCAAGTCTGGTGCCAGCAGCCGCGGTAATTCCAGCTCCAATAGCGTATATTAAAGTTGTTGCGGTTAAAAAGCTCGTAGTTGAATCTGTGTGTCACAGTGTCGGTTCACCGCTCGCGGTGTTTAACTGGCATTATGTGGTACGTCCTACCGGTGGGCTTAGCTCTTCACGGGGCGGTCCAACTAATATCCCATCGCGGTGCTCTTCACTGAGTGTCGAGGTGGGCCGGTACGTTTACTTTGAACAAATTAGAGTGCTCAAAGCAGGCTACCTTCGCCTGAATACTGTGTGCATGGAATAATGGAATAGGACCTCGGTTCTATTTTGTTGGTTTTCGGAACCCCGAGGTAATGATTAATAGGGACAGATGGGGGCATTCGTATTGCGACGTTAGAGGTGAAATTCTTGGATCGTCGCAAGACGGACAGAAACGAAAGCATTTGCCAAAAATGTTTTCATTAATCAAGAACGAAAGTTAGAGGTTCGAAGGCGATCAGATACCGCCCTAGTTCTAACCATAAACGATGCCAGCTAGCGATCCGCCGAAGTTCCTCCGATGACTCGGCGGGCAGCTTCCGGGAAACCAAAGCTTTTGGGTTCCGGGGGAAGTATGGTTGCAAAGCTGAAACTTAAAGGAATTGACGGAAGGGCACCACCAGGAGTGGAGCCTGCGCCTTAAATTGACTCAACACGGGAAACCTCACCAGGCCCGGATACCGGAAGGATTGACAGATTTATAGCTCTTTCTTGATTCGGTGGGTGGTGGTGCATGGCCGTTCTTAGTTGGTGGAGCGATTTGTCTGGTTAATTCCGATAACGAACGAGACTCTAGCCTGCTAAATAGACGTAACTTATGGTATCACGAAGGTCCCCGACTTCGGTCGGTGGGTTTTTACTACCAACGTACAAACAAATCTTCTTAGAGGGACAGGCGGCTTCTAGCTGCACGAGATTGAGCAATAACAGGTCTGTGATGCCCTTAGAGGTTCTGGGCCGCACGCGCGCTACACTGAAGGAATCAGCGTGTTTTCCCTGGCCGAAAGGCCCGGGTAACCCGCTGAACCTCCTTCGTGCTAGGGATTGGGGCTTGCAATTATTCCCCATGAACGAGGAATTCCCAGTAAGCGCGAGTCATAAGCTCGCGTTGATTACGTCCCTGCCCTTTGTACATACCGCCCGTCGCTACTACCGATTGAATGATTTAGTGAGGTCTTCGGACTGGTGCGCGGCAATGTCTCGGCATTGCCGATGTTGCCGGGAAGATGACCAAACTTGATCATTTAGAGGAAGTAAAAGTCGTAACAAGGTTTCCGTAGGTGAACCTGCGGAAGGATCATTAACAAGGCTCAAAAAGCAAAAAGCTTGAAAACGTAACTATGCACAAACAAAACTATATATATGCGATGCATTTATATAAACAGATACCAAAAACTAAATGCGAAAGCATTTACGAACAGATACCAAAAACTTAATGCGAAAGCATTTACGAACAGATACCAAAAACTAAATGCGTAAGTGTTTGAGAATGAAATTAGTTTCTCAAGCCGCCACGCATTCTCATAGCAGCACCTCTCGGACAGCGATCCAGCAACGCGGATCGCTGGGCGAGCGGCCAATCAGCGGCCATCGATCAACCGTCGCCGAGATCGATGAACCAATCAGCGGGCCGCGTCGGGGTTCTAGAAGAACGGAGAAGACGCGGTTTCGTTCGTCCGCCATTGCCTCACTCTCTGTGTGTCTTTTCAAGTCAACGGTTTGTTGCATCTCGCATCGCGATTCGCAGTACCCCTCTTGAAATTCTCACGATCTTTTCAATTACTAGTTGCTCTCTTCTCATCACTTCTAGTGTATTAAAAACAACGTTTTGTAATATCTAAGTATCGCCGCGCGAATTAATATAATTCGTAGGCGCCACGTGCCAAACCACGCGGTTCAATTTCAACGCTCTGCTCCTCTCGTGAATCCCAAAGTTTATTGTTAAACTCTAATTAAGTGCTTGTGCATAGTGACGCCAATAAATTGACAAGGATTTTTACACCGCATTCAAAGTTCAGTGCTACCTAACCTAATTTAGTCTCCTCTCCTCTCACTTAAGTGGAGATCTCTCAAACATTTTTGGTCCTTCGAGCCGGATCTAAATTAAGGTTGGTGATCAGTGCAGTGTCTCTGTGGAGTGTGGTGCTCAAGATGCCAGGGGATGAGCAGGCAAAGTCAACGACTCGGTCCCAGACAGCGTCGAGGCCCACATCACCGCTGGTATCACTGGCCATCCCTCTAGAACCTTCGCGGAGCAGTGCAACTGAAGAAAGGAGGGAGACGAGAGCCTCGTCTCCCTCAGGAATTCCATCCGAGGTGTTGTCCAGAGCTGAGACTCAGCTCTCACGCCTCGATTCAATCAAGGCATTGAAAAGGCGAATTCCAGACTGTGCGCCGAACATCTCTCTAGCAGAGATTAAGATCTTCTCTGCTCACCTGGATGATCTCCACAAGGCGTTCCAGAAGGAACATTCGTACTTTGAGGCAGCCTGGCCCAGGGCGCATCGCGATCATCCTTACTATAACAACAAGATGATGTTCGAGGAAACCGAGCTGTGCTTCGACATAAGGTTGTTGTTGGGCAAACTTAAGGAAGAACTGACACCCTTCCAACCCCCAGGTACCTCCAGCTCAGCGAGCACAACGTCAGCCCTAGGGAAGCTCCCTGAGCTGGCATTGCCCACCTTTGCTGGGGATTACGCGAAGTGGCCGGCATACTGTGAAATGTTTTCAGCTCTAATAATCTCCCGCAAAGAGCTCACCGACATTGAGCGGCTTCAGTACCTTCTATCGAGCTTGGAAGGTGAACCAGCTCAAAAGGTGGAAGCACTGCCGTTGAAAGGGGCCTCCTTTACACCTGCGTGGGAGAAATTGAAGGCGATATACGCTAACAAGCGGCTTCTCATCCAGGCTCAACTGGAGAAGCTCTTCGAGCCAAAGCCCGCTAACCTCAAGGGCATAGCTGCTCTGAAATCGCTCATCTCCACCATCGATGGAGCTGAGACTTCTCTCAGCTCACTTGGAGTGACGGAAAACCTGGGGGACCACATTCTCACCCATCTAGTGGCGCGCCAAATGGATAAGGCGTCAAGGGAGGCATGGGAAACCTCAGTGAGCACCCAGACTGAGTATCCCTCCTTTAAGCGGATGAAGGAATTCGTCAACAACCGAGTGCGGGCATTGCTGCAGGCAGAGAATCCATCATCTCAAGGCCCCAGTGCGGCAACAAAGGCGTCAGCTCAACGAGCTGCGTCTCACACAGCGTCTCAAGGCTCGTCACGCCACAAGACCTTCCCGTGTGACATGTGCAAGGGCGATCACTTTATTGTGACCTGCCCGAAGTTCAGGGGCATGACAGTGCAGGAGCGAAGGAAAGTTGTAGCCAACAACATGTTGTGCTACAACTGTTGCGGCAGGCATTCGTCGGCACAATGCAAGTCACCGCACAGGTGCAAGGAGTGTGGCATTCAGCACCACACCATGCTGCACATCCCACCTGTGAAACCAGCTCCACCACAACAACAAACCGAGGCAACGCCGTCCACATCACAGCAACGCTGAAGTCTCACCGCAGTCGTCGAAGCATCATCTCAACGCACCCCTGCACTCTCTTCTCAGCAACAGGCATCCTTTGGACATCCAACATGCAGCCACCCTACACTCCTGGCAACTGCCCAGGCTCATCTCAGCTCACCAATGTCAACTCAACTGGTTCGTATACTTATTGATTCTGGATCAGAGCTTACCTTCGTTAAGGAGGACCTCCTTACCGAACTTAACATCAAGCGATCCCAGTCATCCATATCAATCATTGGCATTGGAGGGAAGAAGTCCACGCAGACAAGAGGAGTCGCCTCACTAACGCTGCGATCAATCCACCGACCGTTGTCAATTTCCCTTCAAGCCCATGTTCTCAGATCAGTGTCTTCGAGAGTGCCCTCAGCCGAGGTGCCCAACCAAGACTGGCCACATCTTACTGGGCTCGCGTTGGCAGATCCTGACTTTTTAAAACCACGACCTGTCGACATTATCATCGGAGCTGACACTTATGGACAAATCATAAGGCCCAACATAATCAGAGGCACGCCATCCATGCCGATCGCTCAGCTGTCAATCTTTGGATGGCTGATACTTGGACCAGTTGCCTCCGTCACCACTCTCAACCAGTCATCGTATCACACTTCACTTGTGCAAGAGGGCGAGCCGTCCGTACGTGATTTATTGGAGAGGTTCTGGATTCAAGAGGAGCTCCCGATGGGCAATTCATCTCAACTCAACTCTGAAGAACAAGAGTGCGAAGCCCATTTTCAAGAAACACACACAAGAGATGCCTCTGGAAGATACATCGTACGCATCCCCCTCAAATCGTCACCTAGTGCATTGGGCAATTCATATCAGGCAGCTCATGCCTGCTTGAAACGCACTCTCTTCAAGCTCAACAAGAACCATGAGTATCGCAAACTTTATCAAGAATTCATGTCAGAATACGAACACCTCAATCATATGGTAAGAGCACCAACAAATTCAGTTCAAAACGATTCAATCTTTTACCTTCCTCATCATGGAGTTCTCAAGCCCGACAGCAAAACCACCAAGTTGAGGGTTGTCTTCAATGGCTCGTGTGCAACATCATCTGGGTACTCTCTCAACGACCTCATGCACACAGGGCGTAACCTTCTGCTCAACATTTCAGACGTGCTGCTCTGGATTAGGCAACACAAGTTCATCTTTGCCACAGACATCACCAAAATGTACCGACAAGTTCGAGTTCATGAAGACGATCAAGATCTCCAACGCATACTGTGGGTGGACGAGGAAGGGAAGGAAATAGCATTCAGGCTTACGACTGTCACTTACGGAACCAAGGCTGCACCGTTTTTGGCTGTCCGAGCATTGCTACAACTGGCGGAGGACGAAGGGCACCGCTTTCCATTGGCTGTACCCTCCATAACTCACGCACGATATGTCGATGACATCTTTGGCGGCGCTGACACAGGTGAGCAACTCATCAATATTGCACATCATCTCATCGACCTGTGTCACGCGGGAGGTTTTCCACTAGCCAAATGGCATTCAACGTATCCTGCATTACTTGAAGAAATATCCGCCACCGCAAGAGCCTCAAGCTCCATCATCTCACTCGACGACTGCCAAACTAAAATTCTAGGGTTGCAATGGAACAGTTTCCAAGACAACTTTACCTTTTCATCCAAGCCAAATTCAACCTCAAGTCCAACGAAGCGCAGCATCCTCTCAGAAGTCTCGCAGGTATTCGACCCACTTGGCTTCCTTGCACCTGTTATAATTCGAGCGAAGATTCTTCTGCAAGAGTTATGGCTACACAAACTTCGTTGGGATGATCCACTGCCACAGCAAGTTACTTCTCATTGGTATGCCATCAGAGACGACCTCACACGCCTGGCCAGGCTCTCCATTCCTAGGTGGTTCAACACCTACTCAACTTCAATTGTGGAACTCCACGGATTCTCTGATGCCTCTCAACTCGCCATGGCAGCGGTAGTGTATATTACCGTGATTTCACCGTCCACAAATCTCAAGGTGTCGACACTAGTGTGCTCCAAGACGAAGGTAGCACCTCTCAAGAAACTTACAATCCCGAGACTCGAACTCACAGCAGCATTGATGCTGGCAAAGCTTACCAAGTACGTTCAAGCGACTCTTCAGTTCAACATTGCATCTACTCATCTGTGGACGGATTCGCAAGTGGCACTTACATGGATCAACTCTCACGCCTCCCGCTGGAAGGAGTACGTCAGGAATCGTGTCTCTCAAATTCAAGAGCTTTCATCACAGGCGCAGTGGAGACACGTTCCAGGCACCTCGAATCCAGCTGATTGCGCCTCTCGAGGCCTCACAACATCCCAGCTTGAACATCATCAGCTGTGGTGGACGGGACCACCATGGCTTCTGCAACCCAGTGATTCTTGGCCGTCACAACCATTGCATCAGGACGACTCGAGTGCACTAGAAGCTCGTCCAGGATTCTCGACCTTACTCAACATTCAAGAAGTCAAATATCACTGGGACCTCATATACAAATTTTCTTCTCTTAACAAATTGATTCGCATTACTTCAGCCTGTTTCAGATTCATCTCAAGGTTGAGGAAACTGCCTGTGTCACTGCCAATCAGTTCACACACCCCAAGAGATTTGGAAATGGCTCGCATCTTTTGGATAAAGATGACCCAGGCAATCTACTTCAACCATGAATTCAAAGTTATCAGCTCGGGATCAACGCTTCCCTCATCCCATGCCTTCAGTCGACTGACTGCATTCATCGACGAACAAGGAGTCATACGAGTTGGAGGCAGACTTCACAACGCTAATATAGCTTATGAAGGTAAACATCCGGCAATCCTGCCTCGCAGCTCACGTCTGTCCGATCTGATTATAGACCACGCCCACAAGCAAACTCTTCATGGAGGCACGCAGCTCACTCTCGCCCACATCAGACAAACCTACTGGATCATCGGAGGCCGAGCTCCAGTGAAGTCTCACATCCTGCGGTGTGTGGTGTGTGCTCGACAAAGGGGGATCCGTGCCCATCAACTGATGGGCCAACTACCTCTTTCTAGAGTCACACCCTCACAGCCATTCACCAACACTGGAATAGACTACGCTGGTCCTATCACTCTCAAAACGTGGAAGGGGCGAGGAGCAAAAACACAAAAGGGCTGGATCTGTGTTTTTGTGTGCATGACGACGTCAGCTGTTCATCTCGAGCTGGTAACAGACTATTCATCAGAAGGGTTCATCGCAACGTATCGACGCTTCTCAGCGAGACGAGGAATTCCACACACGATTCACTCGGACTGTGGAACCAACTTCATCGGCGCCGATGCAATTCTCAAGAGAATGTTCACCCAGGGCTCAGAGCAACATCAAGAATTGGCTTCTCTGTTTCTCAACGACAACACAACATGGTGCTTCAATCCACCAGCCGCCCCTCACATGGGTGGAAAGTGGGAAGCTGTCGTCAAGTCCATCAAACATCATCTTAGACGGACTGTCCACGAGACTGTGCTTACATACGAGGAATTCAGCACTCTTCTCACGCAGATTGAAGCTATGCTAAATTCACGACCTCTTGAGCCTCTCAGTGATGACCCTGAGGACCTTGCTACATTGACTCCAGCACATTTCCTCATCGGTAAGCCGTTAACAACGCTGCCTGAACCGTCGGTGGAGCACTCTTCTCTTTCACCATCAGCAAGATGGCAACTTATCCAGAAGAAGATGCAGCAATTCTGGTCTCAATGGTCAGCACATTATCTACAACGTCAGCAATCCATCTCCAAGTGGCATCATCCATCCAATGACATCAAGGTCGGGTCATTGGTTCTCATCACTGACGAAAGGCTTCCTCCGAGCAAGTGGCCACTTGCACGGGTCCTCACGCTGCATCCTGGAAAGGATGGTCTCACCCGGGTCGTGACTGTCAAGACCGCGACCACCACCTTAACTAGGCCAATCGCAAAGTTGGCAGTTTTGTTTGTTTCAGATTAGCATCAGCAACGGCGTTGCTGAGGGCGGGAGAAATGTTTGAGAATGAAATTAGTTTCTCAAGCCGCCACGCATTCTCATAGCAGCACCTCTCGGACAGCGATCCAGCAACGCGGATCGCTGGGCGAGCGGCCAATCAGCGGCCATCGATCAACCGTCGCCGAGATCGATGAACCAATCAGCGGGCCGCGTCGGGGTTCTAGAAGAACGGAGAAGACGCGGTTTCGTTCGTCCGCCATTGCCTCACTCTCTGTGTGTCTTTTCAAGTCAACGGTTTGTTGCATCTCGCATCGCGATTCGCAGTACCCCTCTTGAAATTCTCACGATCTTTTCAATTACTAGTTGCTCTCTTCTCATCACTTCTAGTGTATTAAAAACAACGTTTTGTAATATCTAAGTATCGCCGCGCGAATTAATATAATTCGTAGGCGCCACGTGCCAAACCACGCGGTTCAATTTCAACGCTCTGCTCCTCTCGTGAATCCCAAAGTTTATTGTTAAACTCTAATTAAGTGCTTGTGCATAGTGACGCCAATAAATTGACAAGGATTTTTACACCGCATTCAAAGTTCAGTGCTACCTAACCTAATTTAGTCTCCTCTCCTCTCACTTAAGTGGAGATCTCTCAAACAGTAAGCATTTACGAACAGATACCAAAAACTAAATGCGTAAGCATGTACGAACAGATACCAAAAACTAAATGCGAAAGCATTTACGAACAGATACCAAAAACTAAATGCGAAAGCATTTACGAACAGATACCAAACACTAAATGCGGAAGCATTTACGAACAGATACCAAACACTAAATGCGAAAGCATTTACGAACAGATACCAAAAGCTAAATGCGAACGCATTTAGCACCGCCGTGGCACGGCTTACGTGCGGAGGTCGCCGCAGACGGAAGTAGTATAGCTAGGCCGGTTCTAACGCAGGTCCTCTGAGGGGAGCGCGGGGGGGCGGGGGAAGTGAGAGCGCGCGGGGGAGCGCGGTGGAGGGAAACATGGATGCGGAGATAGCGGGGAGAGGAAGACATGTTGCACGCGCACGAGCCGCGGAGTGGGGGAAGCCGCAATTGTGGAGGGGATCAGTCCGGGCCGAGCCATCGCGGAGACCTCTTGAGACCGGACCCATCCTCGAAAAATATGACGAGAGGAGGAAGATGGGTGAATAAAATCGGGACAAAATATACATTTTTAAATATATATATATTGTTACAATATAAGAAATAGAATAAATATAAAATATAAAATAAGAATATAAGAATAAAAAGAATAAAAAAGAATAAATATAAAATATAAAAGAAGAATGTAAAATAAGAATAAAAAGAATAAATATAAAAGAATAAAAAAAATATAAAATATGAAAAGAATATAAATATAAAAAAGAATATAAATATATAAAAAAAGAATATAAAATATATAAAAAAGTATAAAAAAAGAATAAAACAAAAAAAGAATATAAAATATGAAAAACGATTCTAAGGGGAAGGGGGTAATATAGGGGATGATGGGGGTGATGGGGGTGACGACGATGAAGACGACGATGGAGGTGATGCATGCTGCGGTACCCAGTAGGGGGAGGGCCTCACCCGCAGCGCCTGCCGCGACACCCTCGCGTCAATTATCGGGGCAATCACCTGCCCTGATCGCCGCATCGTTACATCAAGAGGTGCAACCTGGAGCGCAACACGCTCCAGGTCCACCAGCCACCTCCGTAATTCTTCCAGCGGTATACCCTAGAACACAGACACAAACGATATAACACTGATACATTAAACATATTAAACATATTAAACGCGGAACACATACAAAAAAATGCACTACATACTTGCGGAGGTGGCGACGGTGATGATGGCGGCGATGGCGGTGATTGCGGCGAGGGTAGCGGCGACGCCAGCGGCGAGCCCCCCCAATCCGCGGACCATGCGGGTGATAGCGGTGGTGAGCCCTAAATGATAGAAATCAACGATTTAATCTCACTCGATTTGAAAAAAAAGGTAAAACGTGATAAATATTAAAAAAATATTGTTATGTACATACCTCAGAATCGCATTCCGGCGCGATGCGCATTAATCCCATTTTGGCACAAAATGAAAAAACAAAAAAATATCGTTCACAAGCGACTGTTTGCTGTCAAGCTTTGCAGACAAATGGTCTTGCTGCATCTCCATGCTCGCACATCTAAACTCATATCATGAAATTGAGAAGTGTTTAGCTTGCAAAAGTAAGATATCTTTGTTCACCACCTGCATTTTCGCTGACCATCCTCTTGCACTTATCTTCTTCGCTGATCATCCTCTCCTTATTCACACGCGTCTTCTGTCCCTTCTTTTTTAACACATCATTCAGCTACACCATTTCACTTTGATCGGATATCAAACCTCTCTAAACATGTATCGAACGTGTATCGAACCTCTCTGAACGTGTATCGAACATGTACCAAACCTCTCTGAACATGTATTGGACATGAATCATACCACTCTGAACGTGTATCGAACGGGTATCGAACCTCTCTGAACGTGGATCGAACGTGTATCGAACCTCTCTGAACGTGTATTGGACGTGTATGGTATCTCTCTGAACGCGAATCGTACCTTTTTTTTTTGTGTTTTACGTGCAGGAAATCCGGAACGGATACCCCTAGCGAGGGATGCTAGGGGTTATGTTGGGCTCCAACCAACTAAAACCTACACGGTAACCGCCTGAGGGCAAAGGGATTCATCATGGAGAATGGCCGTTCTTGCGCGAGATCAAACAAGCGATGCGTTCGCTAGGCCACCCTCCAAGAATATCATTCGCCCGCTATTTGCCAGAGTTGGCACTTTCCCAAGGGGGAGAGAAGCTCCCCGGGAGAAATCTACGTCCCTAACACCGAGGCGACGCTGCGGGTTACACGCCAACGTCGCCCCTCGTCTCCGGCTGCTTCTACGAGGTCCGACGAGCCTTCCCCCCGACTCGTCGAACCCACAGCCCTCCGGCGTCGCTACTGATAGGGCAGGGGGCCGGAGTATAAAACCCCGGCCCACCGCCCCATCCGACACCACTCACGCCCCGCGAGAAAAGAAAGATGGCACGGAGGGCAAGGCCCCAGGGGGAGACATTCCCCCCCCCCTGCTCCCACCCAGACATCGCGCGCACCCCCCCTCCCCGTTCACTCCACGCATCCGAAACACGGGCCCCTCACCCAAAGAGCTTCGCGCCCTTTTTTAAGAAGGACACGCTGCTGTCCCTCTTCTCTTTTCTCCTCTTCTTAGTCTCCTCGGTACTCCTACCCCCAGGGGATGGGCACCGGAACACGCCGCACTTAGTCCAGGTGCCCGCGTATACTACGCGCCCCTTCCATCCGCCACCCTTCCCAATGAGGATGTCGTCCCAAACCCGCTCGATCATCTCCTCGAAGTAAGTATCCTCGTCGGAGAAGTCCCCTCTCATCACGAGCACCTGTCCCGAGTCCGCGTCATAGACGTCACCCACGTACACGCGATCGTCGTCCTCGAACGGGACCCCGCTCGGGTCCAGGTCCTCCTTCCGCACCTCGCCATGGGGATCCACCAAGGTGATCTTAGTCCCCATCCTGGGGTCCTCTTCCTCAGCCCTGTCCTCTTCTTCCGGCGACGATAGATCCACCACCTCGATGGCCGCGGAATCACCACCGTCGCCATCCCGACCCGTCGACGGGCCCGCCACGTCGCTGCAGCACATCTCCTCTTCGCTCTTCACCGTCGTAGCCGGCGAGAGCCCGGTGACTATCTCGGAGTCCGGTATCGCCGAACCGCCCGATTCAGCCTCTCTATCGAGCACAGCTTCCGGATCAAGCAGAGACGCGGGCAGAGCGAGTTCCTCGCCCGCCACCGCCTCCTCCACGGTCTCCACCGCTGGACTCGCCACCAGAGTCGCCTGCACCACGTCCTCCAGCTCGCTCCAAACGCCAGGTTCTCCCTCCGGGTCGGAGTCGGAGATCACCGGCCTCGCAACTTTGCCCGCTCTGCATTTTTTGTGCACCCCCACCGGCGATCCCCCGGAGGAAGAGCGTTCCTCCCCCTCGTCGTCGTCGCCTCTCCTCGTCCTTTTTCCGACACCCGTGGTGGCGGATTCGAGGAACGCCAGCTCCATAGGATCCGCAACCTGGGTCGGCAATTCGACCGTCTCCGGCGACGTCCCGGCCGTATCCCGTTCGGGAACCAATTCCTTCTTCTTCTTCCCCTTGCTCTTCTGGGGCCTCTTCACCGCCCCCGCTTCCCCCGCTCCCTGTTTCCTGGCGCTGGCCACACCCCTCGTCGGCCTTTGACAGGCTGGACCCCCCATCCGGTGCACCGCAGGCAGACCGACCGCGGAACACGCCGGACAGCTCACGACCATCCTGCAGCCCAGGGCCTTATGCCCCGCAGCGCCACAGCGGTAGCAAACCTCACTCCTGTTTGCGTCTGAAGGACACATCCGCTGTACGTGCCCAAATAGCAGGCACTTATGGCACTGCAGGGCCCTACGCTGCAGCAACTGGACCCGCGCCGTGAGGAATCCCAATCGGATTTCGCCCGTCTTCAGAATTTTGGAAATTCCACCCAACGGGCACCGCGCCCACGCCGAGAACAGACCGGCCCCGTCACGACGGAACTCGCCGACTCGAACGTCTTCCACCGCACACTCGCCGGCCACCGCCAAGGCCTCCTGCACCGTCGCCGGTGCAGAGATTTCCGTGAGGCCCGTAATACGGACCTCACCCCACTTCTCCGGGCGGGTGATCTTAACTCCCCTGCCAAGGGTAGCAGCCGTCAGCGCCCCCGCTAGGGCATCGGCCTTCTCCTGTGATTTTTCACCCGCCACGGCAAAAATCAGTGCCCCGTTAGCCGCCCGTCTTGGCCGTAGTGCGGAGATGCCCAAGGGCACCAAATCCACGGACCTCATCGCCTCAGCTACCGCCCCGGGAAACTCCTCCTCTCTTCCCTGCTCCGCAATCAGCCCAACAACCGCACCACGCGGAAGTCGCGGCAGGCGGGGTTCCTCCTTCCTCTTCTCCGAAGGCGGCTTCTTCGTCCTCTTCTCCGTCGGAGCGGTGGAGACACCACCAGCCCTCGATGCACGGCGTCCCGCAACCTGGGCCCATGTAGGCGACGTATTCGCCTCGGCAGGACCCGGCCCAGCATCTCCCATGTTGCCCTCTCGTACATTTGCCCCCGTAGGAGGCACAACAACGGGCTCCTTCCCCTTTCTCCTCGCCCTCGTCGATCCACTCGCGGGGAGCGTGGCACCCTCCGCGGTCCGAAGGGCAAAGCTACCCTCCAGGGCATCAATCCTCTTATGCACCTCCGCAAAGAGGTCAAGCAATCGATTGAGCTTCAACGCGAATCCCTCGATGCGCGTAATCAGCCAATCGATAATCTCCGCGGAAGGACCGGCAAACCCCACGGATGCCGCCAACCCAGACACGTCCAGGGGCCGATCGTCGTACGAACCCCTGTGGACGGATTCCTCCCGATCGCCTCTCAAGAGCCTCAGCTCTTCCCGAAGGCCGCGCACCTCCCCACGAAGTCCCCGCACTTCCTCCTCCTCGGCGGAGGATCCCCCGGTGGAGCGAGCAGTGCTCGGCTGCGCAGCGCATGGCTCCTCCATATCCAAACGCTGGCGCATAAACTCCACTTACCGCTGCAGTTGCTCCGAGCGTAGCCTCTCTTCTTGAAGTTCCTCTTCAAGTCTTCTTTGCTTCGACGCCGCCATGGACCTGGTGTTCATGGCAACAGCGGCGTCGTCCCTCGGTGGAAGGATCCCCGGCTCGGGCCCGCGAGACGAGCACGAACCGCTCCTCAACCGGAGAATCGGCGACCTCGACGCATCGCGTCGGGTTCCAGGCCGTCTACCCATTCCCGCCGGTTTTGCCGAGGAGGCCTCCCGGCCCTCGAAGCAACTGTCCTCGCTGCCGAGCGAGGCGTAGCCCCCTATTCCTCCGCGCTTCCCCTTCCCTCCTTTAGCGAGGGAAGCCTTGGTAGGCGCCGAGTCCTTTGCGCGGGGCACATCTCGTGCCCACGCCGTTTCCACGTCCGCTAGGACCGTCCGCCGATCAGCGGAGTCCATTATCATGTCCAGTTGAATAGCCAGGTCTGCTTCTGTAGGGGCTTCTGGGCGGGGTGGCAACATACCCTCCCCGACACCAGTGACGTCGGCCCGAGGCACCAGCGCGACGCCATCAGTAGTCCTTACTTCAGCTTGGCCACTGACGGGACCAAGCTGAGCCGGGCGATAACCCCCCGGTAGCGGCGTTTTTTCCGAGGCTACATTAATTCTCTTCATTCCATAAAGTGTCTTAAGGGCGACGACCCTACCGCCCAGCGGATTTCTCCCAACTCGTCGAAAGGGTAAGTGTGTGTAAGTGTTTGGAGCGTAGTGTAAGTGCGCCAACGGTCCGAGGCCCCGCCGGAGGGACCCACCCGCCCCACCGCCAAAGCGGAGGAGCGGGAGGGAACCACCGGCGGGCCCCCGGACCCGCGACGCATGTAGATGTTCCATGGGGTGGCCGACTTTTGGCTAGAGCGGCCGCACCCCCCGCCAGCCGATAAAGAGAGGATAAATCCTCTCCGTATCGCCCGACACGGGGCATAGCCACGGCTCTACTGCCCTCTCACCGCGTCAAGGTAGTCAGCCCTCGAGAGGGCGCGAATCGTGCCACTCTGAACATGTATTGAACGTGAATCATACCTCTCTGAACGTGCATTAGACGTGTATCAAACGGTTTCAACATAATAATTACAACTATCGTCTTAATCTAGCGTATATGCAGGAGGTTGGAGAGGGTGAAGAAAAAAAAACATTTATGCATTAAAAAATTGATTATATTTTATTCAAGCATTTCTCTCTCTGGTGTATAGACCACCAGTTGAATATTGTAAATACATTTTGCAAAGCACAGTGCTTTGCGTGTCTACCACAACGCAGAGTATTAACTACATTTAGCTTATTTAGAGATTTGATATCCTCGTAGTCAACGTCCAATGTCACGATGATCACATCCGCTCTCGTATTTTCATCCAGGAAATCCGCAAGCCAGTCGCGTTTCTGCAACCCTTTAACGTATACTATATGGGATGCATCAGCTTCTTCATCGATCGCATCAGCTACAGCTTTCGTAATTAGCTGTTTAGCCATACTGTATGGAACGTCTCCATCGTCCCACCGTAGTCCATGATGTTTTGCCACCAGCCATCGAATGCTTGATTTGTCGGATTTCGTAAGAAGAAATTGTGGCATCGAACTCTCAAAAATATAGTGTGAGAGAATTGTCCCCTTGCGTAGGACAGCCACTTCCTTCGCGATAAATCTTCCATCGACGATGAACCCTTGCAGGTCAACGAATGTTGGTACAGTCATTATCGATACAATTTAGAGGTCCGTTTGCTTCCAAGACAGATGGGAGAATGCACTCTTTCTCGTAAAGCATCTCGATTTTCACGAAGAAATTTTGTGTGAATTTGATACAGAAGAGGGCAGGCAAGTAGCGTGGCAATTTAATTCATTTTGCGCACCACGTTTGTCAGTGGATTGTATTCAACCACCCGATCGTGCAGAATCAGACACTAGGCTGTAGTATTTGCCGGCACATTCTCTTTACACTCGAATTCTATGCGCATGTCCACGGTACCATTCTTGATCGACTCATTTTGTCGCGAGCAATCAATCACCACGATGGGGCCAAATTGTAAAAATTCAGCCACGGTGAATAATGCCTCGTTGCAACTATGCCCATAATACGATTTACCGAATTGCATATACATGTGATATAAGATGGCATGCTTATTCTTGTCAAAGTCCAAGTTCATGTCATCGTATGGGTAAAATTCCGAGTTGAGAAAAAGTTTCACATTGGTCAATTTACAGTTGTTGAACTTAGTAACGTCTTCGCTCATCACATTCTTTCGACCAGTCTGTAGAGCAAGGATCACGCATCGGGGCTTCTCCAGCTGTGCGGATGCCTTCACGGCCCACGAATGCTTGGTTGTGCTCTGTAAGAGAGGATACTCGTACAGATCCCACGATTGAAAACAAATGCTCAGGTTTTGACCACTTTCCAAAGTACGTAGCAACGATAGCTTATTAATGTCGTTCAGCGTCACATGAGGCATCCGCCATTGTAGTTTAAGTAATTCAATTTCTGGTTCCAACATCGGTGATCCTATCAGAGCATTGTTGTCGTTGCGCGATCGTATTAAAATCAATTCGTGACGCGCATTAATAATCATGTGTTTGTAGTCCTCGCAAAATCCTAGCAAATATTTGAGTGGAATGCAAAAATTGAAATGATTTTTCACTATTAGCCCATCGCGTCGTTTCAAGCCCCATCCGGCATTCTCCATATTTTTGTCTTCGTCAGATGTCAGCGATACATAGTTTTTAAGCGTGCTAGTTATTCCAACGTTTCTATTGCGATCAATCTCCACACCATTCAGCTCATATCGAATCTCATCGAATAAGAATGCCGCACAATTATTTCCCAACATCACCGTTAACGCATCATTTGCCTTATTTATCTTCAATTTCCCCTCCACATAGAGGAAACTTTCACACGGCAATGTGTATAAATCCTGCTGCTGTATCGGTATTCTTATCTCATCGCTGTATCCAAACGTTGTGTTAACATATGGGTTGTATGTGTGAGTCTCGAGCTTGACGATGCGATCATCAAACGTCGGCTTCCCTCCAATGCTTAGAATATCAGCCATTTTTCAACTTAAATGCGTACAATGAACCCCAAAGATTTCAAAAATACAATGTTCGCAGCACTGAGTAGTAGTAAGGCTATGCCGGTTCTAACCCAGGTCCTCTGAGGGGAGCGCGGGGGCGGGGGGAAGTGAGGGCGCGCGGGGGAGCGCGGCGGAGGGAAACATGGACGCGGGGCCTGAGGGGAGAGGAAGACAGGTTGCGCGCGCACGAGCCGCAGAGTGGGGGAAGCCGCGATCGTGGAGGGGATCAGTCCGGGCCGAGCGGCCGCGGAGACCTCTCCAGACCGGACCCACCGCCGGAAATTTCCACGGAGGGTGAATGACCCCCAAAAAATCTCTTTCAGACCTCGACCCACCCCAAAAAATTTTTTCAGAGGGACCCCCAAATATTTTCCTCCAACGCAGAGAAATAATAATTTATTTTTTATCAGACAATATCGGGAAAGATCGGCGTTTTCGCACCGCGTCTTCGGGAGGGAAAGAGACAGAGCATTATTTAAAATTCTAGGGAGGGAAAGAGACAGAGCATTATTTAAAAATTCTCTGGAGGGAAAGAGACAACACTACATAGTGGTACAATCACATTAGATAACAATTTTTAAAGCGTCGCTGTGTCTCGCGCGATCTCGCGTAACTTGAATCCTCTGGAGCGACCGTGCAATGTGACGTCATTTGACAGCGCGAAGAACGAAATATAATTATGTGGAGTCAGCAGAATGTTTTTTTCCCCAACGCAGAGAAATAGTAATAATTTTTTAATCACCGATTTACCGAACCAATATGTAGCAAACGGAAATACTTCTTTTCAAACCAATATGTAGCAAGCATTCAAAATGTTCTGATTTAACACCGCAGCGTATTGCGCAATAACATGTAATTAGACTCGTCTAGAGCAACCGCGCGAGATGATACCACGCGAAGAACACATGAACAAAGCATGATAGTTTTTAGGAAACATCATACATGTGAGCAGAAAAGAAGGAAGATGGGCGAATAAATGGAGAAATAATATATGTTTACGATATTATATATTGTTACAATAAAAAAATACAATAGAAATAGAAAATAAAAATATAAAATTGAAATAAAAATAAAAAAATAGAAATAGAAATAGAGAAATATAAAATATATGGAAAAACTCATAATGATAATAATAAAAGAAAAGAAAATATGTGAAAATAATAATAATAATAATAAAAAATATATACATATAAAAAAATATATAAAATGAAATATAAAAAACTAATAGGGCGGGGGTGATGGCGGCGACGGGGGGGATGGGGGTGGTAATGGTGGTAATTGTAGTGGCGCAAATATTTGCACCATCGGCCGCCGGCGCAACGCTTGCCGTGGTATGTATGGCCGCAGCCGCGCAGCCCCATATACATGCTCCTGCCGCCCTGCATGGAACAAGTCACGCATTACCCAGATGCGTGGCATAGGTAATGGTAAGTCCTATAACACAGACGCAAATGTTGATATAGCACCGATACATTAAATGCATAAATCAGTGCAAAGTATTACATACCTGAGGAGGAGGCGACGGTGGCGAGGGGGGCGGCGGCGACCAACGCGGCGGCGGCGGTGGTGACGGTGGCGACGGCGGCGATGGTGACGGTGGCGACGGCGGTGATGAGGGTGATGGGGGCGGTGAGCCCCAATCGCTCGACCACGTGGGCGATTCAGGCGGCGATTGCTAGAATATAGAAACCTGGAATATAACACCAACACGACCGTCTGATTTAATCTCATTCGATTTTAAAAAGGTTAAACGCGATAAATGTTAAAAAATATTTTAAAGTACATACCTCGGGGTCGCACTCTGGGGCGATTCGCGTTATTCCCATGGTACAGCAGCAATGTCACACGCAAAATGTTCACTTAAAAAACAGACTGTTAACTGTCACGGTTTGGAGACAAATGGTCTCGCTGCATCTCTTGGCTCTCGCATGTAAACACATATCATGAAGCCGAGAAGTGCATAGCTTTGTAAAAGTAGGATGCCTTTGTTCTTCACAATCTTCATCACAAGCCACCTGCATTTTCGCTGACCATCCTCCATGTACTTATATTCTTCTTCGCTGACCGTCCTCTCCTTATTCACACGCATCTTCTTTGAAACATCATTCGACTAGATCAAACCACTTCGAACGTGTATCAAACGTCAATCGTACCACTTCGAACGTGTATCGAACATCAATCGTACCACTTCGAACGTGTATCGAACGTCAATCGTACCACTTCGAACGTGTATCGAACGTCAATCGTACCACTTCAAACGTCAATCGTACCACTTCGAACGTCAATCGAACGTCAATCGTACCACTTCGAACGTCAATCGTACCACTTCGAACGTGAATGGTACCACTTCGAACGTCAATCGAACATCAATCGTACCACTTCGAACGTGTATCGAACGTCAATCGTACCACTTCGAACATGCATCGAACGTCAATCGTACCACTTCGAATGTGTATTGGACGTCAATTGTACCACACCGAACATCAATCGTACCGCTTTGGACGTGTGATGAACCACTTCTAAATAATTACAACTATTGTCTTAATCTAGCGTACATCGCATGTAGGAGATTAGGTTGGGGGAGGGTGAAGAAAAAAACATTTTCATATACATTCAAAAATTGTTTATTTTATTTAAGCATTTCTCTCTGGCGTTTAGACCACCAGTTGAATATTTTAAATACATTTTGCAAGGCACAGTGCTTTGCGTGTCTGCCACATCGCAGAGTATTAACTACATTTAGCTTATTTAGAGATTGTATATCCTCGTAGTCAATGTCCAGCGTTTCGATGGTCACGTCAGCTTTCGTATTTTCATCCAGGAAATCCGCAAGCCAGTCGCGTTTCTGCAGCCCTTTAACGTACACGACATGGGATGTGTCATCTTCTTCGTCAATGGCATCAGCTACAGCTTTCGAAATTAGCCGTTTAGCCATACTGTACGGAACGTCTCCATCGTCCCAACGTAGTCCATGATGTTTTGCCACCAACCATCGGATGCTTGATTTGTCGGATTTTGTAAGAAGAAATTGCGGCATCGAACTCCCAAAAATATAGTGCGAGAGAATTGTCCCCTTGCGTAGGACAGCCACTTCCTTCGCGATAAATCTTCCATCGACGATGAACCCTTGGAGGTCAACGAATGTTGGTACAGTCATTATCGACACAATTTAGAGATCCGTTTGCTTCCAAGACAGATGAGAGAATGCACTCTTTCTCGAAAAGCATCTCGATTTTCACGATGAAATTTTGTGCGCATTTGATACAGAAGAGGGCAGGCAAGTAGCGTGGCAATTTAATTCATTTTGCGCACCACGTTTGTCAGTGGATTGTATTCAACCACCCGATCGTGCAGAATCAGACACTAGGCTGTAGTATTTGCCGGCACATTCTCTTTACACTCGAATTCTATGCGCATGTCCACGGTACCATTCTTGATCGACTCATTTTGTCGCGAGCAATCAATCACCACGATGGGGCCAAATTGTAAAAATTCAGCCACGGTGAATAATGCCTCGTTGCAACTATGTCCATAATATGATTTACCGAATTGTGTATACATGTGGTACAAGATGGCATGCTTATTCTTGTCAAAGTCCAAGTTCATGTCATCGTATGGGTAAAATTCCGAGTTGAGGAAAAGTTTTACATTGGTCAATTTACAGTTGTTAAACTTAGTAACGTCTTCGCTCATCACATTCCTTCGACCCGTCTGTAGAGCAAGGATCACGCATCGCGGCTTCTCCAGCTGTGCGGATGCCTTCACGGCCCACGAATGCTTGGTTGTGCTCTGTAAGAGAGGATACTCGTACAGATCCCACGATTGAAAACAAATGCTCAGGTTTTGACCACTTTCCAAAGTACGTAGCAACGATAGCTTATTAATATCGTTCAGCGTCACATGAGGCATCCGCCATTGTAGTTTAAGTAATTCAATTTCTGGTTCCAACATCGGTGATCCTATCAGAGCATTGTTGTCGTTGCGTGATCGTATTAAAATCAATTCGTGACGCGCATTAATAATCATGTGTTTGTAGTCCTCGCAAAATCCTAGCAAATATTTGAGTGGGATGCAAAAATTGAAATGATTTTTCACTATTAGCCCATCGCGTCGTTTCAAGCCCCATCCGGCATTCTCCATATTTTTGTCTTCGTCAGATGTCAGCGATACATAGTTTTTAAGCGTGCTAGTTATTCCAACGTTTCTATTGCGATCAATCTCCACGCCATTCAGCTCATATCGAATCTCATCGAATAAGAACGCCACACAATTATTTCCCAACATCACCGTTAACGCATCATTTGCCTTATTTATCTTCAATTTCCCCTCCACATAGAGGAAACTTTCACATGGCAATGTGTATAAATCCTGCTGCTGTATCGGTATTCTTATCTCATCGCTGTATCCAAACGTTGTGTTAACATATGGGTTGTATGTGTGAGTCTCGAGTTTGACGATGCGATCATCAAACGTCGGCTTCCCTCCAATGCTTAGAATATCAGCCATTTTTTCAACTTAAATGCGCACAATGAATCCCAAAGATTTCAAAAATGCAATGTTCGCAGCACTGAGCCTCTTCTTTTTAGTATGATGAGAGCTGTTGCAGTTGTTGGTGTTGTAAACAATTTCACTTGGAAGAAACGGGTTTCTGGAGTCGTTCAATACAAGCATCTCTTCCATTCGCATCACACGTATTATCGTCGTTGTCGTACGTGCAGTCTGATGGTAATCTCTTCACCTCGAAAATCGAGCAACCGTCCGTCTTGATCCACAACGCGTATCGTCAGATCCGTAACGACCCGTGCGGTGATTGGAAGGTAAATGATCTGTGCAGGCGTTTCCGATATCTTATATCCTGGTGGAACTCTCGGAGAAAATTCATGTATCGTATGTACACGCCTCCCATTGTTGTACGCACCAGCGGTCACGCTACATTCTATGCGAATAATGTTCACGTTCATGATATTAATTGGATCGTCCGATTCGTGCCATCGTTCTGGTGCTAATACCCGATTCGTCGAGAATCCTAGTAGCGATCCAATGTTGTTGGGCTTTGTAAAGTCTACGGTGAACCGACAGTAAAGCTCGCTTTTCATGGTATTGTTGTTGGGACGCAACACTATAGGATACAGATCGTTGTCACCGTCATCGTTGTCGTCATCGGTGCCACCAAGATTTTTAGGATATCGCTCGAGTAATCGCTGCTTCAGGTACTTGGCAATGGCGTCTAGTTCGTAGGAGCCGTGGGGAATCGTAATGTATTCATTAGCGCTGTCGGGGCTGTTGTTTACGATGAAGTAGAATTTATCGTTGCTCGAGTCGATGTTCGGTATTGTGTGATAAGTTTCAAAGGTTGTTAGACCAAGCTCGTAATCATCGTCGCTCAAATCTATGGGTGGAAAGTAGCTCACCGCGAGGGTGCTACTCTTGCCGGTTAGAGTGAATGTTAACGACATATTCCGCTCGAACTGCTCGACCAGTACTGAATCCGAGTGGTGGGATGTCAATCCTTAAATTTGGCGTCGATCGTTTGTAGAAAGCGTAGACATAGTTGTCCACAATTGCTCTGATCATACTTCTGATAAGACGTTCGATTGTATTCAATTTTCACAGCATCCTTATCCAGATATTTTACCAATTCCATCGGCGGTCGAAGATTCCCAAAGCTGTCGAAATATATAGCTCGACACCCTCTCTTCGCATACGCCACCCAATGAGTCCCTGACCCCTCGGCATTGTCCAAATTTACGATACCGCTCTCGTTTCGACGTACTCCACCAGCTGGTAACGCGTTGCGCATAAAAACACCTCTAAAGAATGGAATACGCATACGTTTTGCCAACTCCTCCAATTGTGCATCGGTAGTTACGCCTGCGGGCATTTTTATTTTCTTTTCGACGTTTTTTTTTTTTTTCGTTTAGATATTCCCTGTCCGCGCTTGTACGGCGCGAGATAAAGTCCGCGACCTTCCATGGAGCGATTATGGCGTTGCATTTCCTGCAGCTGACGTTGCGCCGCCTTATTATCGTTTACCGCCTTGGCGATCCCCGCCGCTCCACCAGCCAATGATCCGAGAACACCCAACAGCGGTAAAAGTGGTAATATACCACCCCGTTTTGCCACCGGAAGAATCCGCTTTTGCGATGCTCTCTTTGGAGTCCTTTTGCGAGTTTTTGTTTTCATCCCCATTCCGATCTTCGTCTTGGCCTTCATAGCTGCCCAAACAGCTGTAGCAGCACCTCTTTCACCCAGAGTCGAGTCTCGCGCAACGATGCGTTTTCGCGCTTTGTCAGCGAGAACGTTATCTGCCGCGTGCCTTTCGCCTAGGTCGTTGCTACGCGAATACGCAATATCGTGTTCGCGACACGCTGCGTCCAACGGATTGATACCTCGATCCCCTCTAGCTAATCGTTTTGCAAGATGAGTTCCTGGACCGCAAAACTGATATCCCGGAATGTGTAATTCGATAGGTAGCGCGTTTATCACCCGATTTAACAAACCACGACCTTTCTTTACTGCCGTCGGTGACATTCGCTACAGTTTTTAATCAATGGTGCTGGACCGTCGATATGCGTTCGCTGCCAAGGGCGATTATAATGTTCCAAGCACCGGCGATACTGTCGAACCTCGGAATCGGCTTTTATATGCTCGGAGAGCCTGTCCCACAACTGATCAATGTGTTTGCCAAACTCTCGCAGTAGAATAATCTTTGGTATATATTTCAATTGCTCAGAGGTTAGGTCTCGAATATCGTAATTATCTGACAGGATCAGAAGCATTTTGAATACTGAGCCATCATGTTTCGGCGTGGACCTATAAATAGGGCGCATCACCGCCTCGACGTATCAAAATCATTTTTCACGGTTCGCGGGGAAGATGCGATTCGTGCAACAACCTGTAACGATACGCGTGACAAATTTTGATGATAAATCACGAGTGATGTCTTCGAAAACAGGACGCAGACATGGTAGCATGCTACCAAACACAATCCGTTGCCTCATTTGTGGTCCATCAAATTGTGGAAAGACCAACGTGCTGGTCAGCTTGTTGGAAAGTCCTCACGGCGTCCGCTTCGAGAACGTGTATGTGTATTCCAAGTCGTTGCAACAGCCAAAATATCAGTACTTGGAGAATTTATTGACTCCGATATATGAAATTGGCTACTTTACGTTTTCGAATAACAGTGACGTCATCCCACCGAGCGAATCGCTTCCGAATTCTATTTTTATCTTTGATGACGTGGCATGCGACAAGCAAGATACGATACGAGAGTACTTTGCAATGGGGCGCCACTCGAACGTTGACTGTTTCTATCTCTGTCAGACGTATGCAAAGATTCCCAAACATCTTATACGCGACAATGCCAATCTGCTGATTCTGTTTAAGCAGGATGGTACCAACTTGAAGCATGTGTACAACGATCACGTAAACACAGACATGTCTTACGAGGATTTCTGCGCTTTGTGTCGTAATTGTTGGCAACGGGAGTATGGTTTCGTGGTGATAGATAAGGATAGCGCGATGTCCAATGGACGTTATAGAAAGGGATTTAACCAGTTTGCCATACCATGAGATGGTTAATTGTCATCAACACGTCGGTGGGAAAGCAACGTCTAAGACACAATGATGATTGACATCGATAGTCTGGAGATTAAGGATCGTGAGAGAATAGCGAAGGAAATTGCAAAAACCAGCGAAGCCATTCGTCGGAAACATCAGGCTTTGAAGACTGGCAAGATGGAGGAAGATATCGCGTTGGAGAGATACTTCAAACCTATCGTCGAACCCCTAAAACATATTGCGGAAAATACCGCAGCGGTGGAAGCTGGCACATCACCGCTGATGAGCACAGACGTTGAAGGGAATGAAACATTAACGTCTAAAAAAATCCATCCGAAACAGAACACATCGCGCAAGAGAAAGAAGAAACAACACATGTCGGCGGAATATTCACCCATAACCTCGACACCAGTTCAATCGAAGCGGAACCGACAGAATGTTGAATCAAACGATTCTCCGGCTCCACCCACACCAATAAGTACATTGTCCAATGTGGAATTGCTCTCAACCATTGATGATGACGTTTTCGAAACTAGTCCCAATGAGTCGTTTGTAACATCTATTAGACAGCAATTCCAAACATCCGAGGGACAAGAAACGTTTCGCAGTCATTTCGGCCCGCTGGGACAAAAATACATGAGCGCGATCCTAAGTGGTGATAAGGATACAACAATGGACTATGTGTATGGTGTATACTTTGGCAATAGCGGAACGAGGCTTGGGGATAAGGCTTTCGATATAGACATGGATGATAATATAATCATAGATGGTGTAAAATACAGAGGAACACCTGGTCTTTACGAACTGATTTTCAAGAGAATTCCCGATGATGCTGTATACACCGATGCCGATAAACAAAAATACAAAAGTATACTGTTGGCAACGAATGCCCACAGACGCGGTCATGGTGCTAAAAATCCCATATTGAGCAACAAGGGACACAAGTACAAATATGTAATTGCACCGCTACTCCCTCGCGCATCGGCTAGTAGGGCAGGGAAAGGTCTAACGGTACCGCGAGCCATGGTGGTAAACGACAACAAGATCGATTACGTACACTGGGACGATCCCAACGAGCTGGTGGATCGATTCCGTTTGCTGGAAGCATCGCGTCAGGCGGGTAACAACTCTCATGATCCCGAAATTCTATCGATTATCGAGGAACTCCGCGAGGTAGGCCTTATTATATAAAACCGCGCGCCAACGATGCGTGCAGTATGCATCGAGATGCCGATCAACAAATTTGGGGTATCGCTCGAGAAGAGTGGAGCAGCTAGAATGGACTATTACAAATGGAGCGGATTGCTTCGAAATTACATGCGAGATAACGCCCTTTGCGTGACTGGTACCGACTTTGATGCGAAATCACGCAAGATACGACGCGTAGCTCAGCCGGTAGTCGACACAGATGCCGCCAATAAACTGTATGTGGAAAAGAGTATTAAACTTTTGAGAGAGCAGCAGGAAGAATTAGAGAGGAAGCTGATCGTGTTTCAAAGAGATATGCTGACGTTGCAAAACAGTGTTCAAAAGATATCGCAAGTCTTGAATTCCATCCCGCAACATGATAATAAAATTCATCAAGTTAAAGAGGCTATAACCGCTTTTGCTACGGAGCAGCAACTTGTCCAGAATTTCCTCGGGCCGACGGGAAGCACATAATGCATGTACATGATAATTATCACATCATTCGTGTCCAAGACACCTCTGCGATCAAACATGCAATCATTATCGAAATCCATGAGTAAAGAAAAAAACCATGGTCACAAGAAGCTACAACTCGTTGAGGAATTGCATGCTCCAGCTCGAAGACATTTCCCGCGGAGACGCGTCATAGTGCATGGATACGACGATCTGTGGCAAGCTGACATTGTAGAAATGCGTCCATACTCGCGATTTAACCAGGGTCACCACTACATACTCACCATCATCGATGTGTTGAGCAAGTATGCATGGGCGTTGCCGCTCAAGACTAAAAGTGGCGCAGAGGTGACTAAAGCGTTTGCAAAGATATTTAAAGATCGATATCCGAAAAATTTGCAAACCGATCAAGGAAAAGAATTTTACAACGTAGATATGCAGAAACTCTTAACAAAGCATGACATTAATCATTATTCGACGTATTCGGTGATGAAGGCCTCTGTCGTAGAACGTTTCAATCGAACTTTGAAGAACAATATGTGGAAATTGTTTACACTCAATGGAACCTATAGATGGACCGATGTGCTACCGCGTCTGCTCGCAGAGTATAATGCACGAAAACATAGAACTATCAAAATGCGTCCTTGCGATGTTACCCCTGCGATCGCCGATAGGCTGCTAGCCACCGTATACAGCAACATAAAGATCGCTGCTCCAGCGAGATTCAAGTTGGGCGAGTTTGTGCGCGTGAGCAAATTTAAAACCATCTTCGATAAAGGCTATACGCCGAATTGGACAACGGAGGTGTTCAAGATAGCCAAAATACAGACAACTAATCCTGCAACATATCTGCTCGTCGATTCCTGTGGAAAACCTATTGCTGGAGGATTCTATGAACACGAGCTGCAACGCGTCACCGATCCTGATGTGTATCTAGTGGAAAAAGTGTTGAGTAGAAAGGGGGATAAGGTATACGTCAAGTGGTTGGGGTTTGATAAATCACACAATTCTTGGATAAATAAAAATAATGTATTGTAAAATAATATATGGTTTAATAAATACAATGATACATATATGTAAAAGTGTGAACAATTTTTTTTACACATTAATTCCACTATTTATATGAATGAGTTAATAAATACAATAATTTATTTAACATTTTTGTTGCAAGCGACGTTGATAATATCATTCAAAGGCACATGCCAACAGTTCGCAATCAACAAGAGATTTATCATCGAAATATTCTCATTATATGCTTTTCAACATCGCACCATGAGTCTAAAGTTCCATAAAGGCGATGTTGAAAAACATATAATAAGAATAGGATTTTGGAATATTCATGTCTCTGCTAACCCAATCATATCCAATTCTTCTATGAATTCCCCGAATGTAGTGAAGAATTATATATATCTTTATTTTACTAGCCCATGGATAGCAAAAAAAATATATATATAATTCTTCACTACATTCGGGGAATTTATAGAAGAACTGGATATGATTGGGTTAGCAGAGACATGAAACTTCCGAAAATCCTATTCTCATTATATACTTTTCACCATCGCCTTTATGAAACTATACAACATGCCGATACGAAGTTTTCAAAGTTTGCAAGCGTTGTGATAGCTGTCATAGACTCTGGACGGAGTCAGAGGCCTCGTTCTTTTTTAACTTTGAACATCTTTTGTGTTCAAACAGTAATAGTTATTCGGTTGCTTATGTCGATACGAAGTTTTTCAAATTTTGTAAGCGTTGTGATAGCTGTCATAGACTCTGGACGGAGTCAGAGGCCTCGTTCTTTTTTTAACTTTGAACATCTTTTGTGTTCAAACAGTAATAGTTATTCGGTTGCTTATATCGATACGAAGTTTTCAAATTTTGCAAGCGTTGTGATAGCTGTCATAGACTCTGGACGGAGTCAGAGGCCTTGTTCACGTGAAGAGAGCATCGTCAAGTTCAAATTTTCTTTTTTTTTTACAATGGAATTTGGTAATGTCCCCAGGGCAGAGTGTCAGTCGAATCGGGTACGATATGCCGCTTGTCGTCATATGGGCTTAGAGCGATTTTAGATTCCGAAATGGTGTACACTTTATGATGTTTAGACCGTATACATGATTGTCTGCGAACCATTTCGATCTCCCTTTGTAAACACTGCGCGTAATCGTCGAAAGTTATCGTTCTGGCTATGACGTTGGTCTTGACGCCTTTCGCCTTTTTCGTATCTTTTTTACCATCTACGCGAAGTGCATACATTTTCGCTCTAAGACCTACGAATTCGGTCATTATCACACCGTTATTTTCATCCTTCATCAGCCCTGGAACCTTCTTATTCACACGCGGCATATTATATGCATTGTCGATAGGATAATCGCTTGTGTCGAATCTATCGATATTGTGCTTCATGGTCTCGTAGATATCGTCGCATCGAATATGGTAAATGAGGCTGTCTGTGTCTGTGTATAGAATTTTACAATTTTCCCCATGCTCGGGCGACATGTACTCGTAATGAAATTCATACAAACAAATTTTTGATATGTCCAGAATGCACATACCCACGTATATCGGTTTGTTGAATTTCACCTCGAGTTTTCGCAATTCAACAGCTATTAAATTTTCCGAAAAAACACTTCTGCTATGGAAATTCGGTTTCGCGATCATTGCCTCCGCGCCATATCGCCCTTCCCAATGTGTTAACAGTTTTACATCCACGTGATTTCGTACATTTTCCATAGTTTTACCGAATACCGCGTTGTTCATCAATTTGTACAAATTTTTTTCAAAGTCGTTTGTCGCGCTTGTTCTGAACCGTGTATTGAGTTCGATGTAATCGCGGAGCCAGGGAGATTGAGCGAATTGAAGCACGCGGTGTATCTTTGTAATACGAAGACCGTGACGCGTGCACTGCTGCAGGTTGCGGTAATGGATAACGTAACGCTGCTTATCGTATACCGTCGCGAGTAATTTGTCCTGCCTGCTGCCAGGTGGTTTGGCACGCGTCGGACAGAACGGTAGATCGGCATGAGCGTCGTGCAGACGTTGCGGATATTCCAGATCTACCTCGAGAATGTACCCTATGAGCGAATCGACTTTGATTGATGATACGTCAAACTTTGCGACATCTTCGACCCATTGAAATTTAGCGTATGGTAGGGGCTGACACATTGCCCACCCATACAAATTATTCACATCAAAGTACATCAAGTACGATGACTCTTCCGATGCGTCGTAAGATGGCATGTACTTGTTATTGGCATGTGCATATCTTCCGGAACATTGGCTTAAACCACCACGTATACCGCGTTCGATAAACATGACCATATCGACGTCGGTGAGCAATTCGAATTCAATTTTGGTATGCTTTAGCATGGCATCCCACGTGAAACCAGGTAGAGTATAATAATGCGCCGAATCTAGTCCGTAACTCTTGATACAACTTTCGCGAAAATTTTCAAAAATATCTGCCAATAACAAGACATCAGTTTTCAAATACAAGTCGCTGTATTCGCCCAAGGTTCTAATCCCGAAACGCTGCCAGATAGTCTCAGCGTGCGCGTAATCGCTCTCGGATACAGTCTCACCCGTTAACGAACTGTAGAATGACTCGCGCGGCGGTAAGCATGGATCCTGCAGCTTGTTCGCGCAATCAAGGTATTCGTATGGAAAGACACCTTTTCGCGTCAATAAATTGAAATCTTCGGTGGATAATGTTTCAAATTTGGATCGTAAAATTTTTAATTGATCTGTGCTAAGAAAAGATGCTAATTTGTCGAGACTGGTATTGAGAAATTTGTACGAATCGATGAATCGTAATTTAATATAATTTCGCGAGTCTGATTCAGCCGTATCTTCAACGTTTTTTGTGAAAGATATATATTTTTCTTTAGTTATGGGTAATACATCAACGTCACCTTCGAAAGCGGTAGCTATTTCCTCGATAATGAAATGCGAATCGTAGCCAGATAAATTATGGAAAACTATGGGGATGTAAAACGCGTTTTTATAATTTAAATTGCACTCCGAATGTGCCGGGCCTCTAAACCGTCCGGATAGATGGCAATGATCGCGAACTCGTACATCGTTAGCCTTAAATGGTTTTTCGCAAATATGACAGTCTGTTGCATCGTGAAATGTCGTCAACTGTTCGAGAGTTAAATCACGCATGGGAACATTACTGCTCAAGATGGGTTTGGCGAAGTTTGCAAATTTTTTTAGTTCGTATACGAACCATGAAACACAATCCGCATCGCGGCGACATCGATACGTCGATAGCGATGTATCGTAGGAACAATGCATATAATATGCAATGCTATGCACTTTATGGTGCTGATATGTATGTAACTTATTATCTAGATCACCCACTGGATTGTCCTCCGTTTTCTCGATGATGCACTCCAGATCTGCATATACCACGAAGGGGAGCCGCTCCTTCCTGCAGTGGTTCTCGAAGCTTAGGAGATTTTTTCCTTCGCTGGGCAGCAGGATGGCGCAGTCGTTCATCTTGCCACAGTCCAGCGAATGGATCTCCAACTTCTCGATAGATCCGAAATAGTGCATACATCTACAAAAACACAATTTTTTTTTATTTAATTTTTTTTGCAACACATTTCAACATTTCACAAGTTTTCTATACATACCGGTCGCAGATGAATTTCTTTTTTTGGTGTCTGCTCAGCTGCATGCTCACCAGCCGGGATAAGTTCTTGATAAGTACAAAGTGCCCTACATCACCATGCTCTTGATTCGGTGTGTAGAGCAGGTTGACGTGCCTATCCCTCTTGTTGCTGGTGAGACGCAGCGGAAAGACCGTCGACCCTTTCTCCTCGTCGAAGGTGTAGACGTTGATGGAGATTTCGTTCTGTCGCTCAAACTTCCCTATTTGCTCCAGGGACATTGGGAACTGAATGCCCTGGAGATTTAGCACGGAAGCATAAGATGGGTACGAGCTTGTGCGTTCGGCATGCCGTTCAGCAGGATGGAGAGCGGCGACCACTGCCCACGCGAAACACGCATTGTCCGGGGATTGCACGCTAATTGTGGCTTTCTTCAGCATCAATTCCCGCGGCAACTTGAACTGGCATCCCGCGCGCAGCGGATTGTACTTGTTGACATTGACGGTCAGGTTGAGGATTCTCGTCAATGCCCATCCACTGTCGCGTTCCTGGAACTCTTCCAGCGATGCCAGGGTGGGTTCGACGATGCATCGCTGGTACCACTTCTGCAGATCGGATGTGTGGAAGAGTTCACAGTTTCGGGTATTGATGCTTTTACAAGCATGCTTGTCACCCGCCACAAATTCGCCGTTGAACACCGTGTTCACTTTGAGGTTCTGCTGTTTCCTCAAAGCGTCCCGCACATGCTCCAGCACGATGGTCCCTGCATCCTGAAGGAAGTTGCGCGGCTCGATATAGTTCGAATTTAGCACGGCACCAGTTACTACACGGCTATCAAACGCAGCGTCTATTTCGCGCCATAAAAGTCCTGTACTCGAATGTCCAGCACCTTCACACACGAAACGTCCACGCAACGAATGTTTCAGCCCTTCGAGGTGCGCGATTCGAGCAACCAGCGATTGTCGAACACCAATCGATAATCGCGGGCGTTTTATGCGGCTCTGTTCTTCTAAAGATTCGATACACTCGTTGCACCGTTCTTCCCACGCGAGGTACTCTTCCCGCGAAATCAATCGTGCAGATTGATCCAGCAATTGGCGGGTTATGTGCGCGAATTCTTCCATGGTCGTAAATGGAATGTGTCTTTTTCCTCGCAACACGTTGCAACGATTTGAGACTATGTGCAGCTTAGAGCGCATATTTATATCCTCATTATGATTTGGTATCTCTGTTTAACTCTTTTAGCGCACCCCCTCCCTCGAATGCATTAGTTTCTGCTGATACAGCATAATTCTTTCCATGATTCACGCGTATGACGAATTAGCGCGCAATATCATTCGAGGAAATTTCTGCTGATGTTGCATAATTTTAAGATTCCACGCTTCCACAGGTATCATATTACACTTGACACGTGTCGAGACTTTTATACTTGAGGATGGGGCTCAAGTTACATGCTGCGACGTTAAGATTGAAACACATTATGGAAAAATTGGTAGCTTTAGAATAAAATGTAGTGGTGGGGGGGAGCATTGCACCTCTATTTAAGCCGAGCTCTCGGACGCTATTCCATCAATCGCTCAGTAGCCTCAGTGACTTTGACGAAACAGACGGTACTCCATAAAAAATATAGTGCACATCAAAATGTACAAACACAGCTTAAACGATTCATCCTGTGCAGCTAGCAGCGATGTTGGGTTTCCAAATAAACGTCAACAACAAAATCATCATCAGCAGTTCAATATGAGGTACGTACGCGTTACTATACACTTTTCATTTACTTCATTCACTGTAAACGCCAATGATCAAAGTATTAATTTCATGTACTTGTTTCTTACAGTTCCGGAACCGCAACGTCAAAAACGTTGAAAACATCGAAACCATCGATCGTACGGATCCTGGGACGTGATTATCCGTTGACTGCAACAGCTTATAAACGTCTAACTATTGGGATTCGTATTGGCAAGGATTTGTGCCACGTCGAGATCTCCATAGCCGACAATAAAGGCAACGAGTTGAGCTTTTCAATGTCTACGTGGAAGCTCCTGCTACAAAACGAGGCGGACATACTCCAACGATTACGCAGCAACGCAACATCACCCCAAACTCACATTATAATTGATCATTTACGACTAGAGTTCACGCGTATGCATGATGATCAACTTATTAAAATCACCGATAATCGCGTTGTGATATATATGACTGATGCCACGATGTGTAAACTATTCGCGTACAACCATTGCATCGATCATATGTACACCTGGCTAAGTGAAAATATATACTCTGTAAGCAGTAAATATGCCACTTTCGTAGACGTTCTACGTAGCACCGCCGCGCCAACAGATTATGTACAATTAATTTCTGAAAGCGAACACTTCGAACAGCATTCATTGATCGATTGTGAATTGTTAGCATGTGCAATCAATCATATTGCGGATGATGCTTGTAGTACAAAATGTTAAATTATATTCTTTTAATTTTTAAATAAATTATCATTTTAAACACATATTATTTCTCCATTTTATTCACCCATCATCCTCCTCGCCACCTGATTCTCAAATTTTTATCGACGATGCATAATTATATTTCGTTCTTCGCGCTGTCAAATGACGTCACATTGCACGGTCGCTCCAGAGGATTCAAGTTACGCCAGATCGCGCGAGACACAGCGACGCTTTAAAAATTGTTATCTAATGTGATTGTACCACTATGTAGTGTTGTCTCTTTCCCTCCAGAGAATTTTTAAATAATGCTCTGTCTCTTTCCCTCCCTAGAATTTTAAATAATGCTCTGTCTCTTTCCCTCCCGAAGACGCGGTGCGAAAACGCCGATCTTTCCCGATATTGTCTGATAAAAAATAAATTATTATTTCTCTGCGTTGGAGGAAAATATTTGGGGGTCCCTCTGAAAAAATTTTTTGGGGTGGGTCGAGGTCTGAAAGAGATTTTTTGGGGGTCATTCACCCTCCGTGGAAATTTCCGGCGGTGGGTCCGGTCTGGAGAGGTCTCCGCGGCCACTCGGCCCGGACTGATCCCCTCCACGATCGCGGCTTCCCCCACTCTGCGGCTCGTGCGCGCGCAACCTGTCTTCCTCTCCCCTCAGGCCCCGCGTCCATGTTTCCCTCCGCCGCGCTCCCCCGCGCGCCCTCACTTCCCCCCGCCCCCGCGCTCCCCTCAGAGGACCTGGGTTAGAACCGGCATAGCCTTACTACTCTGAGTCTCTTCTTTTTAGTATGATGAGAGCTGTTGCAGTTGTTGGTGTTGTAAACAATTTCACTTGGAAGAAACGGGTTTCTGGAGTCGTTCAATACAAGCATCTCTTCCGTTCGCATCACACGTATTATCGTCGTTGTCGTACGTGCAGTCTGATGGTAATCTCTTCACCTCGAAAATTGAGCAACCGTCCGTCTTGATCCACAACGCGTATCGTCAGATCCGTAATGACTCGTGCGGTGATTGGAAGGTAAATGATCTGCGCGGGCGTTTCCGATATCTTATATCCTGGTGGAAGTCTCGGAGAAAATTCATGTATCGTATGTACACGGATCCCATTGTTGTACGCGCCAGCGGTCACGCTACATTCTATGCGAATAATGTTCACGTTCATGATATTAATTGGATCGTCCGATTCATGCCATCGTCCTGGTTCTAACACCTGATTCGTCGAGAATCCCAATAGCGATCCAATGTTATTGGGCTTTGTAAAGTCTACGACAAACCAGCAGTACAGCTCGCTTTTCATGGTGTTGTTGTTGGGACGCAACACTATAGGATACATATCGTTGTCACCATCATCGCTGATGCCATCGGTGCCATCGAGATTATTTTTTTGAGGATACCGCTCGAGTAATCGCTGCTTCAGGTACTTGGCAATAGCGTCTAGTTCGTAGGAGCCGTAGGGAATCGTAATGTATTCATAAGCGGTGTCGACGCTGTTGTTGATATCATAGTTTACGATGAAGTAGAATTTATCATTGCTCGAGTCGATGTTCGGTATTGTGTGATAAGTTTCAAAGGTTGTTAGGCCAAGCTCGTAATCATCGTCGCTCAAATCTATGGGTGGAAAGTAGCTCACCGCGAGGGTGCTACTCTTGCCGGTTAAAGTGAATGTTAACGACATATTCCGCTCGAACTGCTCGACTAGTACTGAATCCGAGTGGTGGGATGTCAATCCTTAAATTTGGTACCGATCGTTTGTAGAAAGCGTAGACATAGTTGTCCACAATTGCTCTGATCGTACTTCTGATAAGACGTTCGATTGTATTCAATTTTCACAGCATCCTTATCCAGATATTTTACCAATTCTATAGGCGGTCGAAGATTCCCAAAGCTGTCGAAATATATAGCTCGACAGCCTCTCTTCGCATATGCCACCCAATGAGTCCCCGACCCCGTGACATTGTCCAAATTTACGATACCGCTTTCGTTTCGACGTACTCCTCCAGCTGGTAACGCATTACGCATAAAAACACCTCTAAAGAATGGAATACGCATACGTTTTACCAACTCCTCCAATTGTGCATCGGTAGTTACGCCCGCGGGCATTTTTATTTTCTTTTCGACGTTTTTTTTTTTTTTCGTTTGGATATTCCCTGTCCACGCTTGTATGGCGCGAGATAAAGTCCATGACCTTCCATGGAGCGATTATGACGTTGCATTTCCAGTAGCTGATGTTGCGCCGCCTTAGCGATCCCTGCCGCTCCACCAGCCAATGATCCGAGAACACCCAACAGCGGGAGAAGTGGTAATATACCACCCCGTTTTGCCACCGGAAGAATCCGCTTTTGCGATGCTCGCTTTGGAATCCTTTTGCGAGTTTTTGTTTTCATCCCCATTCCAATCTTCGTCTTGGCCTTCATAGCTGCCCAAACAGCTGTAGCAGCGCCTCTTTCACCCAGAGTCGAGTCTCGCGCAACGATGCGTTTTCGCGCTTTGTCAGCGAGAACGTTGTCTGCTGCCTGCCTTTCGTCGAGGTCGTTGCTACGCGAATACGCAATATCGTGTTCGAGACACGCTGCGTCCAACAGATTGATACCTCGATCCCCTCTAGCCAATCGTTTTGTCAGATGAGTTCCTGGACCGCAAAACTGATATCCCGGAATGTGTAATTCGATAGGTAGCGCGTTTATCGCCCGATTTAACAAACCACGACCTTTCTTTACTACCGTCGGTGACATTCGCTACAGTTTTTAATCAATGGTGCTGGACCGTCGATATGCGTTCGCTGCCAAGGGCGATTATAATGTTCCAAGCACCGGCGATACTGTCGAACCTCGGAATCGGCTTTTATATGCTCGGAGAGCCTGTCCCACAACTGATCAATGTGTCTGCCAAACTCTCGCAGTAGAATAATCTTTGGTATATATTTCAATTGCTCAGAGGTTAGGTCTCGAATATCGTAATTATCCGACAGGATCAGAAGCATTTTGAATACTGAGCCATCATGTTTCTGCGTGGACCTATAAATAGGGCGCATCACCGTCTCGACGTATCAAAATCATTTTTCACGGTTCGCGGGGAAGATGCGATTCGTGCAACAACCTGTAACGATACGCGTGACAAATTTTGACGATAAATCACGAGTGATGTGTTCGAAAACAGGACGCAGACATGGTAGCATGCTACCAAACACAATCCGTTGCGTCATTTGTGGTCCATCAAATTGTGGAAAGACCAACGTGCTGGTCAGCTTGTTGGAAAGTCCTCACGGCATCCGCTTCGAGAACGTGTACGTGTATTCCAAGTCGTTGCAACAGCCAAAATATCAGTACTTGGAGAATTTATTGACTCCAATAGATGAAATTGGCTACTTTACGTTTTCGAATAACAGTGACGTCATCCCACCGAGCGAATCGCTTCCGAATTCCATTTTTATCTTTGATGACGTGGCATGCGACAAGCAAGATATGATACGAGAGTACTTTGCAATGGGACGCCACTCGAACGTTGACTGTTTCTATCTCTGTCAGACGTATGCAAAGATTCCCAAACATCTTATACGCGACAATGCCAATCTGCTGATTCTGTTTAAGCAGGATGGTACCAACTTGAAGCATGTGTACAACGATCACGTAAATACCGACATGCCTTACGAGGATTTCTGCGCTTTGTGTCGTAATTGTTGGCAACGGGAGTACGGTTTCGTGGTGATAGACAAGGATAGCGCGATGTCCAATGGCCGTTATAGAAAGGGATTTAACCAGTTTGCCGTACCATGAGATGGTCAATTGTCATCAATACGTCGGTGGGAAAGCAACGTCTACGGCACAATGATGATTGATATCGATAGTCTAGAGATTAAGGATCGTGAGAGAATAGCGAAGGAAATTGCAAAAACCAGCGAAGCCATTCGTCGGAAACATCAGGCTTTGAAGACTGGCAAGATGGAGGAAGATATCGCGTTGGAGAGATACTTCAAACCTATCGTCGAACCCCTAAAACATATTGCGGAAAATACCGCAGCGGTGGAAGCTGGCACATCACCGCTGATGAGCACAGACGTTGAAGGGAATGAAACATTAACGTCTAAAAAAATCCATCCGAAACAGAACACATCGCGCAAGAGAAAGAGGAAACAACACATGTCGGCGGAATATTCACCCATAACCTCGACACCAGTTCAATCGAAGCGGAACCGACAGAATGTCGAATCAAACGATTCTCCGGCTCCACCCACACCAATAAGTACATTGTCCAATGTACAATTGCTCTCAACCATTGATGATGACGTTTCCGAAACTAGTCCCAATGAGTCGTTTGTAACATCTATTAGACAGCAATTGCAAACATCCGAGGGACAAGAAACGTTTCGCAGTCATTTCGGCCCGCTGGGGCAAAAATACATGAGCGCGATCCTAAGTGGTGATAAGGATACAACAATGGACTATGTGTATGGTGTATACTTTGGTAATAGTGGAACCATGCTTGGAGATAAGGCTTTCGATATAGACATGGATGATAATATAATCATAGATGGCGTAAAATACAGCGGAACACCCGGTCTTTACGAACTGATTTTCAAGAGAATTCCCGATGATGCTGTATACACCGATACCGATAAACAAAAATACAAAAGTATACTGTTGGCAACGAATGCCCACAGACGCGGTCATGGTGCTAAAAATCCCATATTGAGCAACAAGGGACACAAGTACAAATATGTAATTGCGCCGCTACTCCCTCGCGCATCGGCTAGTAGGACAGGGAAAGGTCTAACGGTTCCGCCAGCCATGGTGGTAAACGATAACAAGATCGATTACGTACACTGGGACGATCCCAACGAGCTGGTGGATCGATTGCGTTTGCTGGAAGCATCGCGTCAGGCGGGTAACAACTCTCACGATCCCGAAATTCTATCGATTATCGAAGAACTCCGCGAGGTAGGCCTCATTATATAAAACCGTACGCCAACGATGCGTGCAGTATGCATCGAGATGCCGATCAACAAATTTGGGGTATCGCTCGAGAAGAGTGGAGCAGCTAGAATGGACTATTACAAATGGAGTGGATTGCTTCGAAATTACATGCGGGATAACGCCCTTTGCGTGACTGGTGCAGACTTTGATGCGAAATCACGCAAGATACGACGCGTAGCTCAGCCGGTGGTCGACACAGATGTCGCCAATAAACTGTATGTGGAAAAGAGTATTAAACTTTTGAGAGAGCAGCAGGAAGAATTAGAGAGGAAGCTGATCGTGTTTCAAAGAGATATGCTGACGTTGCAAAACAGCGTTCAAAAGATATCACAAGTCTTGAATTCCATCCCACAGCATGACAATAAAATTCATCAAGTTAAAGAGGCTATAACCGCTTTTGCTACGGAGCAACAACTTGTCCAGAATTTCCTCGGGCCGACGGGAAGCACATAATGCATGTACATGATAATTATCACATCATTCGTGTCCAAGACACCTCTGCGATCAAACATGCAATCATTATCGAAATCCATGAGTAAAGAAAAAAACCATGGTCATAAGAAGCTACAACTCGTTAAGGAATTGCATGCTCCAGCTCGAAGACATTTCCCGCGGAGGCGCGTCATAGTGCATGGATACGACGATCTGTGGCAAGCTGACATTGTAGAAATGCGTCCATACTCGCGATTTAACCAGGGTCACCATTACATACTCACCATCATCGATGTGTTGAGCAAGTATGCATGGGCGTTGCCGCTCAAGACTAAAAGTGGCGCAGAGGTGACTAAAGCGTTTGCAAAGATATTTAAAGATCGATATCCGAAAAATTTGCAAACCGATCAAGGAAAAGAATTTTACAACGTAGATATGCAGAAACTCTTAACAAAGCATGACATTAATCATTATTCGACGTATTCGGTGATGAAGGCCTCTGTCGTAGAACGTTTCAATCGAACTTTGAAGAACAATATGTGGAAATTGTTTACACTCAATGGAACCTATAGATGGACCGATGCGCTACCGCGTCTGCTTGCAGAGTATAACGCACGAAAACATAGAACCATCAAAATGCGTCCTTGCGATGTTACCCCTACGATCGCCGATAGACTGCTAGCCACCGTATACAGCAACATAAAGATCGCTGCTCCAGCGAGATTCAAGTTGGGCGAGTTTGTGCGCGTGAGCAAAATTAAAACCATCTTCGATAAAGGCTATACGCCGAATTGGACAACGGAGGTGTTCAAGGTAGCCAAAGTACAGGCAACTAATCCTGCAACGTATCTGCTCGTCGATTCCTGTGGAAAACCTATTGCTGGAGGATTCTATGAACACGAGCTGCAACGCGTCACCGATCCTGATGTGTATCTAGTGGAAAAAGTGTTGCGTAGAAAGGGGGATAAGGTATACGTCAAGTGGCTGGGGTTTGATAAATCACACAATTCTTGGATAAATAAAAATAATGTATTGTAAAATAATAATATATGGTTTAATAAATACAATGATACATATATGTAAAAGTGAGAACAATTTTTTTACACACATTAATTCCACTATTTATATGAATGAGTTAATAAATACAATAATTTATTTAACATTTTGTTGCAAGCGACGTCGATAATATCATTCAAAGGCACATGTCAACAGTTCGCAATCAACAAGAGATTTATCATCGAAATATTCTCATTATATACCATCGAAATATTCTCATTATATACCATCGAAATATTCTCATTATATGCTTTTCAACATCGCAGCATGAGTCTAAAGTTCCATAAAGGCGATGTTGAAAAACATATAATGAGAATAGGATTCTGGAATATTCATGTCTCGGTGAACCCAATCATATCCATTTTTTCTATAAATTCCCTGAATGTAATGAAGAATTATGTATCATTATTTACTAGCCCATGGATAGCAAAGAAAGATACATAATTCTTCATTACATTCAGGGAATTTTATAAACAAAATGGATATGATTGGCTTCACAGCCACATGAATCTTCCGAAAATCCTATTCTCATTATATACTTTTCGCCATCGCCTTTATGAAACTATACAACATGTCGATACGAAGTTTTCAAAGTTTGCAAGCGTTGTGATAGCTGTCATAGACTCTGGACGGAGTCAGAGGCCTCGTTCATGTGAAGAGAACTTTTTTACAATGGAATTTGGTAATGTCCCCAGGGCAGAGTGTCAGTCGAATCGGGTACGATATACCGCTTGTCATCGTACGGGCTTAGAGCGATTTTGGATTCCGAAATGGTGTACACTTTATGCAATTTAGGCCGTATGCATGATTGTCTGCGAACCATTTCGATCTCCCTTTGCAAGCACTGCGCGTAGTCGTCGAAAGTTATTGTTCTGGCTATAACGTTGGTCTTGACGCCTTTCGCCTTTTTCGTGTCTTTTTTACCATCTACGCGAAGTGCATACATTTTCGCTCTAAGACCTACGAATTCAGTCATTATCGCACCATTATTTTCATCCTTCATCAGCCCTGGAACCTTCTTATTTACGCGCAGTATATTATATGTATTGTTGATAGGATAATCGCGTGTGTCGAATCTATCGATATTGTGTTTCATGGTCTCGTAGATATCGTCGCATCGAATATGATAAATGAGGCTGTCTGTGTCTGTGTATAGAATTTTACAATTTGGTCCATGCTTTGGCGACATATACTCGTGGTGAAATTCATACAAACAAATTTTTGATAGGTCCAGAATGCACATACCCACGTATATCGGTTTGTTGAATTTCACCTCGAGTTTTCGCAATTCAACAGCTATTAAATTTTCTGAAAAAACACTTCTGCTGTGAAAATTCGGTTTCGCGATCATTGCCTCCGCACCATATCGTCCTTCCCAATGTGTTAAAAGTTTTACATCCACATGATTTCGTACATTTTCCATAGTTTTACCGAATACCGCATTATTCATCAATTTGTAAAAATTTTTTTCAAAGTCGTTTGTCGCGCTTGTTCGAAACCGTGTATTGAGTTCGATATAATCGCGGAGCCAGGGAGATTGAGTGAATTGAAGCACGCGATATATTTTTGTAATACGAAAACCGTGACGCGTGCACTGCTGCAGGTTGCGGTAATGGATAACGTAGCGCTGCTTATCGTATACCGTCGCGAGTAACTTGTCCTGTCTGCTGCCCGGTGGTTTGGCACGCGTTGGGCAGAACGGTAGATCAGCATGAGCATTATGCAGACGTTGTGGATATTCCAGATCTACCTCGAGAATGTATCCCGTGGGTGAATCGACACGTATTGAAGATATGTCAAAATTTGCAGCATTTTCGACCCATTGAAATTTAGCATGTGGCAGGGGCTGACGCATTGCCCATCCATACAAATTATTTACATCAAAGTACATCAAGTACGATGACTCTTCCGATGCGTTGTAAGTTGGCATGTGCGTATCTTCCGGAACATTGGCTTAAACCCCCGCGTATACCGCGTTCGATAAACATGATCATATCGATGTCGGTGAACAATTCGAATGTAATTTTGGTATGCTTTAGCATTGCATCCCATGTGAAACCAGGTAAAGTATAATAATGCGCTGAATCTAGTCCATAACTCTTGATACAACTTTCGTGAAAATTTTCAAAAATATCTGCCAATAACAAGACATCTGTTTTCAAATACAAGTCGCTATATTCGCCCAAGGTTCTAATCCCGAAACGCTGCCAGACAATCTCGGCGTGTGCGTAATCGCTTTCGGATACAGTCTCACCCGTTAACGAACTGTAGAATGACTCGCGCGGCGGTAAGCATGGGTCCTGCAGCTTGTTCACACAATCAAGGTATTCATACGGGAAGACACCTTTTCGCGTCAATAAATTGAAATCTTTGGTGGATAATGTTTCAAATTTTGATCGTAAAATTTTTAATTGATCTGTGCTTAGAAAAGATGCTAATTTGCTGAGACTAGTATTGAGAAATTTGTACGAATCGATGAATCGTAATTTAATATAATTTCGTGAGTCTGATTCAGCCACATCTTCGACATTTTTTGTGAAAGAAATATACTTTTCTTTAGTTATGGGCAATACATCAACGCGACCTTCGAAAGCGGTAGCTATTTCCTCGATAATGAAATGTGAATCATATCCGGATAAATTATGGAAAACTATTGGGATGTAAAACGCATTTTTATAATTTAAATTGCACTCCGAATGTGCTGGACCTCTAAACCGTCCAGACAGATGGCAATGATCGCGAACTCGTACATCATCAGCTTTGAATGACTCTTCGCAAATATGACAGTCTGTTGCATTGTGAAATGTCGTCAACTGTTCGTTGGTTAAATCAAGCATGGGAACATTACTGCTCAAGATGGGTTTGACGAAGTTTGCAAATTTTTTCAGTTCGTATACGAACCATGAAACACAATCTGCGTTGCGATAACATCGATACGTCGATAGTGATATATCATACGAGCAATGCATATAATAGGCTATACTATGAACTTTATGATGTTGATACGTGTGTAATTTGTTGTCGTCAATTTGGTGACTATCCTCTGTTTTCTCGATGATGCATTCGAGATCTGCATATATAACGAAGGGGAGCCGCTCCTTCCTGCAGTGGTTCTCGAAGCTGAGGAAATTTTTGCCTTCGCTGGGCAGCAGGATGGCGCAATCATTCATCTGTCCACAGTCCAGCGAATGAAGCTCCAACTTCTCAGCAGATCCAAAATAGTGCATGCATCTGTAATAAAAACAAAAAAACCCAAATTTTTGTTATTTTATTGTTTCGCGAGACATTTCAATATTTCATAAGTTTATATACATACCGATCACAGATGAATTTCTTTTTTTGGTGTCTGCTCAGCTGCGTGCTCACCAGTCGGGACAAGTTCTTGATGCATGTAAAATGCCCTACATCACCATGCTCTTGATTCGGCGTGTAGAGCAAGTTTACATGCCGATCCCTCTTGTGACTGGTGAGACGCAGGGGAAAGACCGTCAACCCTTTCTCCGCCTCGAAGCTGTAGACGTTAATGGAGACGTTGTTCTGCCGCTCAAATTTTCCAATTTGCTTCAGAGACATTGGAAACTCAATGTCCTGCAGATTTAATACAGAAGCATAGTCGGGGTATGAACTTGGGCGCGCCGTGTCTCGTTTGGCAGGATGGAGAGCGGCCACCACTGCCCATGCGAAACAGGCGTTGTCTGAGGATTGTACACTAATTGTGGTTTTCTTCAAAGACAATTCCCGCGGCAACTTGAAATGACATCCCGCGCGCAGCGGATTGTACTTATTGACATTAACGGTCAGGTTAAGGATTCGCATCAATGCCCATCCGCTGTCACGTTCCTGGAATTCTTCCAGTGATGCCAGAGTGGGTTCGATGATACATCGCTGGTACCACTCCTGCAAATCGGATGTGTTGAAGAGTTCACAGTTTCGGGTATTGATGCTTTTACAAGCATGCTTGTCACCTGCCACAAATTCACCGTTGAATACAGTATTCACTTTGAGATGTCGATGTTTCCTCCAAGCGCCCCGCACATGCTCCAGCACGATGGTCTCCGCATCCTGGAGGAAGTTGCGCGACTCGATATAGTTCGAATTGAGCACGGCACCAGTTAATACGCGACTATCGAACGCAGTGTCTATTTCGCGCCATAAAAGTCTCGTACTCGAATGTCCGGCACCCTCACGCATGAAACGTCCACGCAACGAATGTTTCAATCCTTCGAGCCGCACGATTCGAGCAATCAATGATTGTTGAACTCCGATTGATAATCGCGGGCGTTTTATGCGGCTGTGCTCTTCTAAAGATTCGATGCACTCGTTGCACTGTTCTTCCCACGCGAGGTATTCTTCCCGGGAAATCAATCGTACAGATTGATTCAGCAATTGGCGTTCTACTTGCACGAATTCTTCCATGGTTGTAAATGGAATGTGAATATAGTGTGTCTTTTTTTTTCCTCGCAGCACGTTGCAACGATTTGAGGCTTTGTACAGTTTAGAGCGCATATTTATATCCTCATCATGATTTAGTATCTCTGTCTAACTCTTTTAGCGTACCCCCTCCCTCGAATGCAAAAAATGGCGATCCGCCCCAACATGGTTCTATGTAGTTTCTGCTGATACAGCATAATTCTTTCCATGATTCATGCGTATGACGAATTAGCGCGCAAGATCATCCGACATAGTTTCTGCTGATTCCGTATAATTCTAAGATTCAACGTTTCCCAAAAGTATTATATTACGTTCAACGCGTGTCGATACTTTTTATCCTTGAAGATGGGGCTTAAGTTACATGCGATCATGCGATATGATCTTATATGGTGTGTAAACTCCAAATCATCTGATACAGTTTCTGTCAGCACAGCATAATTCTATGATTCATGCATATGACGTTTCTCAAAGTATTATATTATATTCACATCATAAAAAAATATAGCTAAGGAATAAGAGGAGGGGTAGATGGTGGGGATTGTACTATGCATCCCTATTTAAGCCAGTCCCCGAACGCTGTTGCAATAATCGCTCAGCAGTCACATACGTTCGTGCTCATACAATTATTAACCGCTTCCGTTCAATAGACTCTGTGATAGTACATATTCAAAAATGTATAACCGACATTTCTACAACACTTCCCAAATGTGTGGAAACCAAGCCAATGACTGGAACGATATGGATTTTTCAAACCAGCAGCAGTCTCAACAACAACCGCAGGAACGCAAACAGAATATAAGGTACATAGGATATAGTACTTCTCTACGTTTTTTTTATTTATATGAAACCAACTGAATCATTAACTCTGGGTATGTGGCTCTTACAGCAATGCATCTGCATCAGTATTGAAAAAACCTATCGTACGAATCATGGGACGTGATTATCCACTGACTGCTACTGCCTACAAACGTCTCATAATAGGGATTTGCATCGGTCAGGATTCGTGCCGCATCGAGATTGCTATAGCCGATAATAAATGTCACGAGGTTTGCTTCTCCATGTCTACGTGGAAGCTTCTACTACAGCAAGAATCACAGATACTTCGGCGTTTACACTTCGATGCCACATTAGTATATCAAGACCCTATCACGATTGATCATTTACGTATCGATTTCATGAGAATACACAGTGAACGAATTGCTAAAATCTCGGATAATAGTTCAGTCATATATATGTCTGAAGCTACGATAATTCAAATGTTCAAACATGCTCGTTGTATCGACTATATGTTCTCATGTTTATCAGAAATTTTGTACTCCGTAACCAATAAGTACGTCTCCTTTGTCAACATTATACGTACTGCTAATACAACGACTGCGGAATATGAGAAAATCATTACTGAAAGCGACTGCTACGAACCGAACTCTTTAATAGATTGTGAACTCTTAGCATTAGGATTGGGATTGATCGTTCGTGATGCATGTCAGACGCTGGAATAGTATATATATGTTATCAATAAAATACTTTTTTTCACACGACTATCTGTATTGTCTAATGTCTTGCATGACATATTATTATATTGTTTTCATATTCTTTTAATCTTATATTAGTAATTTTTCCATGTAACAATATATATATTTTAAACGTATATTGTTTCTCCATATTATTAACCCGTCTTCCTCCTCGCCATCTAATTTTAAGATTCAGCGTTTTATTTCACTCGAGCTGGATGGTGAGTGTAAAGAAGAAGGGAAAGAAGACATGTGTGAATAAGGAGAGGATGGTTATCGAAAATGAAGGTGGAGAACAAAGACATCCTACTTTTGCAAAGCTATGCACTTCTCGATTTCATGTTATGAGTTTAAATGCATGAGCTTAGAGATGCAGCGGAGCCATTTGTCGTCAAACTGTGACAGCTGACACACTTCTTAACATTTGTGAAACTTCTTTTGTGCAAATAATGGGAATAACGCGGATCGCACCGGAGCGTAACCCCGAGGTATGTACTTTAAATGATGTTAACATTTATCACGTTTAACTTTTTAAATCGAGCGAGATTAAATGAGGGGTTCTATCTTTTAGGACTTGCCACCCCTGTCACCACCTGGCTGGCTGTTGTCACCCTCACCCTCACCCTCACCCTCACCCTCACCGCCGTCTTCGCCGCCTCCATCGCCTCAAATTGTATGTAAATGCTTTTATACATTTTACTATGTTTAATATGTCAATATTATATTGACATTTGTCTACGTGTTGCAGAATTATGAACTGTTGGTGCAACAATTGGCGATGTTGGAGCAGGTCCTGGCGGAGATTGCAGCCCAGGTGGTACCACCCCAGGATCTGCGAATGCGGCGGCAGTCGGAGCTGGTGGTTAGTTCGACGATGGCTGCGCGATTATGGCAACCCTGGGTACCGTACAGACAGATTGGGCCCCTGCGACGGTCGCGGTCCCCATCGCCAGAATGGATAGATGTAAGCAGGCTGCAGCCGTTGTCGTCGTCATCGCACCCAGGCTGGGTGATGGCGCCCTCGGGGCCTCCCTCGCAACCGTTGATGGTGATATCATCATCATCATCATCATCTGTCGGTACGGCACCCTGGTGGCCTCCATCGATACCATCGACACCGTCGCAGCCGTCGTCGCTGTCGCCACCCTCACCCACATCGCCACCATCACCCACATCGCCTCCCTCGCCCCCCTCACCACCATTGCCACCTTCCCCTTTTTAGAATAGTTTTTATTTTATTATTTCCTATATTTTATATTCATTTTTTATTATTATATTCTATTTTTATATTTTATATTCATTTTTATATTTTATATTCATTTTTTTATATTTTATATTCATTTTTATTATAATTATTATCGTTTTGTAACAATATATATATCTTAAGCACATATTATTTCACCATTTTATTCGCTCGTCTTCCTCCTCGCCACCTAACTTTAAGATTCAACGTTTATTTCGCTCACACCTTCTTCGCATCGTTAAATGATATCATCCTACATGATCGCTCCAGAGGAGTCAAATTACACACGATCGCGCGAGACGCAGCGACGCTAAATCGGAACGCTTTAGAATACTGTTAGCTTTAGAACGAAAGCGATTGTACCACCAAGTAGTGTTGTTTCCTTCCCTCCTCCAAATTTTAACTTTAAAGTAATGCTCTGTCTCTTTCCCTCCCCGAAGACGCGGTGTGAAAACGCCGGTCTTTCCCGACATTGTCCGAAACAATTATTAAACAATTCCATCGCATAATGGTTTGGAAAAAAATATTTGGGGGTTGTCCCCTCACTCTGAAAAAATTTTTTGGGGTGGGCCAAGGTTTTGAATGAGATTTTTTGGGGGTCATTCCCCCCTTCCGACGGTGGGTCCAGTCTGGAGAGGCCTCCGCGACCGCTCGGCCCGGAGTGATCCCCTCCACGATCGCGGCTTCCCCCACTCCGCGACTTGTGCGCGCGCAACCGGTCTTCCACTCCCCGCAGGCCCCGCGCCCATGTGTCCCTCCACCGCGCTCCCCCGCGCGCCCTCACTTCCCCGCCCCCCCCCCGCGCTCCCCTCAGAGGACCTGCGTTAGAACCGGCCTAGCTATACTACTGACGGAGAACCTGGTTTCTCACCAGTAGTAAGGCTATGAGAGTTCTAACTCAGGTCCTCTGAGGGGAGCGCGTGGGCGGGGGGAAGTGAGGGCGCGCGGGGGAGCGCGGCGGAGGGAAACATGGCCGCGGGGCCTGCGGGGAGTGGAAGGACGGTTGCGCGCGCACGAGCCGCGGAGTGGGGGAAGCCGCGATCGTGGAGGGGATCACTCCGGGCCGAGCCGCCGCGGAGACCTCTCCAGACCGGACCCACCGTCGGAAATTTTTCAGAGGCGGAATGGCCCCCAAAAAATCTCTTTCAAAACCTTGGCCCACCCCAAAAAATTTTTTATACCTAACCGAGGGAGGGGACGACCCCCCAAATAATTTTCCAAACCATTATGCGATGGAATTGTTTAATACATTATCCAAAATTGTTTCGGACAATGTCGGGAAAGATCGGTGTTTTCACACCGCGTCTTCGGGGAGGGAAAGAGACAGAGCATTACTGTAAAGCTAAAATTTTGGAAGAGGGAAAGAGACAACACTACATAGTGGTACAACCGCTTTCGTTCCAAATCTATCAAGTTTTTTTAAGCATTCAGATTTAGCGTCGCAGCGTCTCGCGCGATCGCATGTAACTTGAATCCTCTACAGCGGCCATGCAAGGTGACATCATTTTCGCACCATGCAGAACGCTCCAGCGAAATAGAATTATGTGGCGTCAGCAGAAACGCCGTATCTTAAAATTAGGTGGCGAGGAGGAAGACGGGTGAATGAAATCGAGACAGAATATATGTTTAAATATATATATATTGTTACATAAAATAGTAAAAAATAAAAAAGAGAAAAAAATAATAATAAAATAAAAAAGAGAAAAATAAAAAAAGAAAAAATAGAAAAAAATCTAATTATCGCCGCAGTCGCCGCCGTCGCCGTCGCTGTAATCCTCCAGCGGTGCCGAAGGTGACTCTGGTGGTGGTGGTGGTGGTGACGGGTGCCGCCTATATGGGACCAGACATCGCCGCAGCCGAGCCGGTATCGCGGGGTCGATTGTCAACCCCGAATGCCGCCGCATCCGCAGCTGGTGAGAGGCTGGAGGTGCAGCCTCACCAACCACATGCATGTATGGCATATAAGATACATCCTAGAACACAGATACAAACGTTGATATAATAACGATACATTAAACATAATAAACATCATGCACATAAACACAATGTAGTGTCATACGCACTTGCGGAGGCGGCGACTGCGGAAGCGGTGACGGCGACGGCGATGGCGACGGTGGCGATCGCGGCGAGGGATGCTGCCCCCAGTCGCTCGACCATGTGGGCGACGGCGGCGGTGACAATGACGGCGACGACGGCGATGGTGGTGGCGAGTTCTGGAAAATAGAACCCACGATATAACACTGACACAACAGCTTGATTTTAATCTAACTCAATTTCAACGGTTGAACGCGATAAATGTTAAAATATTTTAAAGTACATACCTCAAAGTCGTCCAGACCGAGCTCTCCAACCCGCTCGGGCATGAGCCTGTAATACCCCATTATTATTTTTTAATAAAAAAAATTGTCACACAAAAAAACTGAACTTTGTCTATGGAAGTTTTGAATGCAACTGGTCTCGCTGCATCTCCAAGCTCTCGCATCTAAACTCATAACTCGAAATCGAGAAGTGCTTAGCTTTGCAAAAGTAGAATGTCTTCGTTCTCCCACCTGCATTTTTTTTTCGCTGATTATCCTCTTGCACTTATCTTCATCACTGCCCATCCTCTCCTTTTTCACACGCGTCTTCTTTCCCTTCTTCTTTGACACATCATTCAGCTAGACCATATCACTTTGAACGGTTTTGAACGGTTTTGAACGGGTATTGAACGCGAATCGAACGGGTATCGAACGGTATGGAACGGGTATTGAACGGGTATCGAACGGTATTGAACGGGTATTGAACGGGTATTGAACGGTATGGAACGGGTATCGAACGGTATGGAACGGGTTTTGAACGGTTTTGAACGGGTATTGAACGGTATGGAACGGGTATCGAACGGTATTGAACGGGTATTGAACGGTTTTGAACGGGTATCGAACGGTATGGAACGGGTATTGAACGGTTTTGAACGGGTATCGAACGGTATGGAACGGGTATTGAACAGGTATTGAACGCGAATCGAACGGTATTGAACGAGTATTGAACAGGTATTGAACAGGTATTGAACGGCTTTGAACGGGTATCGAACGGTATGGAACGGGTATTGAACGGTTTTGAACGCGAATCGAACGGTATGGAACGGGTATTGAACGGTTTTGAACGGGTATCGAACGGTTTTGAACGGGTATTGAACAGGTATTGAACGCGAATCGAACGGTATTGAACGGGTATCGAACGGTATTGAACGACTTTGAACGGGTATCGAACGGGTATCGAACGGTTTTGAACGCGAATCCAACGGTTTCTACATAATAATTACAACTATCGTCTTAATCTAGCGTACATGCAAGAGGTTGGGGAGGGTGAAGAAAAAAAAACATTTATGTATTAAAAAATTGGTTATATTTTATTTAAGCATTTCCCTCTGGTGTTTAGACCACCAGTTGAATATTTTAAATACATTTTGCAAGGCACAGTGCTTTGCGTGTCTGCCACATCGCAGAGTATCAACTACATTTAGCTTATTTAGGGATTTGATATCCTCGTAGTCAATGTCCAGCGTCTCGATGATTACGTCCGCTCTGGTATTTTCGTCGAGGAACTCCGCAAGCCAGTCGCGTTTCTGCAGCCCTTTAACGTATACTATATGGGATGTGTCATCTTCTTCGTCGATCGCATCAGCTACAGCTTTCGTAATTAGCTGCTTAGCCATACTGTACGGAACGTCTCCATCGTTCCACCGTAGTCCGTGGTGTTTTGCCGTCAACCACCGAATGCTTGATTTGTCCGATTTCGTAAGAAGGAATTGTGACATAGGACTCCCAAAAATATAGTGCGAGAGAACTGTTCCCTTGCGTAGGACAGCCACTTCCTTCGCGACAAATCTTCCATCGACGATGAACCCTTGCAGGTCAACGAATGTTGGTACAGCCATTATCGGTACAATTTAGAGGTCCGTTCGTTTCCGAGACAGACGGGAGAATGCAGTCTTTCTCGTAAAGCATCTCGATTTTCACGAAGAAAATTTGTATGAATTTGACACAGGAGATGGCGCGCAAGTAGCGTGGCAATTTAATTCATTTTGCGCACTACATTTGTCAGTGGATTGTATTCAACCACCCGATCGTGCAGAATCAGACAGTAGGCTGTAGTATTTGCCGGCACATTCTCTTTACACTCGAATTCTATGCGCACGTCCACGGTGCCATTCTTGATCGACTCATTTTGTCGCGAACAATCAATCACCACGATGGGACCAAATTGTAAAAATTCAGCCACGGTGAATAATGCCTCGTTGCAACTATGTCCATAATACGATTTACCGAATTGCGTATACATGTGATACAAAATGGCATGCTTATTCTTGTCAAAGTCCAAGTTCATGTCATCGTATGGGTAAAATTCCGAGTTGAGAAAAAGTTTGACATTAGTCAATTTACAGTTGTTGAACTTAGTAACGTCTTCGCTCGTCACATTCTTTCGACCAGTCTGTAGAGCAAGGATCACGCATCGTGGCTTCTCCAGCTGTGCGGATGCCTTTACGGCCCACGAATGCTTGTTTGTGTTTTGCAACATAGGATACTCGTACAGATCCCACGATTGAAAACAAATGCTCAGGTTTTGTCCACTTTCCAAAGTACGTAGCAACGATAGCTTATTAATGTCGTTCAGCGTCACATGAGGCATCCGCCATTGTAGTTTAAATAATTTAATTTCTGGTTCCAACACCGATGATCCTATCAGAGCATTGTTGTCGTTGCGCGACCGTATTAAAATCAATTCGTGACGCGCATTAATAATCATGTGTTTGTAGTTCTCACAAAATCCTAGCAAATATTTGAGTGGGATGCAAAAATTGAAATGATTTTTGACTATTGACCCATCGCGTCGTTTCAAGCCCCATCCGGCATTCTCCATATTTTTGTCTTCGTCCGATGTCAGCGATACATAGTTTTTAAGCGTGCTAGTTATTCCAACGTTTCTGTTGCGATCAATCTCCACGCCATTCAGCTCGTATCGAATCTCATCGAATAAGAACGCCACACAATTATTTCCCAACATCACCGTTAACGCATCATTTGGCTTATTTATCTTCAATTTCCCCTCCACATAGAGGAAACTTTCACACGGTAATGTGTATAAATCCTGCTGTTGTATCGGTATTCTTATCTCATCGCTGTATCCAAACGTTGTGTTGACGTATGGGTTGTATGTGTGAGTCTCGAGCTTGACGATGCGATCATCAAACGTCGGCTTCCCTCCAATGCTTAGAATATCAGCCATTTTTTCAACTTAAATGCGCACAATGAATCCCAAAGATTTCAAAAATGCAATGTTCGCAGCACTGAGCCTCTTCTTTTTAGCGTGATCAGAGCTGTTGCAGTTGTTGGTGTTGTAAACAATTTCACTTGGAACAAACGGGTTTCTGGAGTCGTTCAATACAAGCATTTCTTTCGCGCCACACGTATTATCGTCGTCGCACGTGCAGTCTGATTGTAATCTCTTCACCTCTAAAATCGAGCAACCGTCCGTCTTGATCCACAACGCGTATCGTCAGATCCGTAACGACCCGTGCGGTGATTGGAAGGTAAATGATCTGTGCAGGCGTTTCCGATATCTTATATCCTGGTGGAACTCTCGGAGAAAATTCATGTATCGTATGTACACGCCTCCCATTGTTGTACGCACCAGCGGTCACGCTACATTCTATGCGAATAATGTTCACGTTCATGATATTAATTGGATCGTCCGATTCATGCCATCGTTCCGGTGCTAATACCCGATTCGTCGAGAATCCTAGTAGCGATCCAATGTTGTTGGGCTTTGTAAAGTCTACGGTGAACCGACAGTACAGCTCGCTTTTCATGGTATTGTTGTTGGGACGCAACACTATAGGATACAGATCGGTGTCACCGTCATCGTTGTCATCATCGGTGCCACCAAGATTTTTAGGATACCGCTCGAGTAATCGCTGCTTCAGGTACTTGGCAATGGCGTCTAGTTCGTAGGAGCCGTGGGGAATCGTAATGTATTCATTAGCGCTGTCGGGGCTGTTGTTTACGATGAAGTAGAATTTATCGTTGCTCGAGTCGATGTTCGGTATTGTGTGATAAGTTTCAAAGGTTGTTAGACCAAGCTCGTAATCATCGTCGCTCAAATCTATGGGTGGAAAGTAGCTCACCGCGAGGGTGCTACTCTTGCCGGTTAGAGTGAATGTTAACGACATATTCCGCCCGAACTGCTCGACCAGTACTGAATCAGAGTGGTGGGAAATCAATCCTTAAATTTGGCACCGATCGTTTGTAGAAAGCGTAGACATAGTTGTCCGCAATTGCTCTGATCATACTTCTGATAGGACGTTCGATTGTATTCAATTTTCACAGCATCCTTATCCAGATACTTTACCAATTCCATCGGCGGTCGAAGATTCCCAAAGCTGTCGAAATATATAGCTCGACACCCTCTCTTCGCATACGCCACCCAATGAGTCCCCGGCCCCTCGGCATTGTCCAAATTTACGATACCGCTCTCGTTTCGACGTACTCCACCAGCTGGTAACGCGTTGCGCATAAAAACACCTCTAAAGAATGGAATACGCATACGTTTTGCCAACTCCTCCAATTGCACATCGGTAGTTACGCCCACAGGCATTTTTATTTTCTTTTCGACGTTTTTTTTTTTTCGTTTAGATATTCCCTGTCCGCGCTTGTACGGCGCGAGATAAAGTCCGCGACCTTCCATGGAGCGATTATGACGTTGCATTTCCTGCAGCTGACGTTGCGCCGCCTTATTATCGTTTACCGCCTTGGCGATCCCCGCCGCTCCACCAGCCAATGATCCGAGAACACCCAACAGCGGTAAAAGTGGTAATATACCACCCCGTTTTGCCACCGGAAGAATCCGCTTTTGCGATGCTCTCTTTGGAGTCCTTTTGCGAGTTTTTGTTTTCATCCCCATTCCGATCTTCGTCTTGGCCTTCATAGCTGCCCAAACAGCTGTAGCAGCACCTCTTTCACCCAGAGTCGAGTCTCGCGCAACGATGCGTTTTCGCGCTTTGTCAGCGAGAACGTTATCTGCCGCGTGCCTTTCGCCTAGGTCGTTGCTACGCGAATACGCAATATCGTGTTCGCGACACGCTGCGTCCAACGGATTGATACCTCGATCCCCTCTAGCCAATCGTTTTGCAAGATGAGTTCCTGGACCGCAAAACTGATATCCCGGAATGTGTAATTCGATTGGTAACGCGTTTATCGCCCGATTTAACAAACCACGACCTTTCTTTACTGTCGTCGGTGACATTCGCTACAGTTTTTAATCAATGGTGCCGGACCTTCGATATGCGTTCGCTGCCAAGGGCGATTATAATGTTCCAAGCACCGGTGATACTGTCGAACCTCGGAATCGGCTTTTATATGCTCGGGGAGCCTGTCCCACAACCGATCAATGTGTCTGCCAAACTCTCGCAGTAGAATAATCTTTGGTATATATTTCAATTGTTCAGAGGTTAGGTCTCGAATATCCGACAGGATCAGAAGCATATTGAATACTGAGCCGTCATGTTTCGACGTGGACCTATAAATAGGGTGCATCACCGCCTCGACGTATCAAAATCATTTTTCACGGTTCGCGGGGAGGATGCGATTCGTGCGACAACCTGTAACCATACGCGTGACAAATTTTGATGATAAATCACGAGTGATGTCTTCGAAAACAGGACGCAGACATGGTAGCATGCTACCAAACACTATCCGCTGCCTCATTTGTGGTCCATCAAATTGTGGAAAGACCAACGTGCTGATCAGCTTGTTGGAAAGTCCTCACGGCGTCCACTTCGAGAACGTGTACGTGTATTCCAAGTCGTTGCAACAGCCGAAATATCAGTACTTGGAGAATTTATTGACTCCGATAGATGAAATTGGCTACTTTACGTTTTCGAATAACAGTGACGTCATCCCACCGAGCGAATCGCTTCCGAATTCCATTTTTATTTTTGATGACGTGGCATGCGACAAGCAAGATACGATACGAGAGTACTTTGCAATGTGACGCCACTCGAACGTTGACTGTTTCTATCTCTGTCAGACGTATGCAAAGATTCCCAAACATCTTATACGCGACAATGCGAATCTGTTGATTCTGTTTAAGCAGGATGGTACCAACTTGAAACATGTGTACAACGATCACGTAAACACCGACATGTCTTACGAGGATTTCTGCGCTTTGTGTCGTAATTGTTGGCAACGGGATTATGGTTTCGTGGTGATAGACAAGGATAGCGCGATGTCCAATGGACGTTATAGAAAGGGATTTAACGAGTTTGCCATACCATGAGATGATCAATCGTCGTCAACACGTCGGTGGGAAAGCAACGTCCGCGGTACAGCGATGATCGATATCGATACTCTGGAGATTAAGGATCGCGAGAGAATAGCGAAGGAAATTGCAAAAACCAGCGAAGCCATTCGTCGGAAACATCAGGCTTTGAAGACTGGCAAGATGGAGGAAGATATCGCGTTGGAGAAATACTTCAAACCTATCGTCGAACCACTAAAACATATTGTGGAAAATACCGCAGAGATGGAAGCTGAAACATCGTCGCTGATGAGCACAGACGTTGAAGGGAATGAAACATTAACGCCTAAAAAAATCCTTCTGAAAGGGAACACATCGCGCAAGAGAAAGAGGAAAGAGCACATGTCAACGGAATATTCACCCATAACCTCGACACCAGTTCAATCGAAGCGGAAACGACAGAATGTCGTATCAAGCGATTCTCCGGCTCCACCCACGCCAATAAGTACATTGCCCAATGTGCAATCGCTCTCAATCGTTGATGATGACGTTTTCGAAACTAGCCCCAATGAGTCGTTTGTAACATCTATTAGACAGCAATTCCAAACATCCGAGGGACAAGAGACGTTTCGCAGTCATTTCGGCCCGCTGGGGCAAAAATACATGAGCGCGATCCTAAGTGGTGATAAGGATACAACGATGGACTATGTGTACGGCGTATACTTTGGCAATAGTGGAACGAGGCTTGGGGATAAGGCTTTCGATATAGACATGGATGATAACATAATCATAGATGGTGTAAAATACAGAGGAACACCCGGTCTTTACGAACTGATTTTCAAGAGAATTCCCGATGATGCTGTATACACCGATGCCGATAAACAAAAATATAAAAGTATACTGTTGGCGACGAACGCCCACAGACGCGGTCATGGTGCTAAAAATCCCATATTGAGCAACAAGGGACACAAGTACAAATATGTAATTGCACCGCTACTCCCTCGCGCATCGACTAGCAGGGCAGGGAAAGGTCTAACGGTACCGCGCGCCATGGTGGTAAACGATAACAAGATCGATTACGTACACTGGAACGATCCCAACGAGTTGGTGGATCGATTGCGTTTGTTGGAAGCGTCGCGTCAGGCGGGTAACAACTCTCACGATCCCGAAATTCTATCGGTTATCGAGGAACTCCGTGAGGTAGGTCTCATTATATAAATCCGCGCGCCGACGATGCACACAGTATGCATCGAGATGCCGATCAACAAATTTGGGGTATCGCTCGAGAAGAGTGGAGCAGCTAGAATGGACTATTACAAATGGAACGGTTTGCTACGAAATTACATGCGAGATAACGCCCTTTGCGTGGCTGGTGCCGACTTTGATGCGAAATCACGCAAGATACGACGCGTAGCTCAGCCGGTGGCCGACACCGATGTCGTCAATAAATTATACGTGGAAAAGAACATTAAACTTTTGAGAGAGCAGCAGGAAGAATTAGAGAGGAAGCTGGTTGTGTTTCAGAAAGATATGCTGACGTTGCAAAACAGCGTTCAAAAGATATCGGAGGCGTTGAATTCTATCCCACAACCGGACAACGAAACTCGTAAAGTTAAAGAGGCTATAACCGCTTTTGCTACGGAGCAGCAACTTGTCCAGAATTTCCTCGGACCGACGAGAAGCACATAATAAATGTACGCGATAATTATCACATCATTCGTGTCCAAGACACCTCTGCGATCAAACATGCAACCATTATCGAAATCCAAGAGTAAAGAAGAAAACCATGGCTACAAGAAGCTACAACTCGTTGAGGAATTGCACGCTCCAGCTCGAAGACATTTCCCGCGGAGACGCGTCGTGGTGCACGGATACGATGATTTGTGGCAAGCTGACATTGTAGAAATGCGTCCATACTCGCGTTTCAACCAGGGTCACCACTACATACTCACCGTCATCGATGTGTTGAGCAAGTATGCATGGGCGGTGCCGCTCAAGACTAAAAGTGGTGCTGAGGTGACTAAAGCGTTCGCAAAGATATTTAGAGATCGATATCCAAAAAATTTGCAAACCGATCAAGGAAAAGAATTTTACAACGCCGATATGCAGAAACTCTTGACAAAGCATGATATTAATCATTATTCGACGTATTCGGTGATGAAGGCCTCCGTCGTAGAACGTTTCAATCGAACTTTGGAGAACAATATGTGGAAATTGTTTACGCTCAATGGAACCTATAGATGGACCGATGCGCTACCGCGTCTGCTTGCAGAGTATAACGCACGAAAACATAGAACCATCGGAATGCGTCCTTGCGATGTTACCCCTGCGATCGCCGACAGGCTGCTAGCCACCGTGTACAGCAACATAAAGATCGCTGCTCCAGCGAGATTCAAGTTGGGCGAGTTTGTGCGCGTGAGCAAATTTAAAACCATCTTCGATAAAGGCTATACGCCGAATTGGACAACGGAGGTGTTCAAGATAGTCAAAGTACAGGCAACTAATCCTGCAACGTATCTGCTCGCCGATTCCTGTGGAAAACCTGTTGCCGGTGGATTCTATGAACAGGAGCTGCAACGCGTCACCGATCCTGATGTGCATCTAGTGGAAAAAGTGCTGCGTAGAAAGGGGGATAAGGTATATGTCAAGTGGCTGGGGTTTGATAAATCACACAATTCGTGGATAAATAAAAATAATGTATTGTAAATTAATAATGCATAACTCAATAAATACAATGATACATATATATATAAATGTGTAAACAATTTTTTTATTTTAACACATTAATCCCACTATTTATAATACAATGATACATATATATAAATGTGTAAACAATTTTTTTATTTTAACACATTAATCCCACTATTTATAATACAATAATCCCACTATTTATAATACAATAATCCCACTATTTATAATACAATAATTCCACTATTTATAATACAATAATTTATATTTTACAATGGGATATTATAATGTCCCCAGGGCAGAGTGTCGGTCGAATCGGGTACGATATGCCGCTTGTCGTCGTATGGACTTAGAGCGATTTTAGATTCCGAAATGGTGTACACTTTATGATATTTAGACCGTATACATGATTGTCTGCGAACCATTTCGATCTCCCTTTGCAAACACTTCGCGTAATCGTCGAAAGTTATCGTTCTGGCTATGACGTTGGTCTTGACGCCTTTCGCCTTTTTCGTATCTCTTTTGCCGTCTACGCGAAGTGCATACATTTTCGCTCTAAGACCTACGAATTCGGTCATTATCGCACCGTTATTTTCGTCCTTCATCAGCCCTGGAACCTTCTTATTTTCGCGCGGCATATTATATGGATTGTCGATAGGATAATCGCTTGTGTCGAATCTACCGATATTGTGTTTCATGGTCTCGTAGATATCGTCGCATCGAATATGATAAATGAGGCTGTCTGTGTCGGTGTATAGAATATTACAATTTGGTCCGTGCTTGGGAGACATGTACTCGTAGTGAAATTCATACAAACAAATTTTCGATATGTCCAGAATGCACATACCCACGTATATCGGTTTGTTGAATTTCACCTCGAGTTTTCGCAATTCAACAGCTATTAAATTTTCCGAAAAAACACTTCTGCTGTGGAAATTCGGTTTCGCGATCATTGCCTCCGCGCCATATCGCCCTTCCCAACGTGTTAAAAGTTTTACATCCACGTGATTTCGTACATTTTCCATAGTTTTACCGAATACCGCGTTGTTCATCAATTTGTACAAATTTTTTCAAAGTCATTTGTCGCGCTTGTTCTGAACCGTGTATTGAGTTCGATGTAATCGCGGAGCCAGGGAGATTGAGCGAATTGGAGCACGCGGTGTATCTTTGTAATACGAAGACCATGACGCGTGCACTGCTGCAGGTTGCGGTAATGGATAACGTAACGCTGCTTATCGTATACCGTCGCGAGTAATTTGTCCTGCCTGCTGCCAGGTGGTTTGGCACGCGTCGGGCAGAACGGTAGATCGGCATGAGCGTCGTGCAGACGTTGCGGATATTCCAGATCTACCTCGAGAATGTACCCCGTGGGCGAATCGACTTTGATTGAAGACACATCAAACTTTGCAACATCTTCGACCCATTGAAATTTAGCGTATGGTAGGGGCTGACACATTGCCCACCCATACAAATTATTCACATCAAAGTACATCAAGTACGATGACTCTTCCAATGCGTTGTAAGATGGCATGTACTTGTTATTGGCATGTGCATATCTTCCGGAACATTGGCTTAAACCCCCACGTATACCGCGTTCGATAAACATGACCATATCGACGTCGGTGAGCAATTCGAATGTAATTTTGGTATGCTTTAGCATTGCATCCCACGTGAAACCTGGTAGAGTATAATAATGCGCCGAATCTAGTCCATAACTCTTGATACAACTTTCGCGAAAATTTTCAAAAATGTCTGCCAATAACAAGACATCAGTTTTCAAATACAAGTCGCTGTATTCGCCCAAGGTTCTAATCCCGAAACGCTGCCAGATAGTCTCAGCGTGCGCGTAATCGCTCTCGGATACAGTCTCGCCCGTTAACGAACTGTAGAATGACTCGCGCGGCGGTAAGCATGGATCCTGCAGCTTGTCCGCGCAATCAAGGTATTCGTACGGAAAGACAACTTTTCGCGTCAATAAATTGAAATCCTCGGTGGATAATGTTTCAAATTTGGATCGTAAAATTTTTAATTGATCTGTGCTAAGGAAAGATGCTAATTTATCGAGACTGGTATTGAGAAATTTGTACGAATCGATGAATCGTAATTTAATATTATTTCGCGAGTCTGATTCAGCCGTATCTTCAACATTTTTTGTGAATGAAATATATTTTTCTTTAGTTATGGGTAATACATCAACGTGACCCTCGAAAGCGGTAGCTATTTCCTCGATAATGAAATGCGAATCGTAGCCGGATAAATTATGGAAAACTACGGGGATGTAAAACGCGTTTTTATAATTTAAATTGCACTCCGAATGTGCCGGGCCTCTAAACCGTCCGGAAAGATGGCAATGATCGCGAACTCGTACATCGTCAGCCTTGAATGGTTCTTCGCAAATATGGCAGTGTGTTGCATCGCGAAATGTCGTCAACTGTTCCAGAGTTAAATCCAGCATGGGAACATTACTGGTCAAGATGGGTTTGGCGAAGGTTGCAAATTTTTTTAGTTCGTATACGAACCATGAAACACAATCCGCGTCGCGGCAACATCGATACGTCGATAGCGATGTATCGTAGGAACAATGCATATAATATGCAATGCTGTGCACTTTATGGTGCTGGTATGTATGTAATTTATTGTCTATATCACCCACTCGATTGTCCTCGGTTTTTTCAATAACGCACTCGAGATCTGCGTACACCACGAAGGGGAGCCGCTCCTTCCTGCAGTGGTTCTCGAAGCTGAGGAAATTTTTTCCTTCGCTGGGCAGCAGGATGGCGCAGTTGTTCATCTGCCCACAGTCGAGCGAATGGTTCTCCAGCTTCTCGGCAGATCCGAAGTAATGCATACACCTGTAAACACAAAATTTGTTTATTTAATTTTTTCGCGAGACATTTCAATATTTCACAAGTATTCTATACGTACCGATCACAGATGAATTTTTTCCCATTGTGCCTGCTCAGCTGCATGCCCACCAGTCGGGATAAGTTCTTGATTAGCACAAAGTGCCCTACATCACCGTGCTCTTGATTCGGCGTGTAGAGCAAGTTGACGTGCTGATCCCTCTTTTGGCTGGTGAGGCGCAGCGGAAAGACCGTCGACCCTTTCTCCTCGTCGAAGGTGTACACGTTGACGGAGACGCTGTTCTGCCGCTCAAACTTCCCTATTTGCTCCAGGGACATTGGGAACTCAATGCCCTGGAGATTTAGCACGGAAGCATAAGGCGGGTACGAACTTGGGCGATCGGCATTTCTTTCCGCAGGATGGAGAGCGGCGACCACTGCCCACGCGAAACACGCATTGTCCTGGGATTGCACGCTAATTGTGGCTTTCCTCAAAGACAATACTCGCGGCAACTTGACGTAACATCCCGCGCGCAGCGGATTGTACTTGTTGACATTGACGGTCAGGTTGAGGATTCTCGTCAATGCCCATCCACTGTCGCGTTCCTGGAACTCTTCCAGCGATGCCAGGGTGGGTTCGATGACGCATCGTTGGTACCACTCCTGCAGATCGGATGTGTGGAAGAGTTCGCAGTTTCGGGTGTTGATGCTTTTACAAGCATGCTTGTCACCCGCCACAAATTCGCCGTTGAACACAGTGTTCACTTTGAGGTTTCGATGTTTCCTCAAAGCGTCCCGCACATGCTCCAGCACGATGGTCCCTGCATCTTGGAGGAAGTTGCGCGGCTCGATGTAGTTCAAATTTAGCACTGCACCAGTTAATACGCGGCTATCGAACGCAGTGTCTATTTCGCGCCACAAAAGTCCCGTACTCGAATGACCGGCACCTTCGCGCACGAAACGTCCGCGCAACGAATGTTTCAGTCCTTCGAGCCTCGCGATTCGAGCAATCAGCGATTGTTGAACACCGATCGATAATCGTGGGCGTTTCACGCGACTTTGTTCTTCCAACGATTCGATGCACTCGTTGCACCGTTCTTCCCACGCGAGGTACTCTTCCCGAGAAATCAATCGCGTGGATTGATCCAACAATTGGCGTTCTACTTGCGCGAATTTTTCCATGATCGTAAATGGAACGAAAATGTAATGTGACTTTTTCCACGCAATACGTTGCAACGATTTAAGGCTTTCTACAGTTTAGAGCATATATTTATATCCTCATCATGATTTGATATCTCTGTCTAACTCTTTTGGCGCACCCCCTCCCTCGAATGTATTAGTTTCTGCTGATACTGTATAATTCATTCTTTTTGGCGTACCTCCTCCCCAAATGCATTAGTTTCTGCTGATACAGCATAATTCTTTCTACGATTCACGCGTATGAGGAATTAGCGGGCATGATCATCCGACATAGTTTCTGCTGATTCTGCATAATTCTAAGATTCGACGTTCCCAGAAATATTATATTACGTTCGGCACGTGTCGAGACTTTTATCCTTGAGGATGGGACTCAAGTTACATGCTGCGACGTTAAGATTGAAACACATTATGGAAAAATTGGTAGCTTTAAAATAAAATGTGGTGGTGGGGAGAAGCAATTGCACCTCTATTTAAGCCAATCTCTCGGATGTCATTCAATCAATCGCTCAATAGTCTCAGTGCCTTTCAACGGAACAAATTGTGCTCTGAAAGCAAAATGTGCAGTACCGGTGCCGAAGGAAACGTTGAACGCATGAATTATTACGTTCCGATCGTGCGAGATGATGGCGTGGCTCAATGCGGGGAGGATACAGTTGTTTGGTAAGGGTTAATTTTCACATCTTAAAATTTTTATGTTTATTCCTAATACGCGCGAGCAATTTCATAGCTTTGATCGTTCTCTTAGCCCGCACCGAACATCGCGTATCATGGTCAGAAGATACGCATTAACATCCACGGGCAGCAAATACTTGGAAATTGGGATCAGAGTACGACCTACGATTGATGTAGAAATGGTTCTCGGCGACAATCGTGGGATGTTTCTCACGTTACCATGGGGTACATGGGGTTCGCTATGCGGCAGTCGTACGACCATTGAAGAACGTGCACGATTACCTGAATCACCTTCGATGCAAATGGGCCAATTAATGGTGGATTTTTGTGAAATCTATAACTCTCCGATTGTAAGGATGACACTACATAATAAGCCGCTGTATTTCAAACCGGATACGGTAACATTTTTATTAAATCTTGAACCATGTTTAGACTATGTGTATCTGCGGCTTTATCAAAATGTAAGAGATGTGCAGACGAAATTTGAAACTTTTGTTAAAGTGCTACAGCAAAGCGGTATTGCCTGCGAAACATTAGATGCGCGTCGTGCTGCTAAAATCATACGTGAAAGCGAACATTACTGTGAGGATTATTATGTAGATTGCGAACTGGTAGCATGCGCCATCAACGATATTCTAGCTGATGCTCGTAGGAAAAAATGTTAAAATTATATCCTTTTAATTTTAAATAAATTTCTTAAACACATATTCTGTCTCGATTTCATTTACTCGTCTTCCTCCTCACCACCTAATTTTAAGATTCCGCGTTTCTACATGTTTCGTTCTTCACGCCGTTAAATGATGTCACCTTGCACGGCTCCTCCAGAGGAGTCAAATTACATGCGATCGCGCGAGACGCTGCGACGCTAAGATTGAAAATCATTTTGAAAAAAAATTGTTGGGCTTAGAATAAAATGCGGTAGTGGGGGGGAGCAATTGTAGCTCTATTTAAACCAGTTCCCGGACGCTATTCAATCAATCGCCCAGTAGCCTCAGCGAGTTTCGACGGAACAAATAGTGCTCTGAAACAAAATGTACAGCGCCATTGATGAAATACTCGCATGGTGTGGGGATTATTTCGTTCCGATTGTGCGAGATGATGGTGTAGCTCCATGTGGGGAGAATATATATAATGATTGGTAACGCATACTTTTCACATCTTCTCAAAATTTTTATGTTTATTCCTAATACGAGCGGGCAATTTCATAGCTTCGATTGTTCTCTTAGTCCGCGTCAAGGATCGCGTATCATGGTTAGAAGATACGCATTAACATCCATGGGTAGCAAATATTTGGAAATTGGAATCGACGTAGGACCTACAGTCAATGTAGAAGTGCTTCTCGGCGACAATCATGGAAATCATCTCATATTATCATGGCATACATGGGGTTTGCTATTCGACAACTGTGAAACCATAGAAGAACGTGCACGATTACCTGAATCACCTTCGATGTCGATTGATAGTTTAGCGGTGGATTTTTTTCGGATCTTTGATACACCAATTATAAAGATCACACAATGTGATGACACGTTATATTACACACTGGACACAATATCATTTTTATTAAATCTTCAGCCATGTATAGAATATATGTATCCACGGATGTATCAAACTGCGGAAGATGTGAGAGTAAAATTTGAAACTTTTGTTAAAGTGCTACAGCAAAGCGGTATTGCCTGCGAAACATTAGATGCGCGGCGTGCTGCTAAAATCATATGCGATAGCGAACACTTCGACGAGGAGTATCATGTAGATTGCGAACTGGTAGCATGTGCCATCAACGATATTCTAGCTCATGCTCGTAGGAAAAAATGTTAAAATTCTATTCTCTTAATTTTAAAATAAAATTGCTTAAAAACATTATTTGTCAATTTTATTCACCCGTCTTCCTCCTCGCCACCTAATTTTAAGATACGGCGTTTCTGCTGACGCCACATAATTCTATTTCGCTGGAGCGTTCTGCATGGTGCGAAAATGATGTCACCTTGCATGGCCGCTGTAGAGGATTCAAGTTACATGCGATCGCGCGAGACGCTGCGACGCTAAATCTGAATGCTTAAAAAAACTTGATAGATTTGGAACGAAAGCGGTTGTACCACTATGTAGTGTTGTCTCTTTCCCTCTTCCAAAATTTTAGCTTTACAGTAATGCTCTGTCTCTTTCCCTCCCCGAAGACGCGGTGTGAAAACACCGATCTTTCCCGACATTGTCCGAAACAATTTTGGATAATGTATTAAACAATTCCATCGCATAATGGTTTGGAAAATTATTTGGGGGGTCGTCCCCTCCCTCGGTTAGGTATAAAAAATTTTTTGGGGTGGGCCAAGGTTTTGAAAGAGATTTTTTGGGGGCCATTCCGCCTCTGAAAAATTTCCGACGGTGGGTCCGGTCTGGAGAGGTCTCCGCGGCGGCTCGGCCCGGAGTGATCCCCTCCACGATCGCGGCTTCCCCCACTCCGCGGCTCGTGCGCGCGCAACCGTCCTTCCACTCCCCGCAGGCCCCGCGGCCATGTTTCCCTCCGCCGCGCTCCCCCGCGCGCCCTCACTTCCCCCCGCCCCCGCGCTCCCCTCAGAGGACCTGAGTTAGAACTCTCATAGCCTTACTACTCTCACCGCGACGCTCCCGTCCGCTGCCATCGGTGAAAAAAAGCGCAAAGAGCAAGCGCGCCAGACCGCCAGACACCTGTGGGAGGGGGGGACCCGCTGCGGCCCCTCTTTGTGATGAACGGGACGATAATAATACGAACGCAGTGACGAGTGCGCTCGCGGGAGGTTTCTTCAGAGGCCGTCGTTAACTGGATTGGGAACAACTGGACCCGTCGTTACGACCGCCCTCTGCGGTAACCCGCCGCCTCGTCGATTCGCGTTCACCTCGTATCGGAGGCGCGTGCCGTTATTATACGATACCCTACCCTCCCCCCGTGTCTGTGCGTGTTGTCTGCGCGAGCGTGTAAAGGCTCGTATCGAGAAAGGAGTCACTCGCGACCCAAGACAGGGACGAAAACACACTACAAGCGCCCCGAGTGGTTAAGTAAAGCGCGCGAGAGTATAAAGAGAGAAGCAGGAACGAGCCGCCGTCGAAGCCTAGGCTTCGCGACGTTTCTCCTCTCTTGTCTCCTCGACGACGCTTCTTCCACTCGCATCCCGCTTCCCCTCAGTTTTGGTCGCGTTCTCCGAAAAGTCCTGTGACTGACACACTCTCCTCTGAGAGAGGATCCCGGGTAACCTAGGGCGGCGACTCGCCACCATCCATCGCGTCGACGTGCATCCCGAGTATCGCTCGCTTAATCGTACGCCCCGATAGCCGAAAAAAGGGACCGGCTGTGAAGCTTCGATAGCGAAAGTCCGAAGATTGGACCGATCGAAGCCGGCCGTGCGTCCGCTTTCGAGGGACAGCGACGATAAGAGAGCGTGCAAGTAGAGGATGCTGCCGCGTGCGGTGGCCCCCGCCCCGAGTACACGGTTATTACGGTACGCTCGTACCCAGCCGTGTATCTCGAAGGTTTTTAAATGATATGTACGCTCGGCCCGCCGGACGTGTCGCGGTGTTTCCGCGGTACGCTTCGACGGTGTTTCGCGTCCAGGACACAAATCACATCACCGTGTCGTCTACGCTGGCGACGCCCGGACCTCCTTCGCGCGCTGGTTGGAGGTGCACGGGCCTCGGCTTCATTCGAACCGAGAACAAAGATAATGTCGAACATATTTAATAACACGATTACCCTGAACGGTAGATCACTTGGCTCGTGGGTCGATGAAGAACGCAGCTAATTGCGCGTCAACGTGTGAACTGCAGGACACATGAACATCGACATTTCGAACGCACATTGCGGTCCACGGATACAATTCCTGGACCACGCCTGGCTGAGGGTCGTTATCACATACAAAAGACTGCTTGCGTCGGTTCTGCGTATCATCACATCCTCGCCGTCTCGCGTTTCCGACGATGTAACGCGTTTCGGAGTCGGGTCGGATGATGATATATACACGCCAGATACTCGACGTACGAGCGAAAGTTGGGCCGTTCGTCGGCGTTTGCAACGGCTCGCGTGAGAATCGTGAAGCGGTGAGTACTCTATCCCGTGCGAGAACCAGAAAGAGAGGCGAAATGTCGTGATGAATGATCGCGTTGGGACTCGCGTGCGTGCGTGCTTTCACGGCGTTGTGCGTCGTTGCTTTATAACGACCGCCCGTGTGCTGCACCGCTCCCTGGATCATCACACACAGCGCGACCTCTCTCGGCTCGCACTGGCGTTTTAGAGTTTGCTGCCTTCGCGTCCCGCGCGAGATCTTTTACCGTGCTCCCGACGTCGCCTGAAATGATAAATTTGTCCTGAGAAAGAGAGAGATCAAAGAGCGGGTGAGATACAAGATAGATGGAGAGAAAGAGCGGAGTGCGCGGCATATGTGCGCCGATCTGTGTATCGTTGCGTTCACGCGGCCCCAGGGATTTTAAAAAGAGGGTCGTCGTTGACGACAAGTGAGAGAGAAAAGTCAATCTAAACATCGAGGGCACAACACACACTCGTTCTTCGGGACGCCGTGAAGATCCAAAGGGTGGTGTACATGAATAATGGTGGAGGCTCTGTGCGGGATGATAAATTATAGAAAACCACTCGTTAACATGATCGGGTCGATGTATTTCCCCGTCGTTGCGCGTGTGTCCTCGCCTAGCCGCCCTATATTTATTCCCTCCCTATGGCCACGTTCCGTCGACACACAAAGAGTGTTTGTGCCAAACGTCCGATGAGAAGAGTGATTGCTCCACACGTCGTTTAAAACGTTTCTGTACCCCGGAATCCTCGTTGGCGCGGCTGCGCGAATTTGAACTTCGACGAACCGAAAAGGCGCCGATGCCGCGAAAGGTGTGTAAGAAGACTCTTCTTCGTAGAATTGAAGAAGACGAGTCTCCCCGATCGCCCCATGTTTTTGTCGCGTTGTTGGTCGATCGCATACGAGACCGCGTGTCTCACCGGTCGTCCAGTCCACGGAAAAGCTTATTTTTCCACGGTTCCCACTGCTGCGAGAGTTCTCACACTGCTCGAGGCGTGAAGGGATAGCGGAATCTCAAAGCTAATAATAGCGGACGGACGTTAAAGTAAAAACCGGATCGAATCGACGATGCGCGACGAAAAGACACTTTGGCGAGGCGCAAATAGAGGTAGGGGGGACTCTAATTCTCTCTACGAGAGAAGAAGAGAGTTTCAATCATACCTTTTGTCTGGAATCGTGCGGTGGCACCTCTGGATGTAGGCCCGTTCGAGGTAAAGTATATCCAAAAGAGGGAGCACGATTATAATACCGGGGCACGCGCCCGTTTCTCCAAAATATCTTCTCTCTACTTGGCGGCCTCTGCTTTTTTTTCTCTGGTGGGACATAATATATTTATATATAATATAATAACGATTGACGACCTCAGAGTAGGCGAGATTACCCGCTGAATTTAAGCATATTACTAAGCGGAGGAAAAGAAACTAACAAGGATTTCCTTAGTAGCGGCGAGCGAACAGGAATTAGCCCAGCACTGAATCCCGCGGTTCCGCCGCAGGGAATTGTAGTGTTCAGGAGGATGCGTTTATCCCGTGACGTCGCACCGCGTCCAAGTCCATCTTGAATGGGGCCACTTACCCGGAGAGGGTGCCAGGCCCGTAGCGACCGGTACGCGTTTCGGGAGGATCTCTCCATAGAGTCGGGTTGCTTGAGAGTGCAACCCTAAGTGGGTGGTAAACTCCATCTAAGGCTACATACAACCACGAGACCGATAGCGAACAAGTACCGCGAGGGAAAGTTGAAAAGAACTTTGAAGAGAGAGTTCAAGAGTACGTGAAACCGTTCAGGGGTAAACCTGAGAAACCCAAAAGATCGAATGGGGAGATTCATCGTCGACGAGGCTGGCTCCCGTCGGTGCGCGATACTCCGGGTGGACCTTCGTGGTTCCATTAGCGAGGGTACACCACCGGCGGCGAATGTTCCGGCCACGTAGTCGTGCACTTCTCCCCTAATAGAACGTCGCGACCCGTTGCGTGTCGGTCTACGGCCCGAGCGGTTGCCTGTTTCGTTGCTCCCAGAGCACGCGACAGACCCTCGGCCGCCCGGCCGGCTGCGCGACGGTACTCTGAGACGGTATCGGGCCGCAACCAATCCATTTTCGAATGTGCGTGCGTCAGGCCAGCCGCAAGCCCGATCAGTTCTTAGGCAAGGTCACGTGGCGCCGGGAAAAAGATCACCGTATTGCCTGATCCGAGCTAACGGGGTAGGCCGCACAACACCAACAGTGTCACTGTTGGGAAGAACTGGAGTGGCAATATACCATGGTACAACTTCGGTTTTCCGTCAACAGGTAATCCCTGTGAAGCATAATTGAAATCATAAAATTTACACTTTAACGCGTAGTATACGCAGGTTTGCACTCCGTTGACGACTTAGGCTTGTACGTGGACATGATTTACGGTAATACTTAATAAATGAATTCCTGGTAGATTTAGAACAGAACACGGTTTAGAAATGGCAACTAGAAATACAGCCTCGGACACAGCGTTACCAGGTCCCGGGAGCGCTGTGGCGGATTCATCCGCTCTGGAGGGGGCCATTGTTGACGACACAGCTTCGCCCTCGGTACACGAGCTTAACGATGTCCAAATAGGTTACCCTCAGTCGGACGACACCATAAAATGCCCCTTCTGCGAAATGGAAAAGGAATGTCACTTTTCCTTTATGAACCTAAGTGACCTGGACAAACACCTGAAAACTCACCACTTAAGCAGTGGTGTAGGATGGTTATGTATTAAATGCTTCAGAGAATTTCCCAAGTTGCATGGAGTCAGGTGCCATTATCCTAAATGCAGAGGGGTGCGAGTTGACATACCGAAGCCCATCAAATGCGACATCTGCCCGATGTCCTTCGACTCAGTATTAGGGCGTTCTCAACACGACCGACACGCCCATCCTGCGCTAAGGAATACAAAACGGTTAACGCAGTCTAACGATGAACAGCAAAATAGAGATGAGCAGGGGGCGGTAACCTATCAGGACAACTATAGAAGGGTTTGGACGCGTGAAGAAACAATACGACTCATGGAACTAGATGTAATATATGAGCAATACACGCAGCCGAACGTCGAAATAAGAAAATTTATTCCAAACAAATCTCTAAAACAAATTAGTGATAAAAGGAGAGAGATTAGGGAGTCTAGAAGTAAGGCAGATGCAATGACAACTGCAAACTCGAATGAAAACTCCGATGAAACTGCGGTAAACTACGCGGATAAAAGCACAGATAAGACAGCGAATAAATACGCGGACAAAACAACGGATAAAGACGCGGGTAAAACAACGGATAAATACGCGGATAAAAATAGAAATAAAAATGAAAATAAAAACAAAAGTAGCAGTAAAAGGAAAACTGGCAACGCACCGGTGGGTGAAACCGCAGGTATTACCCCATCATTACCCAGCGATCAGTATGTGGACACAGTAGTGGAGAACCTATCCATTAATCCCAGAAACTTAGCTGATGACCTCAACGACCCATGGCATCAAATGTTACGAACATCTATAGAAGCCGATGGAGACACCTCTGGAATAATCTCGGCCATCTATGGTCAGCTAAGAGACATTTGGTCCACATCCTCTAACAATTTACCCGACTTTAGAGGAAAATTAGACATATTTATATCGACAACACTAACAGAATTCCTTAAAGAAAACACCAACGAAATAGATAATAACGGCAGAAATACGGACATGAATAAGAACAATAAACATAACAAACCAAAAGCGGTTAGAGGAAAAAGTAACAATAAAAACAACAATAACAACAATGCCGGAAATAAAAGCAGAAATGCCCGCAGAAGATACGCTTATGCGAGATTCCAGGACATATATAACAAATGTCCCAAAAAATTAGCAGATATGGCAGTTAACGACGATCAATCGCTTCTAGATCCAGTGAAGCAAGTATTACCCCCGACCAAAGATATTGAATATTTGTACAATCGCCTGTGGCAATCTCCAGGACTCGCTAGTCCCCTGAGTAGTAAGCAGGTAGTTCCATTCGCAATTACGGAAACGTTCTACCCTATTACCGAGGAAGAAATAGTCGAGCGAATAAAATTACTAAAAACTAAAAAACTGCAGGTGGCCCCGATGGTCTTCGGAAACAACACATGCAAAAGAAAGGTATGCCGAAGCTGCTGTCTACATTATACAATATGTTATGGTACGCCAATCATTACCCCATCAGCTGGAAAGAAAACCGCACTACGCTTATCCCCAAGGCTGGGAAGGATCTAAATAATGTTGCGAATTGGCGCCCAATAACAATCAGTTCAATCCTTAGTAGAAGTTTCTCAGCAATTATCGACAAACGCTTAAGAAAACTCATTGTACAAAATTTCCGGCAAAAGGGTTTCACCTCAGAAGACGGCTGTAAATACAACATTGCTCTATTCAATGAGGCAATAACTACAGCAAACAAGCAGAGTGGAGGAGTCTTTGTAGTCCTTGATATATCCAAGGCATTTGATACCATCCCACACTCCATGCTGCGCATTAGTCTGGAAAGAAGAGGGGTCCCGGAAGAAATGATCACCCTAATAACAAAAATGTACGATAACTGCTCAACTGTTATACGCGCTAGAGGCGACGAAAATGTGCGAATAAAAATACTGAGAGGGGTGAAACAGGGCGACCCTCTGTCACCTCTACTGTTCAACCTGTCCACAGAGCCGTTGCTCGAAAAATTGGAGGAACAAACACGAGGCATGAAGGTAAATGACAACCTTCCACTGCTTGCCTTCGCAGATGATCTAGTTCTTCTGGCTGAGGACACGGAGGAAGCGCAAAAGCAGTTAGAATGTGTAGCACAATATCTAGAAGATTTAGGCATGAGTATATCCGCCAGCAAAAGCTCGTGCTTTCAAATAAAAAGGTTAAAAGACACTTGGTATATAAAAGAAATGCGTTTAAAAATTGGAAATGAGGATATACCAAATGTAGATCCGGGCGAAATTTTCAAATACTTGGGTGCCAATATGGGCCCATGGAAGGGTTTATACCGCGGGGTAGTTGTACCGGAAATTATTAAAACGATTAAATGTGTAAGGAAATTTGCCCTAAAGCCTTACCAAAAGATTGACCTTATAGAGAATTATATCTTGCCCCGATTTATATATGGCTTACTAGTAAGCCCCCCAAGCGATGCAATCTTGAAGCTACTCGATAGCGAGATAAGGTTACAAATTAAAGAAATTCTGCACTTGGTGTTATCGACAGCCACTGGTTTCTTCTATACGCCGAAATCCAAAGGTGGATTGGGATTACCCAAGTTTGAGCACAGTATTAAACTGTCCATATTAAGAAATTCGATCAAAATGAAAAATTCATTAGATCCTTCTGTCTCTAGCCTGTTTAACGAAAAGGTTGAGGATAAGCTCAAATCAATTGCTAACTCACTAAGAATAAACTGGCCGGCTACTATTGAAGATATTGTAAACGCAAAACGACGGCTCAAAATAGAGAATATTAAACAGTGGTCAAACCTCCGTTGCCAGGGTCAAGGTGTGAATGACTTCAGAAGGAGTAGGATAGGCAATGCCTGGCTAATGGAACAAAATCTATTGAAACCCTCAAGGTATGTGGATGCCCTGCGCCTGCGAACTAACACCTTTGGGACGAGAGTAGTTCTAGCCAGGGCAAATAAAAATATAAGCATCACATGCAGGCGATGTGGAGCACAGCCCGAAACATTAGGACATATATTGGGCCTATGTATACACACCAAATCCCTCAGAATAAAGCGACACGACGTAGTCAAAAACTTCCTAGCTGATAAACTTGCAAACAAGTATGAAGTATCAGTAGAACCTACAATTAAGGCAAGCGGTAATCTGTATAAGCCGGATCTCATAATCAAAGGTGAGGAAGGCACTTTCATAATCGATGTCACAGTCCGTTATGAAAATCGTGATTACCTGCAGAATGCCGAAGAAGAAAAAGAAAATAAATATAAACCATGCCTCGATCATATAACGCGGAATAACAATAAACATGGTAGCACCGATAAGGTTCTACCTATTGTGCTAGGAAGCAGAGGAGCAGTGCCCCCATCAACAGTAAATAATCTGAGGTATTTAGGTATTAGTTTTAAGGACATCAAAACCATAGCTCTTATGGTTATTAGGAGCTCCATAGAAATGGCTAACATTTTTATAGATTATGATAAAGCTTAATAGCTTAAATAAAAGGTGATACGCAAATATCCAATAAATATATAAAATTGGTAGCATGACTGGCAGCATCACCACTGTCAAACAATTTTAAGCTCTTACTTACTTATTTTACCCCCATTTTAAATACAGACTTATTTATTTATTTATTGTGTATTTTAATTAATAACCTGTTGTAGAACATCAACAACTAAATCCTAAATTGACTAGAGTCAATATATTGAATAATTTCTTTTTTAATTTCTTCCCTACGAGGGGGTCCCTCGGAAGTATGTCATATGTTCTCTCAAGAATAGACACAGGAAATAGCCAAATGTCCCTCACTAGTAGGTCACAGAAACCAGACCCACTGACAAGAAAATGCATAATGTCTGTCCAGCTGCATATCGGCGGCACGCAAAGAGAGTCATGGTTTTGGGGATATAAGCGAACACAAAGCCTCTATATCTCAAGCCGGGGTCGCGCCTCCGAGTCGGTGCTCCCGGTTCCTTGCCGTAGTCAGTGGAGCGGCAAGCTGAAGCGACCTTTGGCGGGGTAGTGTCCCAGCTTTGACATCAGGGACACACCTTTTGGCCCAGCATGCCACCCGAAGGGGTGTGCAATATCGAGGGTACTACGTGCCCAATGAGAAAATAACATAGCTGGAGCTATAACTAGTGGCGCAATGGCAAGCCCATGGGATAAGACCGATCCCATGGCAATAATATAACCTAGGAGCGAAAGATGGTGATCAGATCGGGACGAAGTCCTGATAGATAGATTGGGGGCCCTAGCCAGCGTAAGCTGGTAGGGTCCCCCATTTTTTATTAAGCCATTATAGCAACACGCCGCTGGGGAGGCGATTAGAAAGTCTGAGAGTGGAAGTGGCCCGATTCGGCTGGCATGCTGGGCCTAGGTTAACGGAATGGCAAGTCTACGGATATGAGAAGGATAAGGAAGGATTAGACGCACCCGGTAACAAAAACTGATTGTGCAATGTCTAGAAGTACTAGCAGTGAAGCCTCGGACACGGAAATCCCCGGTCCTGGGATTTCCGTGGCGGACTTGTCCGCTACCGATAGGAGGACCACAGTTGACGACTTGGAATATGGAAATGGTCATGATTTACCCCAAAACGTAGGGTTGCCACTGGACGGTCCCATCCAGTGTGCGGGTTGCCATAAGGCAGGCAGGAACATGCAGTTTCTGTCAGAAAAAGATTTTAACGCTCATGCCATTGAGGCTCACCCCGAGTTGGTGGTCCAATGGGAGTGCTTGAAATGTGGCAAAAGATACGATAGAATACACCAGCTAAGATGCCACATACCAAAATGCAAAGGAGTTGCGGATAACACCAACGGTGGATTCCAATGCTCTGAATGTGACTTTGCTTGCGGCTCACAAAGAGGCCTTTCAATGCATGAAAGGCACAGGCACCCAACCCTTAGAAACGAAAAGAGGAGAGGCGATGATGGGACCGGGCCGGTGGCAGCCAAGAAAGGTAGAAAGGCCACAGTCTGGTCGGAGGAAGAGACAGCTCTCCTCCGGGAACTAGATCGACTACACAGTGGTAGTACCCGGGTAAATGTGCAAATCAGGGAGCACTTTCCCGATAAAACGCTGAAGCAAATCAGCGACAAAAGGAGGCAATTAAAACCCCCAGAAAACGTAGTCGAGCTTATAACGATAGACGGGTCGGACTCTGAAACAGACAGTCCAGGCGAGGAGATGACTCCTACTTCGCCAGACAGGGGCGACAGTAGCCAGACCCCTGCTCCTAGCAGGGCCTGGCAAGAAATATTAAAAGATTCAATCTCAGCCCCAGGGCCTGAGAATGCCGAGTGGGGCGGCATTATAAACCAGATAATAACGCTGGCGATGGAAGAAGAAACCAGTTCCGAGCAACTGGATTCGGTGGTCGGGGAAGTACTCAGAGTCCTACTGAGTGACGAACCCCCCACAAGGCCCGGCCATAAGCAGAAACACAAGGCAAGAGACACGGCTGATAGCGGAGGGGCCCGCTTCAGCAATCGCACCAAAAGGCGCAGATACAGATACAGCAAGCATCAGGAACTTTATAAGAAATGTCCCAGGAAGTTGGCGGACATGGCCATGATGGGTAGCTGTATCGATCAAGTGGATAAAGAGATAGTCTACCCACAAACTAAAGACATCGAACAATTATATTCCGCTCTTTGGGGCACGTCTGGCCCCGAAAATGTCGAGGTAGACGCCGGCGGCTATAAGGCAAAAACGATCCCTACCGGCATAGTGTGGACGCCGGTGGAGACAGTTGAATTAATAAGCCGCTTATCCAAAATGAAACCAGGGACGGCAGCTGGTCCAGATGGGGTCAAAAAGGCCCACATCAAAAGAGCTGGCGCAGTACAGGTCCTGGCCAAGCTTTTTAATTTCCTTCTGCTAAAGGGGCATTACCCCAAACCGTGGAAAGCGAATAGAACGACTCTTATCCCCAAGCCAGGGAAAAATACAAAAGACGCACGAAATTGGAGACCGATAACAATCGGCTCCTTAGTTGGTAGAATGCTGTCGAATATGATCGACAGCCGGATCAGAGAGAACGTCAGCCTCTCTGAACGGCAAAAAGGCTTCATGATAGACAATGGTTGCAAACACAACGTTGCTATCATGAAATCTGTCCTGGACAGAATGAAAAAGGACAAGGGCGGTGTCCTAACTGTGGTGGACATATCAAAGGCGTTTGATACAGTACCACATAAAGCACTTGTTGCCTCTCTGGCAATTAAAGGAATGCCCCAAGAGGTCACTTCCTACATCCAAGAGATGTACAATGGTTGCCACACAACTATCAAAGGTAGCCAGGGAGGCTGCATAAACATCACGCTCCAAAGAGGAGTGAAACAGGGGGACCCACTATCCCCGCTGCTATTCAACACGATAATCGACCCTATAATTAGAAAAATTAGCAGCACTACTAAAGGAGTCGACTTAAACGATAACAATGTTACCGTTTTGGCTTTCGCTGATGATCTGGTCTTGATAGGAAAAGATAAAAGCGAAGCTATCAAACAGATCAAAATGCTAGACAAATACCTGAAAAAATTTAGGGATGGAGCTATCCATCCCAAAATGTGCAATCACCGAAATCGTTGCTAAAACAAAAACCTGGTTCCTCCAGGACCCAAAAATTACGGTAGGGTCGGACAAGATTCCTACGCTGGGTCCAGAGGATACCACCAAATATCTGGGTATCACTCTAAGCCCATGGAGAGGCCTAAATGTGGACAAGGAGAGGCTCAAGGAAATTAAGAGGGCGACATGCGTAGTAGCAGGCATGGACCTCAAGCCCCACCAAAAGGTGGAGCTAATCAGGGTATATCTCCTACCCAAAATTATATATGAGCTGGTGACAAGTCCACCGCCCATTAAAGTTCTCAAGGAACTAGACCATGAGGTAAAACAGGCGGTCAAAGGCATTTTGAAACTCCATCCGAGCACGACGGATGGAGTAATCTATTCGGCTAAAAGCCACGGAGGCATGGGACTCCAGAAAGTGGAGGACATCGTGAAGCTGGCGGTGATCCGCAGCGGTCTCAAAATGCTTGATTCCGCGGATGATGTGGTTCAGGAGGCTTTGAAGAAAGAAAGAGGAATGATCGAAACTTATGCAAAATCCCTGAACCTGAGTTGGCCAACCACCATGGCAAAGATTGAGGAAGCGAGAAAGGAGTGTAAGAAAAGAGAGACGGATAGGTGGCGCCAACAAGTGTCCCAAGGACAAGGAGTGGCTGATTTCAGTCACGATCGGGTTGGAAACGCATGGCTTTTCAACCCGTCCCTGCTAAAGCCGTCCAGATATCTGGACGCGCTCAAATTGCGTACAAATACCTTCGGCACGAAGGTAGCATTATCGAGGGCAAGTAAAAACCTGGACGTCGCATGCCGCAGATGCAAAGTCCAGGCGGAGACATTGGGGCACGTCTTGGGCAACTGCACCCACACTAAGCCTATGAGAATGAGGAGGCACGATGAAATCGAAGATTTCATCGGCAATAGGCTGGCAACCAAACACGCCGTTTTCGTCGAGCCTACCGTAAACGTCCTGGGCGAACTCAGGAAGCCCGATTTGGTCATCAAAGACCAAGAAAGGCTCCTGATCGTGGATGTTACGGTAAGATACGAAATGAACGATAACTTGCGAAAGGCATATAAAGAGAAGGTCTCCAAGTACCAGGAAACACTGGAGTACGTAAGAATTAAGACCAATAGCAGGGAGGGGAAAATACTCCCCATTGTTGTAGGAACCAGAGGGGCGATGCCCATAAAGACACTAGAAAACCTAAAAACTCTGGGCTTTAGAAAAGAGGACATGATAACCATTTCCTTAATAGCATTGAGATCCTCATTGGAAATGGCGAACGCCTTTATCGATTACGATCGCATAAGGTAATTCCTCTAATAACGTTCAGTTCTATGTTATCTGCATGAACGTCTATATATGTACACATGTTGGACCAGGCACTGGAGCGGACAAGCTCTGGGCGTTCGTACCCAGAGACCGCCCATGCCAGTATTTATTACGTGGTTGTTGTATGTGTATGACCAGGTGCGGAGCGGAGCAGCTCCGTGCGTTTGTACACGGAGACCGCCCGTACCAGTATTTATTCCATGTGATGTCGGACAAGGCGCGGAGCGGAATAGCTCCGTGCGTATGTACACGGAGACCGTCCGCGCCAGCATACGTACATTGTCCTGTATACGTCTATAACGAAGCAGCTGCCGCTGATCTACTAACCCTAGCTCACCTGGCACTTTACACCAGGTGATGCGAGTCATGACCACTATTGTGGTACATGGCGCGGAGCAGGCAATTACTTACAGTAAGAGCCTGGGTGATACTTTCGCGACAGTTTTCCCTGAGCACGCTAATGCGTGGCTAAATTCACTTCTCCACACGGAGACTCCGTTCCTAATTTTTCCAAGCTCGTCTGGCAGAGCTCTTGGCAGTGAACGCAAGAGGGAGTGAGTTGTTGTTGTTTAATTTTTACGCTGTTATTGGCCCCAGTCACTGGGCCAACTTTCGTCTAACAGGGTGGCGGACCAAACCGCTGGAAGTATTCGGCCGTCTTCGGGCGCATCCGCACAGGTACTAGCCAAATGCCTCGTCATCTAATTAGTGACGCGCATGAATGGATTAACGAGATTCCCTCTGTCCCTATCTACTACTGGGGTTTTCCAAGATGGCGCCGGACAGTGCTGACGCGTCGCGAGTCGCTCCGTAGAAAGTAGTGGAATTTTCGGGAAATTTCGCTCAGGAAATCCTCCGCAGTGGCTTAAACGATTGTGTCAGTGATCCCAAGCATCTTGAGATAAAAATATATAAACTATAGGCCCACACTCACCCAATCAGAAAAGCCGCCGGGCGCAGTCCGACCTTTCTATTGGTCCCTTCGACCAGCAAATCACATTCGTCAACCCTGCTGATCTCTTGCGAAGTTTCGGAACACTCAGCGTGCCGCTGAGTTATCCGCACGTTAGGAAATGTCAAAACCCAAAACTAACTCTGCCAGCAAAATTCCGTCGATCAAGATGCTACAAGGCAATAACATGGACTGCGAAATCCTGAAGTCGTGTGCCTCAACCAGGAACAATCCTCTAAAACGGAAAGAGACTGAACCCGTGTCCAGCTGTGGCCCGCAAAAAAGGAAAACGAATGAATCTAGCTTAGCAAGCACACTGGAGGAAGATTCCTCAAACTCTCCAATAGAGGATCTTTTGGATTTTTGCAAGGACATCGATTCTGGCATAACTCCGAAAAGCATAAGATTTCTGAAGGAGAAAGTCGAGGAAACGTATACACAATTCCAGGCACTCCTACTAGAGAACGCTTCCTTAAAACAGAAGATCACCTTAGAAGAAACCAGTGTGGAAAAGAAAGTGGAAATGCTAAACGACACAATATGTGGCGTTGTCGAAAACTTAAATAAACTCAGAAACGAAATCTCGAGCTCCACCAAGTCAGAATGCACATACGCTCAGAAGCTTTCCACGCCGTATAAATTAGTACAACAACAGGCTACTAAACCACCTAAGCATGTCGTGACAGTCTATCCCAAAGACGACAGCAAGATAAGCAGCAGCGAGGAAACCAAAGTGGCCATTCTGTCAAGCTTCCTACCAGCTAAAGAAAAACTGAAAATCAGAAACGTGAGCAAAATTAGTAACAGAGGTGTCTTGATTGAAACTGCCACCAAAGATGACATGAATACAGTCCTACTTAGTGACAAACTAAATTCTGCTGGACTAACAGCAAGGCTCCCCTCCAGAAAAAATCCACGTATGGTGATATCGAGCATCCCGAAGGAAATGGATGAGAAGGAACTCCTCAACGCGATTAGACAGCAGAACCTCAAAGACTTCAGCAAAAGCAAATTTTCAGAGGAGCTAAAACTAAGTTTCAGGACTGGGGACAGGGGACGGGACGTAGTAAACTGGGTTGTTGAAGTGTCTCCCGAAGTCAGGGAAATCTTCCTCAAGGAAAATCGCGTTTTCATAGGGTGGCAAGCCTGCTATGTGCGTGATTATATCTCGGTAACCAGATGCTACAAGTGCCAAAGCTTCGGCCACGTGTCTAAACACTGCAAAGCGCAAGAGGATATTTGTGGTCACTGCGGGCAAAATGGACATAGTTACAACGCGTGCCCCAACAACACACAGGACCCAATCTGCATAAACTGCAAAAGAGCAAACAAACCTCATGCGCACTCTTCCAGAGCAAATGACTGTCCGGCTTATAGAAACGCGATGGAATCCTACATTACGAAAATAGATTATGGCAAGACAACATAAAAACAACGCAACCACAGCAAACAGTAAATCTAGCACACCCACTATTCGCTTTGGGCAAATAAACGCCCAAAATTCCAGGACCGTCATGGACCAACTAAGAAAGGTAGCCACTGACGAGAAGGTCGACGTGCTGTTAATACAAGAACCGTACATTCACCCAAAGGGGAATGGAGGCATGGGTCTAATGACAAAAGTTCTAACGGACAGTAAACGGTTCACAAACATCGCTGGCCCAGGGCACCTCAAGGCGGCGATTGTAGTCCTAAACCCATCATTCACAGTGCTCAAACTCGAACAGTTCTGTAACACGCACTGCGTCTGTGCTGAAATAAAGGCTTCACAGTATCAAATATATGTAGTAAGTGCGTACTTCCAGTATTCGGATGGTATCGAGTCCTACCTTAGGCACATTGAAGAGATAGTCAGAAGTTTAAAGGGCAAAAACATTATAATCTCCATTGACGCAAATGCCAAGTCACAATTCTGGTACAGTGGTGAGACGGACGAGAGGGGTCTACTCCTGGAAGATCTCATTGCTACCAGCAACCTCTACATTGCAAACAGACCCTCTGAACACCACACCTTCAATAACACACATGGGATGTCAAACATAGACGTGACACTCGCCACAAGCAAGTGCTACAACAGCATCAATATGTGGGCCGTTCGCCCCGACTGGACATCAAGCAACCACAGTGCCATCACTTTTGCTTTGAACCTACCAAGGGAAAACATGGAACGCCAGAGCCAGTGCAGATACAACATCGTGAAGGCAAACTGGGACAAATTTGAGACCTCCCTAAAAAACAGTGTAAGTCGAAATTCAGCAGAAATAAGTAATAATGGAACACTCCCAGATGTCAATGCGCTCGCTGATGAAGTCGACAGTATATTAAAAGTAGCTTGCGAAAATGCGATCCCAAAGAAAACGCGCTTCCCGAAATCGACTCCATTGTGGAACGAACAGCTTACCATTTTGAAGAGGGAAGAGCATTACGCAAGGCGCGAATTCCAAAAAGCTAGAAATCCAACTGTTCGTGAAAATCTAAAAATCCAGTATCGGGTATTCAGAAACCGTTACAACGCAACCATTAAGAAATCAAAAATTCAAAGCTGGCGGAAATTAGTCACAACCGTAGGCAACAAAGACCCGTGGAGTTTACCCTACAAAATTATCACCAAGAAAATAAAACCCGCGGAAGCGTGCGTCAGCATTAGGACAGGAAATTCGCAATCTCTCTCCTGGGATCAAGCTACGACCTCGCTTCTTAACTCTCTGATCCCCGACGACGTTAGTTGCAATGAAACCGCGGACCAAAAAATCATGAGAGCAGATACCAGTACCCCTCCGGACACGGAAAACTCTCCGCCGTTTGAAACCCGAGAAATTATTGAAGCCATCACCTCTCTTAAAAATAAAAAAGCCCCGGGCCTCGATCTGTTGGAATCAGAAATGATCAAAGGCTCCTGGCATATCCTCGGTACAAAAATAACAGCCCTTCTGGAAAACTGCCTACAGCAGGGAATCTTCCCCCGAAAATGGAAACAGGGTAACATTAGAGTCCTTCTAAAAGGAGAAGATAAAGAAAAAACTGACCCAAAATCATATCGACCCATCTGTCTCCTCCCAATCTTGGGAAAGGTGCTTGAGAAGCTCATCTCCAGCAGATTAAAAACGTTACTGCACCACCACCCAAAATCCTCTGATCGGCAGTTTGGTTTTAAGAAAAATAGTAGCACAGAGGATGCCATAGTTCTAATGAGAAGACTAACCGACCAGTCTGTGGGCAAATATGCCATTGTACTAATGTTCGACATCTCAGGAGCTTTTGATAATGTGTGGTGGCCAAGCATTTTGGCAAACTTGAAATCCCGCGACTGTCCAAGGAACATATATAGGCTAATGCAAAGCTATCTATCAGAGAGGACCGTATGCATATCGGAAAACAACGCGATGACCCAGAAAGAGGCCACCAAAGGATGCCCTCAGGGCTCAGTACTTGGACCAAATCTCTGGAATCTGGTATTCGACGAAATAATTGAACAAATCAGAACCCAAGGATTCGAACCAATTGCCTATGCGGACGATCTAGCAGTGGTGATCTCGGGTGACTCCAGAAAAGAACTCGAAATAAAAGCAAATACGGCAACAAAAATAATTACAAACTGGTGCTCTCGGCACAAACTTCAAATATCAGAAAAGAAATCAGTAATGCTTCTCGCTAAGGGATTTCTTGACATCAAACGACCACCCACTGTAAAAGCTGCTGGCATATCACTCAAGATGCCACAGTCAGCCCGGTATCTGGGAATACACTTCTGCACCAGATTCAATATAACCCCGCGCATAGAACACATTACCACAAAATGCAGAAATATCTTTAACAGCCTCTCACACATCGCCAAATCCAAATGGGGACTCGACCACAGAAGTATGAAAACTCTATATAAAGGAATATTCTTACCAGTTATCACATATGCAGCCGCCGGTTGGAGTGACAAGACAAATGTTCACCACATCAGAAAACTAAAACAAACTCAACGCCACGCTCTGTTAAGAGTAGTCAAAGCATATCGCACTATCTCGAACGACGCGCTAAGGGTCCTGGCAGCGGAAATACCGATAGAACTAGTTCTATTAGAGAAAAGAGCGCTGTATCATGCAAGAAAAGGGGAAGAATTCAGCGTTGGTAACATTAACATCTTGCCACCGATACAAGCCAACGAAGCCTACGACGAAAATAAAACCAGAGAAATAGTGAGGGAACACATACTAGACAAGTGGCAACAGGACTGGGATCAATCTATCACGGGAAGAGTTACACACACATTCTTCAAAAATATAAGGAGCAGACTCTCGTCCACGTGGATTTACCTGAACTTCTACACCACGCAACTTCTCTCTGGCCACGGAAAAATCAGGGATTATCTAGTTAAGCGCCAAATCCTTACGTCAGAAACATGCTCGTGCGGAGATTCGGACTCGGTCACCCATATTATCTTCGACTGTGAGTCATACCAAGCGGAACGCATGGAATTAATTAGCTGCGTGAGAAGTAATAAACTTCAGTGGCCCTGCGACATTGCCAACCTCACATGTCTAGAAATACACAAGCAGTTCTTCATATTTGCAACCCAAGTCATGAAAATCAGGGAAGACGAAATTGGTCACCACCGATGACACCAATTCAGCAGCCATGGACCACGCCGACCATCTAGTACAGACACAGGCATCCCCACCAAAGGAATTAAACAGGAAAATTAACAGGAACGTGAACTATCCAGGTAATTACCGTCGAAGCGACGCGGGCGTCTCGTCGAAAGACGAGACGTGCCTAGACGGAAAGCAGTAGTGAACGACTACTGCTAAACTCTCGTATCTCGATACGAGCCCGCATGAGATCGAGCCTTCTGCTGGTGACCCCGCCTCCTCGTGGCCCCCACTGGATACATTGCGTCTCCAGTCTGAAACTCCGGTGGACGAATGCAGACGCAATGGCTAAGTGGGTCACCTCCCTCTGGGACGATCTACCCTTCTAATGATCCTTAAGTGGTGAAGAAGGGGTTTTTCCAAGCCCTCCATACAGAACATCTATGTATGCATTTCCCCTTCGCTGTGGGTTTGCTAGTGGTACCCCTTCTCTAACATCGATCGTATAGGCTTCAAATAAGAAGCCTCGGTAGACAGAGAAAGCTTTAGGATCGTGACGCTCAACAACATTAAATGTCCCTATCTACTGGCTAGCAACCAAGGCTACTTGAGCTTTCCGCGTCATATGTCTATACATATCATTCGGTCAAAACCCCCAACCTAGCTGATGCTTCGCCTATATCTGGAATATGCAGACGGACTGATCCGGAGCGTCGCCGTTGGTCGATGACACCAACTCCAACGCAAGGGCTGACGTCTGTGGAGTTCCGGTGCAGCAACAAGCTTCGGCGAAGTAGGCAGGCTCATTGTAGTCAAACCCGCTCTCCTCACCTCCGAGCGGTGCAGCCGGGACCTTGCATAGCTTTTTCATTTGGAAACGCAAGGTGCGAAAGAGAGAGCGGTAACAAACCCAAGGGCCACGGTCAACCGGGACGGGGGCTGCGACCCCGGGGCACCTTAGCAAGAGCAGAAGAGCTGACTGCTTTAAATTAACTCTCCCACGTGTTTGCCGTGCGTGGCAACCCTTGTCGTCGGGAAAGAGGATCCTGGGATCTGAGGGGGCCCCCTGCCTGCGGGACGGACGCTCCCAACACGTACCTTTGGCCTCCGCCTCGGCTAGACGGGCGGCTAGGCGAGATAAGGAGCCCTTGGCCTAGTCAATCGGCTTGGATGACATTTGCTTTGTAAAGGGATTCTACTGGGCGAGGAAACAGACCACGGAGGCGGGCCCGGCGAATTTTTCCCGTGGGAGGCAACCCGTCGGCCGTGGTAGGTGGACTATATCCTGGGCGATGTTCTAACCCGGTGGATACCGGGTTCCATTTGAGGGTCCGAGGAGGCTGGGACACGCACCAGGATGAAGACAAAAACTATCACATGGAGACCAAAAAGTGCGCTACAAAAACGTTGAAAACGACAACCACTCGGGGCGCTACGAGGAGGAGCAATCCTCTGAGTATAGCCCGCGGGAATGAAGGTGAAACGACGGAAGCCGTGTCGGCTACCAGTCGGGACACCCTCCACAGGGGAAAGACGGCTTCGCCGGAGGCCCCTAGATCGACTGCTACTCGTCCCGCTCTCGGGCCGAGTAAGAAACCCACGACCCGCTCGCCCGTGGCCGTTAAGGCCACGGCGCGAATGGGAGGGACAAAAAAGACCACTGCTGCGAATAAGGAAACCGTTCGCAGCAGCACAACGTCGGTAAGACCGGCCGGCGTTTCGAAAACTTTGGTGGTAAACCCACTGAAGAAGAAGGACGGACCCTGTTGCACCAAAGGTGGAACAGGGATAACTCCAACAAAGGAGATCAAGGCTGAAAAGCCTGATTCCCCGACAGGCAAGAGCTGCACCGCCGCTGAAAAGCAAGGCGAGCAGGTAGGGCGCCAGTTAGAAGGAGACGAGTGGGAACTCGTCTCCAAAAAGAATAAGAAGGCCAACACCGCGCCCGGTGCTGATAAGGACGCCGCGCGCGGAGAAAGCCAAACTCCCCCCAAAGGTACGCCCGCTGCTGATAAGGACGCCGCGCGTGCCAGCAAGGGGAGAAAGGGAAAGGTATTGAACACGGCAATACCTGTGCCCACCATACGGTCGCTCGATCTCATACGAGATGAGGCGAAAGCCGCGACCGGGGACCTAAGGACCTTTTGCCTTCGACCCGAATCGAAGATGAACAAGGAGTCCGGTCTCCGCGTCTTGAACACCGCCGACGCGCTTAACGCGCTGGTACAGGAACTGCTCCTCCGGAACAGCTTCCTTGAAGGCCAGCTCGCCGCAGTACGCAGCGACCTGATAAGGACGCAAGCGACCGCACAAAGCGTGGCACAGGAGCCGCGGAGGGTCGCTCAGCGGCCCAAAGTGGCATCCTCATCGACGAACATCGGCTCGTATGCCCAGGCAGTAAAAATTACCAGCCCTCGAATTTCCCCAGATGCGGTGGTGCCACTACGAAATATCGTGCGCATATTCCCGCTGAAGGGCAAGGAGAAAAACAGCGAAGCTACTAAGTCAGCTGTACTATCCTTGGTGAAACCCATGAAATCGAAGATCCGCGTAAAGTCGATACGACGCATCCACTCCGGTGGCATAGCCGTCGAGACTGAGCGCAAAGAGGATCTATCCGCTTTCACGGGGAATACCAAATTCAAGGGAGCAGGTATCTTCGCCACCCTGCCGACCAAGCGGAACCCTACACTGATAGTGTACGACGTTCCACGGTCGATGACTAGGGAAGAGGTTCATTCCAGCATTAGGAAACAGAACCTAGAGATGACCAAGAAGGAATCTGAGTCCTGTCTAAAGGTCCGGTTTCAAACCGGAACCAAAAACAAGGACTCTGCCAACTGGGTCATCGAGGTCAGTCCACAGGTCCGCCTGCGGCTGATCTCGAACTCTGAAGGCCGTATCTATATGGGATGGGCGTCCTGTAAGATCCAGGACTACATCACCGTGACACGGTGCTTCAAGTGTAAAGCGTTTGGCCACATGGCCAAATACTGCCGATCAGACGAAGTCTGCGGTCACTGCTCCGAAAAGGGGCATACCTTTTCCACCTGCAAGCAGAAGAAAAGACCTCCGGTCTGCTCCAATTGCAAAGCGGGTGGGAAGAAGCACGACCATAAGTCGAGAGACAAGACTTGCGCGTCCTACAAGGATGCCGTAACGCAAGTGGTTTCCCGTACCTCTTATGGTTAGAAGAAAGAACAAGTCACCTTCCCAGAGCATCCGGGTGCTGCAGCATAATATGCGGCGCGCCCAAGGAGTGCTTGACGAGGTGAACGTCCTTATGCGCGACAAAGGCTTTGACGTGCTACTCGCGCAGGAGCCCTACGCAGCCAGCGGTCAACTCCGCGGGCTAGGGCTGGCGACCAAGATCATCTCAGGTGGCAACCCGGTGATGGCGGCAATTGCCGTCAGAAACCCAGGGATAACCGTCACCAAGGTCGCTAACCTCTGCGATACACACATAGCATGCGTACACATAAGTGGACAGTTTGAAAGCTTCTACCTCGTAAGCCAGTACTTTCAATGCTCCGAAAAGATTGAACCAAGTCTGGCGCGATTGGAGAAGACACTTCGCGCGCTCCAACACACTCGAGTCGTGATCGCAGCGGACGTCAACGCGAAGTCTCCTATGTGGGGCGGACCAAAGACGGACGCGAGAGGCAAGAGACTCGAAGAGTTCATTGCCCGGCACGGCTTGAGTATCTTGAACGAGGCTGGCTGTATGCCCACATACTCCAGCCCTAGCGGTGAATCCTGGATCGATATCACACTTGCGACTAAAGACATTGCGAAACAAGTGAGAAACTGGATAGTTCGGTTCGACTGGACCAACAGTGATCACGGAGTAATCGACTTCAGCATCGTGCCCGCGGAAAGCGAGGAAAAACGAGTTACTCCTTCTGGAAATCGGTTCCACTCCCTCAAAGCGGACTGGCCGAAATTCGACAGAGCGTTGCTTAGACAATTGGAACCAGCGTCCGCTGCCTGCTCTAGCCGGCAGGACGTTGAAGCCGAAGCGCAGGATATTGAGAAATCAGTCATCCACGCGTGTGAGCAATCCATGCGCCGAAAGCAGTGGCACAATAAATCAGTCCCTTGGTGGACGTCAGAGTTGACGGAACGGAAGAAATACGTCTATGAACTTAGACGGATCTTCCAGCTAGAGAAACGACAGGAGGAGAGAGCAGCAAAGAGGGCGGTGTATCTATCAGAGAACAACGCCTATCGAGCTGAAGTGCGCGCTGTAAAGTCAAAAAGTTGGCAAGACTTTTTGACCGAGCAGGGGAACAAAGACCCGTGGGGTATTGTGTGTAGGATCGCTAGGAGCAAGCTCTGCACTGAGACAGCAGTTTCGAACATCAGAACGCCCAACGGCCCTACAATGACTTGGCACTCCACCGCTTCCACGCTCCTTGATGCGTTAATCCCGGACGACTCGCCCGCGGACGACACTCAGGAGCAAGCGAGAGTAAGGCTAGAAATGGCTACCGACCCACCGACGGAAGACGATCCCGTCTTCACTAGGGAGGAGGTTGATGGAGCTGTGAAAGGCCTGAAAAGCGGAAAATGCCCTGGACTCGACCGGATAGAGGTCGACGTAGCGAAGCGCTTGTCGAGAATTTCACCGAGCGC
>OY482664.1:26147571-26165071 GCA_960531205.1 Andrena bicolor | reverse complement strand
TGTCTCGTTGCGTTCCGTACGTATTACCTTAATGGTTCGACCGCGCCTGATGTTCCTTCAAATCCTTCAGTGTGCTGGATTCAAGATTCGCGCCTGACATTCCTCCCTGTAAAAACGATTAGCGTGCTGGATTTTAGATTCGCGCCTGACGTTTCTCCCTCAAAACCCTAAGTGTGCTGGATTTTAGATTCACGCCTGACTTTATCCTTCCCCATAGTCATCGTTCCCTAAGACCTCACCCAGGACGTGACAATACCAATGAATTCTTGGCATCTTTACGACTCCAGCGAGAGAATCACGCTGTCTAGAGACGCGGTAGCGTCTCGACGCCAAGTACATGAAAAACACCCTGTATATGTCGATGTCGCTACCGTTATCTTTACTCGTCGCGGAGCCACTTTAACTTAATTCTAAATAATAAAATTATAATTTCGACCGCAAAATTTCTTTAAAATATTAAAATATGATCTCGGCGCACAGTTTCGGTCAATTAAAAAGAATAAAAGCTGATTTGCAATTAATGAAGTAACATCTTCCAACGTTTCGGTCAGTGTTTAGACCTTTATCAAGGAAAGTTTGAAACTAAGTACTGCTTATGCTTTTATGTGGCATGCATAAACGAAGCGTGCGACGTACGAGTCGGTTAGACGGTGACTGAGAATAACAAGGTACATAAGGCAAGATCATCTCGAGGGCGAAGCCATCGCACGATAAGACAGAGGTTGAAACCGTTGGTATTATAAAACTAAACGAACGCGGGGAATATGAAACTCATAAGTCAACTGCTAATATAACCAAGAATTAATTGTTGATGTAATAAATAATAAATCACTCAAAGCAATTACATAACGAAAAACTATATGTATAACTGTTCGAACCATAGAGACTGCGGAAACTAAAAAATTCTAATAGAAAGAAAATTGCTTCATTCGGCCTTATTCCTTCAATAAGGTTCCGTAATATTCTTGTGTTTTAGGTGTTTCATACCTACCCCCTCCAGGGTCAACCGCCTTGAGCGTGGTGAGGGGGCTCTGGGAAAGCGGCTATGTTCCCCTTCGGACGCTGCGCGAGGTAACTGTTCCTCGCGCAGTAGCTGATGGGGGATGCTGCCTTCCTGGCTAAGGGTTGGCCAAAATCAGACGTGGGCCGGATCCCACGCAATATAGGAGGTGGGCGTCGTTACCCACCGGGCGTATGCGGGATGCTCGCCCCCCCTTGTTTGTCATGTCTTCTCCCCTCCCCCCTTTTTGTATTTTGTCTCTGCCCCCCCTCTTCCCCCCCTCCCTGCCCTATGCGCGCTTCGTCGTAGCGGGATGGGAGGGGCGGGGCACCCCTCCCCCTTGCACCCCCGTCCTATGCGCGCATTGATGGCGTTGCGGGATGCGGTGGTGCAGGTTGCCCCCCCCTTCTCCCCCCTCTCTCCTCCCGCCCTATGCGCGCTTCGTCGTAGCGGAATGGGAGGGGCGGGGTTTGTCCCTCTTGTGCCCCACGGCCCGTCCTATGCGCGCTTCGGGCGTATGCGGGTGGGGACGTTGGGGCACCTTTTGTTCCCCCCCCTGTCACCCCCGTCCTAGCGCGCCTTGGCGTATGCGGGACGCGGTGGTGCAGGATGACCCTCCCCCCTCTCCCCCCGCACTCCCATCCTATGCGCGCTCTGGCGTATGCGGGGTGGGTTGTGTGTATGTGCCCCTTACGTCCCTGTGTCCCCCCAACCCATGCGCGCTGTTAGCGTATGCGGGATGGGTGTGTGTTTTCCCACCTTCCCCCTTCCCCCCCCCCCTATGCGCAGTCAGTCGCGGGCGAGACGGGGTGGAGTGGTTCCCCTTTCCCTATCCCCCCCCTGTCCCGTGTGCGCTGAGTGGCGTATGCGGGGTGGGGTCCTGTGGGTTGTCTTTGCGCGGTGTATCCGGGGGTGTTTCTCCCCTTTCGCCCCTAATCCCCCCGGACTTCTATCTTGCGGGCGCCGTGGACGCCTTGCTGGTGTGTACGGCTGGGAGTCCCCCATCCGGGTGTAGCGGTGGTTCTGGAATGTAGAATGAGATTTCTGCACAAAGCATTCCGAGCCCAATTTTTGTTCGGTGCTTACCTGATGGTGAGCGTACGCCTTGCGTCGTGCCGGGTACGGCCTTTGGTGCCTGTTCGTCTATGTACCTGAAAGAAAGAAGTAGGTAGGTTAATGTCCTCGGGAGTAGTGCTTCCCCTCGGGTGGTTCCCTCCCCCCCCCCCCTTCGCTGTTGCGATGGGACGGGTGGGGCCCTCCGCTGGGGTCCCGACTTCTGGCGACCGGATCGCGGACTCCCTCTCTGTGGAGAAAGAGAAACACCCGTTGGGTGTGACCCTTACGGCCTGGGTTTGGACCCCCTGCAGCATTAGTGGTCCGGCCGTCTTGTTTAGCTGTGACGACCGTTCATCGGGTCCGAGTGTTTGGAGAAATCCGCCGGGCGGTAGGGCCGTCGCCCTTAAGACACTAAACCCAATGATTATGTCAGTGTATAGCCGAGCCTCGGATGAAATAGCCTCGGCGAACCCTGAAATAATGGCGGGGCCCCCACGTAATGATGGTAGCGTGGTGGGAGGCAGTGTTGCCATTGACACCGTGCTGACGCAGCGGGCCGGTGCCACCGGGGAGGCTTCCCCGGAAGAAGCCACAGCTGTGGACCAAGGCAAGACCAAGGACAATGAGAAGGATTTTGATCGGAGTGGTGTGATGGGAGGGGGTGGGGCCAGGCTCCTAAGAGCCAAGTCGGTGAAGGAAGACCTGGACCTGGAGATCATCCCCGAGACCCCCCCACCTAAAGGGAAAATGGTGAGGAGGATGGGTCAACCCCCATCCGAGCCCGAGCACCCCCCTCGGGGTGGTGCTTCGGAGGACCCACCTTCGGGGGTTTTCAAGGGGAGGGGCCTGACAAGGACCCCTCCCTCGACCCCGTCCGGCAGCGGAACTCAGGTGTCGGCCCCCAAGTTTCCAGTAGTGGAGGTGAAGGAGAGTTCGACCTCGGGGGCCGACGAAGGTGGCCAAGACCTGGGTGTTAATCCGCGCGAGCGGGAGGGGGCGGCAGCCGTCGCGTCGATCTTCATGGCGCCGCCCAAACAAGGTGTGAAGGCCACGGTTGTCCCTACCCAGAGTGGGGGCGGCATCCCGGACGGGGTCGCCGGCCGTCATTTGGCCGAAGTGGCCACTCTGCTAAGGAATGTGCTGCGGGAGTGCGGCAAGGCCACGGACGTTTACGCCGATCGAAAGGCGTCCTCGAAGGTGGCCTCCGTGAAGCTGTTCCAAGATATATTGAACAGAATCACTAGGAGGTGTCAGTGGGCGGCAACCATGGTTGCGGAGGTTGTCGCCGCGGGGGAAGTCTCCAGGTGGAAGGAGGCCCCCAAGAAACAAACAAAGGAGAAGGGAACCCAGTGCTCCCCCCAGCCGGGCCGAGCCACGGATACGGGTGAGAATATCCCCCAATCCATCCCCCAAGCCATGCCCGTTGGTGGCGTGGCCTAGAGGCCCCCTGGAGCGGGGGTAAGCAAGAGAAGCAGGGATTCCCCGTCGCCTCCACAGGAGGCAAATAAGAAGAGGGCCTTGACGGAGGCCGGCGAGGGTCTGCCGGCGGGTCCGGGCCCACCGGCGGAAAGAGCCGGGGTGGGTGTAGCCCCGTCGGAGGGAGCCACGCCTTAGACTCCCCTCATGGAGGCGGGGACACACCCACACCTGGGGAGTGAAACGGAGAAAGAGGGGCCTATGGCCCTGGTAAAAACGAAGAGCCAGATCAGGAGGGAGCGAAGGGAGGCCAGAGCAAGGGACTTCCGTGCTCAGAAGCTCGCCGCCGGCCCATCTGCTAAGGGGCAGTGGGAGCTCGGTAAGGGCCTGCCCCCACAACAGTGGCCGCTGTTGCAAACGCCTTTGGCGACCACACAGCCGCAGACGTCGCAGTGGCCCTCTCCTCCCCAGGGGCCCGACCGGGTTGTTCCGCGACTCCAGTGGCCCCCCTGCAGGGACAACATCAACAACAACAGCAACAGCCGGTGCTACGGCCGCTGATGCAGCAGGACCCGCTACAGCAGCAGCAGCAGCAATATCTACAACAACAACAGCGGCTGCAGCAGCAACAGCAACTGCTGCAGCAGCAGCGGCCGCTACCGGCGCAGGGGGGGCAGGCGGGGTCTCCCGGGACCCCCGGCAAGCCCAGGGGGGTTAACTCTAGGGGCGGTCAGGAGGGGAAGAAGAAGATTCCCCCTCCTCCCCCGAAGCCCCCCCCCCCCTCCCCCAAGCGAGGAAAAGACCCGAGGCGATCCTGGTAAGGGTCCCCCGAACGGCGACGTTCCTGGAAATTTATAAGCTCCTCCTTTCGAAGGGCAGGGAGACCCTGATGGGGGTTAATGGAGTGAAGAAATCCCATCAGGGTCACATCCTGTTGGAACTGGTGAAGGGCACGAACGCGGAGGCTCTGGCCCAAAATATCAGAGTGAAGATCGGTGCAGGGCTGGTCTGCACCCCGCTGCAGAATCGGGTGTCCCTCGAAGTTAGGGATTTGGACCCGATAGTCGAGGGCCCGGAGATTCTTCAAGACCTGGGTGGGGCCCTCAAGGTCCCCCCGGAAGGGCTCAAATTGAGGACCCTGAGGTTGGGCCCGAGGGGCACCCAGACAGCGGTGGTGGAGGCCGCCCTTAATGACCTTTTTTTTTTGTTTTGTTTTACTTGGTGGAAATCCCCAAGGATACCCCCGCCCGCGGGGGCGGGCAGGGGGTTATGTGGGACTCGAATCCACTAAAACCACCAAGGTGATCTACCTCGCGCGCGGAGCTGCGCGCCTGAGGGGAGGGATTTGGACGCGAGATCAATCAAGCGATACGTTCGCTACCCTCCCCCCTTGCGCTTCGGTGCAGCCCCGCGCTACGTCCCCTGAACGGGGTCGTCCCTGGGGGAGTATTAAGACCTCCCCCAGCAATATTCTCCGGGACTGGCGACTCGCGACGGATCACGCGCTCGAGTCGCCCCTTCCGGGGTCGCTGCTACTAGGGCAGGAGGTGTCCCCCGACACCCCCGCCCCGCGACCCCGCGATCGAACTCCCAACCGGTGCCGCGCAGTGATTGGTAGCGCGGCCGGACCGGGGCACTGTACCCCGGGGGGATCTCGATCGCTCAGACGGGAGCGGCGACCGCCGCTCCCCTGGGGGGGGGCTTTAACATGGTCCCCCCCCCCGGTTCTACGTACCTCGCAACGCCGCCGCGGCCCTGGCGGGTGCGATGCCACGACTCGTCGACCGCGGCGGCCCTTCGTGACAACGAGGGCCGCCGCATTTAGGTCCGCGCACACATATCCGTTCCGTGTCCGCTCGGTGCCGACACCGTGGTAGTAAAAGGTATCGGTTGCTTGTTTTGGAATGGAGCAGCGCACACTTGTCAGTTCCGTATCTGACCAGTGAAATTCGATTGCCTCTCCGTGTACGTCTGTTCCGTGCCGTCAATGTCAGTGTTAAAAAATATCATTTACGTGCTTTTCAATGGAGCCGCGCACACTTGCCGTGTCAGTGATGTCAGTGTGGAACCCGTATCCGTACGGTGAAACTAAGATTCGAGTGCCAACGATATTTTGGCATTTGCACTGACGGTGTCCTGAAATCGTTTGAAAGAGACGACCTTTTTTTATGACCGTGGAAGGGTCTCCGGTCGAAGCTCTCGAACCACACGCTACGGGGGTCCTAGACCATAGAGTCATAAAGACACGGACAGCAATAGGCCATTCAGTAATGAAAATAGAAATTTCTATAATTAATATTAGATTTTCATACAAGTACCACCAATGGATTGCTGGAATTTTTGCAATGAAAATGATACCAAACGTGATATAATTCTGATCATTTTTAATGATTGCAATAAAAGAGTTTTGGACTTGAATTTTGCGCGGTATAGGTATAGAGTATGATCGGATGCATGAATGCTGTGCAGTGATGCCAGAACGGTGGGTTTCGGCCCACGGCCGCTACCACCACTCCACGACCAAGCGTACCCCCTCTTTTAGCGTCCGTACGGCACCACACAAGCATACCCGTCCCTCCATCCGTGTGCCGTACGCGCTGCCTGGCCGGCGCTCTCCGCGAAGAATTCATTTCATCGAGGTTAGAACCTCAATGCGAAGATTCTATTTTTTCATTAATTATTTTCTAACTTCTCTTTCTATATTCTCAATAGAATAAAAACTTGAAAACTGTGAATTTACAAAGCATTTTCGCAGCAGGCTAATGTACGATGTTGGTCTTCTGCCTTTTGTATACATAAACAGAAATAATTCCTTGAAATGCTACTTACAAAATAAGCACCGTTCTAGGATGAACTCCTTAAAATTCACGTCACAATGAACAGTTATAGAATCGGTGATTTGCGTTTCAAGTAAGCGAGCCGCCCGCTCCGCTATTACGTTCGGCTTACCCCTCGCACCCCAGATTACTGTAATGAGGTTTGAAAACAATATCGACTGGTCTCGTACCCGTCGCAATAATGTCATTTATACCCACAGAAGAGTTTTATTAACCCACTCTTGGCCAACGACACTCTTTTCCTGTTAATCAGAGTTCTTAGGTGTCAGTGAAATCAGTAATACTGAGCGGACACCGCGCGGTCACCGCGCGGACACCGAACGGACACGGAACGGATATGTGTGCGTGGACCTTTTCTCGACTCCTTCCTAATGCCCCCGGCGCGCGTCCCCCTCCGACGCAGAGGGGGCGGCGCACCGGGGGCATAACGGCCGCGCCTCTTGCGTGGCGCGGCCCCGTCCCAATCCCCTATGGCGGGGAGTAGCGGGACGGCCCGGCCCGGGGCCTATCACCCGGGGGAGCGGGGCGACTTACGCAACTAAGTTGCCGCACGACCTCCCCCGGCCCCGGGTCATCTTCTTCTCCCGCGCCGCCTCCTCCTTCTCCAGCATTATTGCTTCGGAGAAGGAGGCCATGGCTTCCCAACAGTCCCGATCCCCGGCCATGCGACGCACGACCGTCGCCAGCGAGAGATCGGGACCCAGCTGCAGCTCCAGGACTCGGCGGTCGTCCAGCCACTCCGCACACCTGGCCAGAGTGTGGTCCGCCGAGTCCACGTCGCCCCGGCCGCAACTGCGGCGCCTCCTCCCGCCCGATGCGGCACAAGAAGTCACCGAAGCAACCGACTCCGGTGAGCATCTGTGTCAGGCGGAAGGTCAGCCTGCCATACCTGCGCCCCACCCATTCACCGAGAATGAGCAGCAGCGCCCCGACGACGCGTCCCTCCCGATGTTCCGGGAGGGAGAGCCAGTCGATCCACCTGGCTCCCATGCGTCGCCGGGCCTGGTCCCGCGCGTCGGGTCCGACCGGCGCCAGGGGGTCCCTCGCTCCGCTGAGATCGTGCGAGGCGAAGTATACCTCCGCCTCCATCTCAGCGAGCAGATGGAATGGAGGGGACCCACCCAGCGCCGACAGCTCGGCGTGTGACACCGTGCGGTAAGCCCGCATGGCGCGGAGGACCGCGCGGCGATGAACCTTTGCCAAAAGATCTCGCCCCACGCGACAGCCCTCCAGGTCGCCGGCCCAGACCGGCGCTCCGTAGAGCGCCATGGACCGGACGACCGTCACGTATAGTCGCCGAACTGATTCGTGCGGGCCTCCCAGGTTGGGCATGATGCGCCCGAGGGCGAACACCTGTCGCTCCAACCTGGGGCCCAGGACCCGAAAGTGACGCGCGAATCGCCAGTAGGTATCCAGGGTCAGACCGAGATACATCATCGATCGGCCGACCCTGATGCAGGCCTCCCCGACTCTGAGAGACGCTCTGACGGGAATGCCAGTTCCCACCCTGTCCGCGAGCCATACCGCCTCCGTTTTATCGGAGGCGACTCGCAGACCGAGCGCCTCTATCGCGGGGATGACGAGCCGCAGTGCTCTCTCTGCGAGGTCTAGTGCTGCCAGCCACCTCGGCCCGGAGGCCACCACCAGCGTGTCGTCGGCGTAGCACACGAACGACACGTCAGGCGATGGCAACTCCACCCGCAGCACCGCGTCGTACGCCAGGTTCCATAGCAGGGGCCCTAAATCGGACCCCTGTGGCACGCCGCGGTGCACGTGAGCCACCCCGTCCCCGTCTCGCCCGACGTAGGAGACCACTCGGCCACGGAGGTAGTCCCAGATCAGGCGGCGAAGGTAAAGCGGGACGCGATGGTATACCAGCGCCCGCTCGATCGCCGCCCAGGAGACGGTGTTGAACGCGTTGGCGATGTCTAGAGACACCGCCACGCTGACACCGCCCCCCTCGACCGCCCGGTCGGACAGCGACCGAACCAGTAGAATAGCATCTACGGTCGATCGCTGCCGCCTGAAACCGAATTGGCGGTCGGACAGATCCGGGAACTCCGCAGCTCCGAGGTGGTCCATGAGGCGGGCAGCTATGATCCTTTCCAGGAGCTTGCCCGCTTCGTCGAGGAGACAGATCGGCCGATAGGCCGAGGGTGACTCTGCGGGCTTACCAGGCTTTCGCAGCAGCACCAGCCTCGCCTCTTTCCACGCGCGGGGAATCCTCCCGGTCCTCAAGGCCGCGTCGAAGACGCGCCTGAGGCCGCTCGCTAGGGCGCCCATCGCGCAGGCCCAGACACGCCCGGGCATTCCGTCCGGTCCGGGTGCAGCGTTCGTCGAACGCATTCGTCGCACTGCGGACTCGAGTTCCTCGTCCGAGACCCTCGGGGCATCCGCAATGTCGGTGCCCCATGCGAGCTCCGGATCCCCCGAAGCGTCGACGCCACCCTCCCCCGGAACTGGGGGAGGGGGGAACAGCGCCGACAAAACCTCCAGGAGAAACCGGGGCTCGAGGCCCTCCGTGACAGGGGGCGCCCAAGGTCCGAGTTTTACGGACACGGCCTTGTACGGGCGCTCCCAAGGTTCCCGATTGAGGGTCTCGAGGAACTCCTCGTGCGAACGGGTCTTGGCCCGGGCTATGGCTGCACGGAGCTCTCTGCGCGCCGCGGAAACTTCGTCACCCGCCGTCGGTCCTGACGGCGGGCATTGGTGTACCGGCGCTGAGCACGGACGCTCGCCGCGCGGAGATCAGCGATCTCCTCGCACCACCAGTACACCCACCTCCGACCCCCACCCGGCGGCCCGACTCGCGGTATCGTGGCGTCGCAGACTCGCTGCAACGCCCGCCGGAGCCATAGGGCGCCGTTAGAGGGGTCGTCGAGGACGTCGCCCGGCAGGGAAGGCCAGGCCACGACGGAGGACGCCATCTGGGCCGCGCTAGCGTCTAGCTTTTTGAGCGCCCAGCGCGGCGGCTGTCTACCGGCACGAGCGGGAGGAAGCGTGGCGGCGGAGGTGGCCAGCATCACGTACATGTGATCCGAGCCAGTCTCTGACTCCTCCGCCACCCAGCAGCCCGACGTCAACGCTGCGGCCGCGGGGTTCACCTAGACGAGGTCGATGATCGACTCGCCCCGCGACCCGCGAAACGTCGTGACCGCGTGGGGGTTCTTAAGGACGAACCCCATCGCTTCCGCCCACTCGAGGAGCAATTCGCCCCGGCAGTCCGTTCTGGGGGAGCCCCACTCGCGAGCGTGGGCATTGAAGTCCCCCAGAAGGACCACCGGCCGAGCTAATTGGGGGGCTAGAAACGCCCCCACCTCGCTCAGCCGGTCCTCGAACTCCGGGACGTTCAGGCTCGGTGCCAGGTAGCAGCCGACCACGAGGAAGTTTCCCCATCTCGCGCCCATCCAGCCCCGTCCGTGCTGGGCGACCACGCACGACGGGGCTCCTGTTCCCACTTCCCACGTCATCGCCACCTGCCGATCCGGGTTGGTGGACCGAGAACATCGGTCTGCCAGCGGATACGGCTCGGCGATGACGGCCAGCCCAACGCCCATCTCCACGCGAGCCTGCTCAAGCAGGTCGTGCGCTCGCATGGAGTGGTACGCGTTCATGAGGAGTATCGGGGGGCCTCGAGACATTAGCAAGTCTCAAGGTCGGCCCCCCCCCCCGACACCTCCTCTGGCTGGACCGCGCCCCCGTTGGCAACCGGGGACGCCGGACGCTTCTCCTCGTCGTCCGGGAAGAGGGCTTCACCTCCGAACGAGGCCGCGACCGAGCGCGCTAACTCCAGCGCCTCGGCCGCGTCCTCTTCCCTCGTCGTCGCGCTCGCCGTCGGAGGGACCACCTTGGCCTTTAAAAAGGCCTCCCGACCGACCGGCGGCGGACACGCCGGGGGGAGCCCTGGGCTGCTCCCCCCTTTTCCCTTACAGCCCTTAATGACCTGGGCAACCTCCGCGAGGGCGGGGTGCGCTTTAGGTCGGGCCTCTCGTGGGCTAGGGCCAGAGTCCTCCCGCGTATTACTAGGTGTTTTAGGTGCCATATGGCCGGTCATATGGCGAGGGAGTGCCCTACCGTGGAGGAGGGGAAGGAGTTGTGCAGGAGGTGCGGGGCGTCCGAACATCTAATCGCCCAGTGCACCAACCCCCCTAAGTGCGGGATTTGTTCAAAGGAGGGGCTGAGTGGGCCCAGGGTCGCCCATGTTACGGCGTCCCTGGCTTGCCCATCCAACAGGCCGGCTAGCGGCCCCCCCCCCCCACTAAATCCAGGACGGAGCCGAAGGGTCATGGCGGCAATGGCCCAGGGCAGGGCCCCCAGGATCGCCCAGATGGGTCTGAATAGGTGCCGCCTTGCGCAATATGACGGAGCACACTGGTTATTTATTTATTATTTATTCTATTATTTACTATTTTATCCCCTGATCTTGTATTTTATTTTTTATGTTTTGTGTTGTTTTTTGTGTTCGTCTTTCTTACCCGCGTATTTATTCCCCGCATTTAGTCTGTTCCCCGCGCGCTATGGTGATACCCCCCGTCGCTCCTCCTATATGGGCGGCGGTGGGAACACGGCGGAGTTGGCCGTGTGTGAACACGACCGACTAAGGTGTGAACCCTTCCCATCCAAGGATGGGAGGCTGGGGGGGGCAGTAATATATTAAGCCCCCCCCCCCCCAGCTGAAGGGTTGTGCAAGGCGGCACCTAGAGGTGGGTTTTTAGTGGGTATCCCGGGACAGTGCCCGGGGAGTCCCACATCACCCCGGTATTGGCCGGGGTATGCATAAAGCATTTTCCCCCTCTATAAAAAAAAAGGTGTTTCATACCTAAGATTTACGCTAGGTTGTTTAATCATGGGAGTAGATGGCTCTGGAAGGGCGCTCCATCGGCAGTCGGCTTGCCGGCATGTAGTCGATGGGGAACTCTGATGGGTTCCATGTTCTTTCAACTGGGTCGTCGACTCTGGTGGTACCCCCCGGGCCTTTTGGCCGCGAGGGGAGGATCCAGCGTCAGCCCAGGGCGGAGAACTTGGACGAAGTTGGAGGCCCGACCGGAGTAAGACCATGCACCGCACCTCCACGTCGGTGCTCCCGGGGTCCCTGCACGACATAGTCGGGTAGGGGCGCGGACGCGGGCATGGCACTCTTCGCCGCACGTCGGATCTCATCCGCGTGCCGGGCAGGACCGCAGTCGCGGAGCGCTATCCCCGACTGCGGTGTCTCCCCCAATTTATTGGGGAAGCCTGGAAGCGTATCGCTTCCGGGAGTATCGTAATCCGTGGCGGTGGAACGACGACCCCTCGTCGAGAGAGTCATCTCTCGCGAGGGTATGCGAAGCCGCCACGGACCGATGATCTTGCCTTAACCGGCCGGGTCGCGAGGTAAGGAAAAACCTCTATAATAAAACCCCCAACCCTGAGCCCCAGTGGTGGTGCCGGGGCACGTGTTCCCTCCAGCTTGGAGGGGCACGTGGGCGGAGCGGGTATGCTCCGTCTAACCACGATCCGTCTGGGAACAGCCGCTCCCAGACGTAGCTCGCGCCCTTAGGGGTCCGGGCAAACGGCTTTAAAACGGCAGGTCGCCTCTACCGTTGTACGACCTTCCAAGCGACTACTCGTGGGCACTCATGGAGTCTCAGTTTTGGCAGGGCGGTGCCCTTTATACACCCTCGGATGGCGACCGAGTTCAAACGCCTGAGGACCGACGTTCGATCGCTTCGTGCGGGTCGTCGGCATCGCCCCAGGACCGGTGTACGATCGCGGTTTCGCGGGTCGCCGGCCTGGGTGAGGGAGGGACGGTGGCGGACGCTTCGGGGGTCGACAGCGGGGGTGGCAATCCAGCCTCCCCCCGCGACGTCGTCTCCGGGGTAACAGTCACGGGCGGTACGGTCGAGGGCGGGGAGGCGGTTCGCGTCTCCCCGTTGGCCTCGGCCTCGAGCGTCGATGACGCTTCCGGGGTAGGGCGGGCCGATTGCCCGCTCCTTAGCCGAGGGCGGACTCCCCCTCGGCGCGGGAACCGGAAGGGGACGGAGAGTGGGAGGACGTCCCTGGCGAGACGGCTAATGTCTCGCTCCCACGAGTCGGGGGGACGCCGCGTACGGCACCGCGCACCACCAGAGGTGTGCCGTACGTGAGGCGTACCGAGAGCAAGGCGGCCTCTGAGGTTCAGCACCTGCTGGACCTCCACAAGGAGGTCGCTGAACTCGTCAGTAGGATGGAGCCGGGTGCGGCGACGACCACCCCGGCGGCGAGATGCGCGTTCCCTGCCGCCTCCGTGCGGTCGGGGGCATCGACGCGATGCGCCGAGACGGCGCTGAGGGTGCCCGTCGTCGTCCTGGAAAGGTACGACGGGCCCGTTAGGAGTGGCGGGCCTGCCCCCGGCGGCATGAAGGGCGGCGGCGGCGGTGACGCGCGTGCGGCGTGTCCCGGGTCCGTGGGGTCGGGGGGCGTCCCGGAGTCGACCATGGAGGTCGATGCTCCGTCCGACGCCTCCGACGGCTGCGGCGGGACCGGCGTGCCGGGATTCCGGCTCCGGAACGGGGCCTGTGCTCGTCCCCGATTAGAGTCGGACACGGAGGAGGACGGCCCTCCCGGAGCCGCGGGTGGCGGCGTGGTCCGGGACTGCGCGGACGCTCCCCTGCCGCCGTCGTCGGACGGAGGCACCGACAGGGGTGGAGGGCGGCCCGGCTTCGTTCCGGGCAAACGGGGCAGGAAGCCCGGGGTCTGGACGGACCCCAAGAGGCTGGGCCCCGGCATGAAGGCCCTGCCGTCGCGGTCGGAGCTCCGCGACTGGGCGGAGACCATGCCGGTTGACGGCCTCGCGGGACAGGCGCAGCGGGAGCTGGACGCCGTCGCCGCGATCATTAGCGCGGCGAAGCACATGAGGACGACGGATATGCGCGCCGTGCGGATCGCGATTAGACGCGCGTCCGCTCTCGCCGCCGAGCTCACAGGCAGAGCGGAGAGGGGCGAGAACCCCAATAGGCCGGCACGGGAGATGGTGTTCCGCCAGGGGATGTGGGAAATCAAGTCCCACAAACTGGCGACCCAAGTTAGGACCCTGACGGACCAGGCTCACACCCTAGGTGAGTGCCTGCACGTCAGGGAAAGGGAACTGGAGTTCCTGCGCGGGAAATACGCCCGCCTCGAAGCGCGGGCGTCCCTTAGGGGGGTGGAGGTGACGGAGTCGGAGGCTATGCCCTTCCATCCGTCCGCCCCCCTTCCCACCCGCGCGGAGCTCCTCCCGCCGACTCTCCCCCCTGCACGGACACCGGTGCTCCGCCGTTGCCGTCGGCGGCTGCGCCCGGACACTCGTCGGCCGCGAGGCCCGGCCCCCTAACGGACGGGCCCAGTGGGGGCCGCGCCCCCGCCGCCAAGAAGAAGAAGAGGGCGAGGGAGGCATCGCCGCCGTCCTCTGTCCCCGCCTCTGGCCCTCCGGCGGGCGACGTCAGCGCCACCGCTGCTGCCGAGCAGCCGTGGGACGCGGTGCTGCGCCGGTTGGGGGAAGTGGAGGCGCGGGTCGACGCGCGGTTTCGGGCTTTGGACCGGGGCGAAAGGGCGCTCGGGAAGGAGGGTCCTGCCGAGACCTGGGCCGGGGTCGTCTTCCGCAAGGAGGCGAGGAAGACCGGCGAGCGGCCGGATGCCCGCGGGTCCGCCGGTGGGGGCGCGACGGTGTCTGCGGGCGGCGCGAAGGGCGTCATCTCCGTGCCGTCTATCTCGTCGAAGAAGAAGAGGTCGAAGGAGACGTCGGGGGCCATCGCTCCCCTGGTCGGTGCTGCCGTGAGAGGCGGAGATGGTGCTCCGCCCCGGCTCACGCGCACGCAGATCAGGAGGAGACGGAGGAGGGCCGCGCGGGCGGCCGAGAAGGCGAAGGCGGCGGCTACGCCCGCTGCCGTTCCGGCCGCTCGGACCGCGAGCCCCGGGTCGCAGACCCCGGCCCAGAGCACCTGGGCCCAGGTCGTCGGTCGCGGGGCCAAGAGGGCGGCAAAGGTGGCCGCCGGAGGGGAGGTAAGGGGGCTGCGGCGAAAGCTGCCCCCCAACGGTCCGGCGCACCCGGTCTAGCCCCGGTCCCGATTCCGCGCACCCCTAGAACCGCGGCGGTGGCTATCACCGCCGCGGCGGGGGAGGAGAAGGAGTTCTCCGCACGGGTCGCCGGCGCGATGGCGGCCATCAAGGTCGCCGACCTCGGCATCGCGTCCATGCGACCGAGGCGCGCCGTCACCGGGGGTCTGGTCCTGGAGATCTCCGGATCTCAGGGCTCGGCCAAAGCTGCCGCCCTCAAAGCGAGGCTGGCGGAGCAGCTGGGGGGCACCGGTATCAATGTGCACAGCCCCCAAAAAACGGCCGAGTTCCGGGTGTGCGGCCTCACGGAGTTGTCGTCCGTGGAGGCGGTGCGCGGGGCCATCGCGACCCAGGGGGCCTGCTCGGCGGAGGACGTCGCGGTGGGTGAGATGCGCCGCGACGCCGCCGGACTGTTCTCCCTCTGGGTCCGCGGACCCGTGGCGGCTGCTGCGAGGCTGCTGAAGGCGACCACGCTTGTCGTGGACTCGCTCGTGGCCCGCGTGGTGCCGCTCGCGCAGCGGAGGCTCCAGTGCTTCCGCTGCCTCGAGTTCGGCCACGTTCGGGCCAAGTGCAGCAGCCCCACCGATAGGAGCGGCCTGTGCTACCGCAGCGGTGGCGAGGGGCACGCGGCTCGCTCCTGCGTGGCTCCCCCTGTATGGAAATAGTTGCAACGAGGTATTATTCACCATGGCTGAATTTTTACAATTTGGTCCCATCGTGGTGATTGATTGTTCGCGACAAAATGAGTCGATCAAGAATGGCACCGTGGACGTGCGCATAGAATTCGAGTGTAAAGAGAATGTGCCGGCAAATACTACAGCCTACTGTCTGATTCTGCAAGATCGGGTGGTTGAATACAATCCACTGACAAACGCAGTGCGCAAAATGAATTAAATTGCCACGCTACATGCGCGCCCTCTCCTGTGTCAAATTCATACAAAATTTCATCGTGAAAATCGAGATGCTTTACGAGAAAGACTGCATTCTCCTGTCTGTCTCGGAAACGAACGGACCTCTAAATTGTACCGATAATGGCTGTACCAACATTCGTTGACCTGCAAGGGTTCATCGTCGATGGAAGATTTGTCGCGAAGGAAGTGGCTGTCCTACGCAAGGGAACAGTTCTTTCGCACTATATTTTTGGGAGTCCTATGTCACAATTCCTTCTTACAAAATCCGACAAATCAAGCATTCGGTGGTTGACGGCAAAACATTACGGAATACGGTGGGACGATGGAGACGTTCCGTACAGTATGGCTAAACAGCTAATTACGAAAGCTGTAGCTGATGCGATCTATGAAGAAGATGATACCCATATAGTATACGTTAAAGGGCTGCAGAAACGCGACTGGCTTGCGGATTTCCTGGATGAAAATACGATAGCGGACGTGATCATCGAGACGCTGGACATTGACTACGAGGATATCAAATCTCTAAATAAGCTAAATGTAGTTGATACTCTGCGATGTGGCAGACACGCAAAGCACTGTGCCTTGCAAAATGTATTTAAAATATTCAACTGGTGCACAGTGGGCCAAACGGCGATTCTAGCTAATAAAAAATCATACTCATCAGGGGCAGCTTCTTATGTCAACTTTTATGGGATCGTTATAAAGGGGAAATTTCAATCTTCAAATTCATGGTGATTTGAATCACAAAATTATTTTTTTACACTTTTTGCTGTCATTTGAATTATGTGATTTTGTAGAGAAAAAGCATCTTCGAAGAAATTGTACTTAGGGGTGTTTATAGTCATAGAAAGTACGAAAATCCATGTAAATAATTTGTTTATTTATATTAGTAAGAAAAACTTAACTAATATTGCTTCATACAATGATATTGCTTCACAAAACATCATATGATGTCAATACACTTTTTTATATACATGCACTTATACTTAATACGCTTTTATATACATTTATATACATTATATACATGTTTCAACCCTAATCTGTATCTGATTCTGAGTCTTGTAGAATTGAAGAGTTATCATCAGAATAATTATCGGAGTCATCAAATACTTCTAATGATCGGCTACATTTTCTCCACTTGTCAGAAAAATTGCTGTTTAAGTTTTTCACAATGTTTTTCATATGCATGTGGTCAATATTCTCCTTCTCTTCACTCAGTTGAAACTTGTTTAAAATATGAGTAAAAACAGCAGAGTTTTTGTTTTTCGTGCCGTTTCCTCCACGCCAAATCTCGAAAAGTTCTTTCCTGGATGCGAACATCGCAACTGAAAAAGTGCAATATATTAATTGTTTGCAGACCTTTGCAGTTGTGTTTAGTTAAAAACAAATTAAGATGAACTGCAGAAGTAGAGCAAAAAAAATTGCAGCAGATCCAGGCAGATCTGTGAATTGCGAGACTTTTATATTCTCAGAAAAACTAAAATCGCTGTAATATGATTAATGAAAATGAGGTTACTGTTACTCAGAGGTTATAGAAACAATTTTAGAACAAAATACGTTGAAATGTGTACTTACCTTTTGATAATATTTTCACCAAACTGTTCCAAAGTACACAAAATAAGAGTGTATACACGGATACGTACAGCAGAACGCACAAACAGATACTGACGCAGGTAGACGAATATTGCCATTTTTGCTCGAAGTTCGTGACGAATACGGGAAAACCCTTGTGCCAGGGCATTATTTTATGATAGGCAGGTAGCCACCGGTTACCGGAGACGCACGTAAAATCGAAATTTTTCAATTCTAAGAACATTGAATTTCTGATTTTTTATTAGCTAGAATCGCCGTTTGGCCCACTGTGTGGTGGTCTAAACGCCAGAGGGAAATGCTTAAATAAAATATAATCAATTTTGAATGCATAAACGTTTTTTTTCGTCACCCTCCCCAACCTCCAACCTCCTGCATGTACGCTAGATTAAGACGATAGTTGTAATTATTATGTAGAAACCGTTCAATACCGTTCGATACACGTTCGATACCCGTTCAAAGCCGTTCAATACCCGTTCGATACCCGTTCAAAGACGTTCAATACCCGTTCGATACCCGTTCAAACCCGTTCATAACCCGTTCAAAGTGGTACGATACCCGTTCAAAGCCGTTCTAAAACCGTTCAATACCCGTTCAATACCCGTTCAATACCCGTTCGATACTCGTTCAAACCCGTT
>OY482664.1:25829016-26147371 GCA_960531205.1 Andrena bicolor | reverse complement strand
ACTCTGGTCCTCTGAGGGGAGCGCGGGGGAGCGCGGCGGAGGGAAACATGGACGCGGGGCCTGCGGAGAGTGGAAGGACGGTTGCGCGCGCACGAGCCGCGGAGTGGGGGAAGCCGCGATCGTGGAGGGGATCACTCCGGGCCGAGCCGCCGCGGAGACCTCTCCAGACCGGACCCACCGTCGGAAATTTTTCAGAGGCGGAATGGCCCCCAAAAAATCTGTTTCAAAACCTTGGCCCACCCCAAAAAATTTTTTATACCTAACCGAGGGAGAGGACGACCCCCCAAATAATTTTCCAAACCATTATGCGATGGAATTGTTTAATACATTATCCAAAATTGTTTCGGACAATGTCGGGAAAGATCGGTGTTTTCACACCGCCTCTTCGGGGAGGGAAAGAGAGAGAGCATTACTGTAAAGCTAAAATTTTGGAAGAGGGAAAGAGACAACACTACATAGTGGTACAACCGCTTTCGTTCCAAATCTATCAAGTTTTTTTAAGCATTCAGATTTATCGTCGCAGCGTCTCGCGCGATCGCATGTAACTTGAATCCTCTACAGCGGCCATGCAAGGTGACATCATTTTCGCACCATGCAGAACGCTCCAGCGAAATAGAATTATGTGGCGTCAGCAGAAATGCTGTTTCTTAAAATTAGGTGGCGAGGAGGAAGACGGGTGAATAAAATGGTACACTGAAATACGTTTAAAAATATATTGTTACAATAAAAAAATACCTAATAATAATGATAATGATAATGATAATAATGATAATAATAATGATAATGATAATAATGATAATAATAATGATAATAATGATAAAAAAAAAGAGAAAATATGTAACATAATGAAAAAGAAAAAAAAGAGAAAAATAAAAATAAAAAAGAGAAAAAATAGAAAAAAAATCTAAATATCGCCGCCGTCGCTGTCATCCTCCTGCGGCGCCTCTGGTGGTGGTGGTGGTGACGGATGCCGCATATAAGATACATCCTAGAACACAGATACAAAACGTTGATATAATAACGATACATTAAACATAATAAACATCACGCACACAAACACAATGTAGTGTCCTACACACTTGCGGAGGCGGCGACGGCGACGGCGACGGCGACGGTGGCGATCGCGGCGAGGGATGCTGCCCCCAGTCGCTCGACCATGTGGGCGATGGTGGCGGTGACAATGACAGCGACGACGGCGATGGTGGTGGCGAGTTCTGGAAAATAGAACCCACGATATAACACTGACACAACAGCTTGATTTTAATCTAACTCAATTTCAACGGTTGAACGCGATAAATGTTAAAATATTTTAAAGTACATACCTCAAAGTCGTCCAGACCGAGCTCTCCAACCCGCTCGGGCATGAGCCTGTAATATCCCATATTTACTTTAGGAAAGAAAGTGTCACACACAAAAAAATGTTCTGAACTGAACGTTTTCACTGTTACGATTGAAGTGCAAATGGTCTCGCTGCATCTCCAGGCTCTCGCATCTAAACTCATATCTTGAAACCGAGAAGTGCATAGCTTTGCAAAAGCTATGTTCTCACCTGTATTTTTTTTCGCTGATTATCCTCCATGCACTTATCTTCGTCACTGCCCATCCTCTCCTTCTATGCATCTTCTTTCCCTTCTTCTTTGACACATCATTCAGCTAGATCATATCACTTTGAACGGCTTTGAACGCGAATCGAACGGGTTTTGAACTGGTATCGAACGTAAATCGTACCACTTTGAACGTGTATCGATCGGGTATTGAACGGCTTTCAACGGGTATCGAACGGTTTTGAACGGCTTTGAACGCGAATCAAACGGGTATTGAACGGTATTGAACGGGTATTGAACGGTATTGAACGGGTATCGAACGGGTTTTGAACCGGTATCGAACGTGAATCGTACCACTTTGAACGGGTATTGAACGGTATTGAACGGGTATTGAACGCGAATCGAACGGGTTTTGAACGCGAATCGAACGTGAATCGTACCACTTTGAACGGGTATTGAACGGTATTGAACGGCTTTGAACGCGAATCGAACGGTTTTGAACGTGAATCGAACGGTTTTGAACGATGTTGAACGGCTTTGAACAGGTATCGAACGGGTATTGAACGGTTTTGAACGCGAATCGAACGGTTTCTACATAATAATTAAAACTATCGTCTTAATCTAGCGTACATGCAAGAGGTTGGGGAGGGTGAAGAAAAAAAACATTTATGTATTAAAAATTGGTTATATTTTATTTAAGCATTTCCCTCTGGTGTTTAGACCACCAGTTGAATATTTTAAATACATTTTGCAAGGCACAGTGCTTTGCGTGTCTGCCACATCGCAGAGTATCAACTACATTTAGCTTATTTAGGGATTTGATATCCTCGTAGTCAATGTCCAGCGTCTCGATGATTACGTCCGCTCTGGTATTTTCGTCGAGGAAATCCGCAAGCCAGTCGCGTTTCTGCAGCCCTTTAACGTATACTATATGGGATGTGTCATCTTCTTCGTCGATCGCATCAGCTACAGCTTTCGTAATTAGCTGCTTAGCCATACTGTACGGAACGTCTCCATCGTTCCACCGTAGTCCGTGGTGTTTTGCCGTCAACCACCGAATGCTTGATTTGTCCGATTTCGTAAGAAGGAATTGTGACATAGGACTCCCAAAAATATAGTGCGAGAGAACTGTTCCCTTGCGTAGGACAGCCACTTCCTTCGCGACAAATCTTCCATCGACGATGAACCCTTGCAGGTCAACGAATGTTGGTACAGCCATTATCGGTACAATTTAGAGGTCCGTTCGTTTCCGAGACAGACGGGAGAATGCAGTCTTTCTCGTAAAGCATCTCGATTTTCACGAAGAAAATTTGTATGAATTTGACACAGGAGATGGCGCGCAAGTAGCGTGGCAATTTAATTCATTTTGCGCACTACGTTTGTCAGTGGATTGTATTCAACCACCCGATCGTGCAGAATCAGACAGTAGGCTGTAGTATTTGCCGGCACATTCTCTTTACACTCGAATTCTATGCGCACGTCCACGGTGCCATTCTTGATCGACTCATTTTGTCGCGAACAATCAATCACCACGATGGGACCAAATTGTAAAAATTCAGCCACGGTGAATAATGCCTCGTTGCAACTATGTCCATAATACGATTTACCGAATTGCGTATACATGTGATACAAAATGGCATGCTTATTCTTGTCAAAGTCCAAGTTCATGTCATCGTATGGGTAAAATTCCGAGTTGAGAAAAAGTTTGACATTAGTCAATTTACAGTTGTTGAACTTAGTAACGTCTTCGCTCGTCACATTCTTTCGACCAGTCTGTAGAGCAAGGATCACGCATCGTGGCTTCTCCAGCTGTGCGGATGCCTTTACGGCCCACGAATGCTTGTTTGTGTTTTGCAACATAGGATACTCGTACAGATCCCACGATTGAAAACAAATGCTCAGGTTTTGTCCACTTTCCAAAGTACGTAGCAACGATAGCTTATTAATGTCGTTCAGCGTCACATGAGGCATCCGCCATTGTAGTTTAAATAATTTAATTTCTGGTTCCAACACCGATGATCCTATCAGAGCATTGTTGTCGTTGCGCGACCGTATTAAAATCAATTCGTGACGCGCATTAATAATCATGTGTTTGTAGTTCTCACAAAATCCTAGCAAATATTTGAGTGGGATGCAAAAATTGAAATGATTTTTCACTATTGACCCATCGCGTCGTTTCAAGCCCCATCCGGCATTCTCCATATTTTTGTCTTCGTCCGATGTCAGCGATACATAGTTTTTAAGCGTGCTAGTTATTCCAACGTTTCTGTTGCGATCAATCTCCACGCCATTCAGCTCGTATCGAATCTCATCGAATAAGAACGCCACACAATTATTTCCCAACATCACCGTTAACGCATCATTTGGCTTATTTATCTTCAATTTCCCCTCCACATAGAGGAAACTTTCACACGGTAATGTGTATAAATCCTGCTGTTGTATCGGTATTCTTATCTCATCGCTGTATCCAAACGTCGTGTTGACGTATGGGTTGTATGTGTGAGTCTCGAGCTTGACGATGCGATCATCAAACGTCGGCTTCCCTCCAATGCTTAGAATATCAGCCATTTTTTCAACTTAAATGCGCACAATGAATCCCAAAGATTTCAAAAATGCAATGTTCGCAGCATTGAGCCTCTTCTTTTTAGCGTGATCAGAGCTGTTGCAGTTGTTGGTGTTGTAAACAATTTCACTTGGAACAAACGGGTTTCTGGAGTCGTTCAATACAAGCATTTCTTTCGCGCCACACGTATTATCGTTGTCGTCTTCGCACGTGCAGTCTGATTGTAATCTCTTCACCTCGAAAATCGAGCAACCGTCCGTCTTGATCCACAACGCGTATCGTCAGATCCGTAACGACCCGTGCGGTGATTGGAAGGTAAATGATCTGTGCGGGCGTTTCCGATATCTTATATCCTGGTGGAACTCTCGGAGAAAATTCATGTATCGTATGTACACGCCTCCCATTGTTGTACGCACCAGCGGTCACGCTACATTCTATGCGAATAATGTTCACGTTCATGATATTACTTGGATCGTCCGATTCGTGCCATCGTTCTGGTGCTAATACCCGATTCGTCGAGAATCCCAATAGCGATCCAATGTTGTTGGGCTTTGTAAAGTCTACGGTGAACCGACAGTACAGCTCGCTTTTCATGGTATTGTTGTTGGGACGCAACACTATAGGATACAGATCGTTGTCACCGTCATCGTTGTCGTCATCGGTGCCACCAAGATTTTTAGGATACCGCTCGAGTAATCGCTGCTTCAGGTACTTGGCAATGGCGTCTAGTTCGTAGGAGCCATGGGGAATCGTAATGTATTCATTAGCGCTGTCGGGGCTGTTGTTTACGATGAAGTAGAATTTATCGTTGCTCGAGTCGATGTTCGGTATTGTGTGATAAGTTTCAAAGGTTGTTAGACCAAGCTCGTAATCATCGTCGGTCAAATCTATGGGTGGAAAGTAGCTCACCGCGAGGGTGCTACTCTTGCCGGTTAGAGTGAATGTTAACGACATATTCCGCCCGAACTGCTCGACCAGTACTGAATCAGAGTGGTGGGAAATCAATCCTTAAATTTGGCACCGATCGTTTGTAGAAAGCGTAGACATAGTTGTCCGCAATTGCTCTGATCATACTTCTGATAGGACGTTCGATTGTATTCAATTTTCACAGCATCCTTATCCAGATATTTTACCAATTCCATCGGCGGTCGAAGATTCCCAAAGCTGTCGAAATATATAGCTCGACACCCTCTCTTCGCATACGCCACCCAATGAGTCCCCGGCCCCTCGGCATTGTCCAAATTTACGATACCGCTCTCGTTTCGACGTACTCCACCAGCTGGTAACGCGTTGCGCATAAAAACACCTCTAAAGAATGGAATACGCATACGTTTTGCCAACTCTTCCAATTGCACATCGGTAGTTACGCCCACAGGCATTTTTATTTTCTTTTCGACGTTTTTTTTTTCGTTTAGATATTCCCTGTCCGCGCTTGTACGGCGCGAGATAAAGTCCGCGACCTTCCATGGAGCGATTATGGCGTTGCATTTCCTGCAGCTGACGTTGCGCCGCCTTATTATCGTTTACCGCCTTGGCGATCCCCGCCGCTCCACCAGCCAATGATCCGAGAACACCCAACAGCGGTAAAAGTGGTAATATACCACCCCGTTTTGCCACCGGAAGAATCCGCTTTTGCGATGCTCTCTTTGGAGTCCTTTTGCGAGTTTTTGTTTTCATCCCCATTCCGATCTTCGTCTTGGCCTTCATAGCTGCCCAAACAGCTGTAGCAGCACCTCTTTCACCCAGAGTCGAGTCTCGCGCAACGATGCGTTTTCGCGCTTTGTCAGCGAGAACGTTATCTGCCGCGTGCCTTTCGCCTAGGTCGTTGCTACGCGAATACGCAATATCGTGTTCGCGACACGCTGCGTCCAACGGATTGATACCTCGATCCCCTCTAGCCAATCGTTTTGCAAGATGAGTTCCTGGACCGCAAAACTGATATCCCGGAATGTGTAATTCGATTGGTAGCGCGTTTATCGCCCGATTTAACAAACCACGACCTTTCTTTACTGTCGTCGGTGACATTCGCTACAGTTTTTAATCAATGGTGCCGGACCGTCGATATGCGTTCGCTGCCAAGGGCGATTATAATGTTCCAAGCACCGATGATACTGTCGAACCTCGGAATCGGCTTTTATATGCTCGGGGAGCCTGTCCCACAACCGATCAATGTGTCTGCCAAACTCTCGCAGTAGAATAATCTTTGGTATATATTTCAATTGTTCAGAGGTTAGGTCTCGAATATCCGACAGGATCAGAAGCATATTGAATACTGAGCCGTCATGTTTCGACGTGGACCTATAAATAGGGTGCATCACCGCCTCGACGTATCAAAATCATTTTTCACGGTTCGCGGGGAGGATGCGATTCGTGCGACAACCTGTAACCATACGCGTGACAAATTTTGATGATAAATCACGAGTGATGTCTTCGAAAACAGGACGCAGACATGGTAGCATGCTACCAAACACTATCCGCTGCCTCATTTGTGGTCCATCAAATTGTGGAAAGACCAACGTGCTGATCAGCTTGTTGGAAAGTCCTCACGGCGTCCACTTCGAGAACGTGTACGTGTATTCCAAGTCGTTGCAACAGCCGAAATATCAGTACTTGGAGAATTTATTGACTCCGATAGATGAAATTGGCTACTTTACGTTTTCGAATAACAGTGACGTCATCCCACCGAGCGAATCGCTTCCGAATTCCATTTTTATTTTTGATGACGTGGCATGCGACAAGCAAGATACGATACGAGAGTACTTTGCAATGGGACGCCACTCGAACGTTGACTGTTTCTATCTCTGTCAGACGTATGCAAAGATTCCCAAACATCTTATACGCGACAATGCGAATCTGTTGATTCTGTTTAAGCAGGATGGTACCAACTTGAAACATGTGTACAACGATCACGTAAACACCGACATGTCTTACGAGGATTTCTGCGCTTTGTGTCGTAATTGTTGGCAACGGGATTATGGTTTCGTGGTGATAGACAAGGATAGCGCGATGTCCAATGGACGTTATAGAAAGGGATTTAACGAGTTTGCCATACCATGAGATGGTCAATCGTCGTCAACACGTCGGTGGGAAAGCAACGTCCGCGGTACAGCGATGATCGATATCGATACTCTGGAGATTAAGGATCGCGAGAGAATAGCGAAGGAAATTGCAAAAACCAGCGAAGCCATTCGTCGGAAACATCAGGCTTTGAAGACTGGCAAGATGGAGGAAGATATCGCGTTGGAGAAATACTTCAAACCTATCGTCGAACCACTAAAACATATTGTGGAAAATACCGCAGAGATGGAAGCTGAAACATCACCGCTGATGAGCACAGACGTTGAAGGGAATGAACCATTAACGCCTAAAAAAATCCTTCTGAAAGGGAACACATCGCGCAAGAGAAAGAGGAAAGAGCACGTGTCAACGGAATATTCACCCATAACCTCGACACCAGTTCAATCGAAGCGGAAACGACAGAATGTCGTATCAAGCGATTCTCCGGCTCCACCCACGCCAATAAGTACATTGCCCAATGTGCAATCGCTCTCAATCGTTGATGATGACGTTTTCGAAACTAGCCCCAATGAGTCGTTTGTAACATCTATTAGACAGCAATTCCAAACATCCGAGGGACAAGAGACGTTTCGCAGTCATTTCGGCCCGCTGGGGCAAAAATACATGAGCGCGATCCTAAGTGGTGATAAGGATACAACGATGGACTATGTGTACGGCGTATACTTTGGCAATAGTGGAACGAGGCTTGGGGATAAGGCTTTCGATATAGACATGGATGATAACATAATCATAGATGGTGTAAAATACAGAGGAACACCCGGTCTTTACGAACTGATTTTCAAGAGAATTCCCGATGATGCTGTATACACCGATGCCGATAAACAAAAATACAAAAGTATATTGTTGGCGACGAATGCCCACAGACGCGGTCATGGTGCTAAAAATCCCATATTGAGCAACAAGGGACACAAGTACAAATATGTAATTGCACCGCTACTCCCTCGCGCATCGACTAGCAGGGCAGGGAAAGGTCTAACGGTACCGCGCGCCATGGTGGTAAACGATAACAAGATCGATTACATACACTGGAACGATCCCAACGAGTTGGTGGATCGATTGCGTTTGTTGGAAGCGTCGCGTCAGGCGGGTAACAACTCTCACGATCCCGAAATTCTATCGGTTATCGAGGAACTCCGTGAGGTAGGCCTTATTATATAAATCCGCGCGCCGACGATGCACACAGTATGCATCGTGATGCCGATCAACAAATTTGGGGTATCGCTCGAGAAGAGTGGAGCAGCTAGAATGGACTATTACAAATGGAACGGTTTGCTTCGAAATTACATGCGAGATAACGCCCTTTGCGTGGCTGGTGCCGACTTTGATGCGAAATCACGCAAGATACGACGCGTAGCTCAGCCGGTGGCCGACACCGATGTCGTCAATAAATTATACGTGGAAAAGAACATTAAACTTTTGAGAGAGCAGCAGGAAGAATTAGAGAGGAAGCTGGTTGTGTTTCAGAAAGATATGCTGACGTTGCAAAACAGCGTTCAAAAGATATCGGAGGCGTTGAATTCTATCCCACAACCGGACAATGAAACTCGTAAAGTTAAAGAGACTATAACCGCTTTTGCTACGGAGCAGCAACTTGTCCAGAATTTCCTCGGACCGACGAGAAGCACATAATAAATGTACGCGATAATTATCGCATCATTCGTGTCCAAGACACCTCTGCGATCAAACATGCAACCATTATCGAAATCCAAGAGTAAAGAAGAAAACCATGGCTACAAGAAGCTACAACTCGTTGAGGAATTGCACGCTCCAGCTCGAAGACATTTCCCGCGGAGACGCGTCGTGGTGCACGGATACGATGATTTGTGGCAAGCTGACATTGTAGAAATGCGTCCATACTCGCGTTTCAACCAGGGTCACCACTACATACTCACCGTCATCGATGTGTTGAGCAAGTATGCATGGGCGGTGCCGCTCAAGACTAAAAGTGGTGCTGAGGTGACTAAAGCGTTCGCAAAGATATTTAGAGATCGATATCCGAAAAATTTGCAAACCGATCAAGGAAAAGAATTTTACAACGCCGATATGCAGAAACTCTTGACAAAGCATGATATTAATCATTATTCGACGTATTCGGTGATGAAGGCCTCCGTCGTAGAACGTTTCAATCGAACTTTGAAGAACAATATGTGGAAATTGTTTACGCTCAATGGAACCTATAGATGGACCGATGTGCTACCGCGTCTGCTTGCAGAGTATAACGCACGAAAACATAGAACCATCGGAATGCGTCCTTGCGATGTTACCCCTGCGATCGCCGACAGGCTGCTAGCCACCGTGTACAGCAACATAAAGATCGCTGCTCCAGCGAGATTCAAGTTGGGCGAGTTTGTGCGCGTGAGCAAATTTAAAACCATCTTCGATAAAGGCTATACGCCGAATTGGACAACGGAGGTGTTCAAGATAGCCAAAGTACAGGCAACTAATCCTGCAACGTATCTGCTCATCGATTCCTGTGGAAAACCTGTTGCCGGCGGATTCTATGAACAGGAGCTGCAACGCGTCACCGATCCTGATGTGCATCTAGTGGAAAAAGTGCTGCGTAGAAAGGGGGATAAGGTATATGTCAAGTGGCTGGGGTTTGATAAATCACACAATTCGTGGATAAATAAAAATAATGTATTGTAAAATAATACATGGTTCAATAAATACAATATAGATACATATATGTAAATGTGTAAACAATTTTTTTTTTTTTTTAACACATTAATCCCACTATTTATAATACAATAATCCCACTATTTATAATACAATAATCCCACTATTTATAATACAATAATTCCACTATTTATAATACAATAATCCCACTATTTATAATACAATAATTCCACTATTTATAATAAATACAATAATTTATATTTTACAATGGGATATTATAATGTCCCCAGGGCAGAGTGTCGGTCGAATCGGGTACGATATGCCGCTTGTCGTCGTATGGACTTAGAGCGATTTTAGATTCCGAAATGGTGTACACTTTATGATATTTAGACCGTATACATGATTGTCTGCGAACCATTTCGATCTCCCTTTGCAAACACTTCGCGTAATCGTCGAAAGTTATCGTTCTGGCTATGACGTTGGTCTTGACGCCTTTCGCCTTTTTCGTATCTCTTTTGCCGTCTACGCGAAGTGCATACATTTTCGCTCTAAGACCTACGAATTCGGTCATTATCGCACCGTTATTTTCATCCTTCATCAGCCCTGGAACCTTCTTATTTTCGCGCGGCATATTATATGGATTGTCGATAGGATAATCGCTTGTGTCGAATCTACCGATATTGTGTTTCATAGTCTCGTAGATATCGTCGCATCGAATATGATAAATGAGGCTGTCTGTGTCGGTGTATAGAATATTACAATTTGGTCCGTGCTTGGGAGACATGTACTCGTAGTGAAATTCATACAAACAAATTTTCGATATGTCCAGAATGCACATACCCACGTATATCGGTTTGTTGAATTTCACCTCGAGTTTTCGCAATTCAACAGCTATTAAATTTTCCGAAAAAACACTTCTGCTGTGGAAATTCGGTTTCGCGATCATTGCCTCCGCGCCATATCGCCCTTCCCAACGTGTTAAAAGTTTTACATCCACGTGATTTCGTACATTTTCCATAGTTTTACCGAATACCGCGTTGTTCATCAATTTGTACAAATTTTTTTCAAAGTCATTTGTCGCGCTTGTTCTGAACCGTGTATTGAGTTCGATGTAATCGCGGAGCCAGGGAGATTGAGCGAATTGGAGCACGCGGTGTATCTTTGTAATACGAAGACCATGACGCGTGCACTGCTGCAGGTTGCGGTAATGGATAACGTAACGCTGCTTATCGTATACCGTCGCGAGTAATTTGTCCTGCCTGCTGCCAGGTGGTTTGGCACGCGTCGGGCAGAACGGTAGATCGGCATGAGCGTTGTGCAGACGTTGCGGATATTCCAGATCTACCTCGAGAATGTACCCCGTGGGCGAATCGACTTTGATTGAAGACACATCAAACTTTGCAACATTTTCGACCCATTGAAATTTAGCGTATGGTAGGGGATGACACATTGCCCACCCATACAAATTATTCACATCAAAGTACATCAAGTACGATGACTCTTCCAATGCATTGTAAGATGGCATGTACTTGTTATTGGCATGTGCATATCTTCCGGAACATTGGCTTAAACCCCCACGTATACCACATGACCATATCGACGTCGGTGAGCAATTCGAATGTAATTTTGGTATGCTTTAGCATTGCATCCCACGTGAAACCTGGTAGAGTATAATAATGCGCCGAATCTAGTCCATAACTCTTGATACAACTTTCGCGAAAATTTTCAAAAATGTCTGCCAATAACAAGACATCAGTTTTCAAATACAAGCCGCTGTATTCGCCCAAGGTTCTAATCCCGAAACGCTGCCAGATAGTCTCAGCGTGCGCGTAATCGCTCTCGGATACAGTCTCGCCCGTTAACGAACTGTAGAATGACTCGCGCGGCGGTAAGCATGGATCCTGCAGCTTGTCCGCGCAATCAAGGTATTCGTACGGAAAGACACCTTTTCGCGTCAATAAATTGAAATCCTCGGTGGATAATGTTTCAAATTTGGATCGTAAAATTTTTAATTGATCTGTGCTAAGGAAAGATGCTAATTTGTCGAGACTGGTATTGAGAAATTTGTACGAATCGATGAATCGTAATTTAATATTATTTCGCGAGTCTGATTCAGCCGTATCTTCGACATTTTTTGTGAATGAAATATATTTTTCTTTAGTTATGGGCAATACATCAACGTGACCCTCGAAAGCGGTAGCTATTTCCTCGATAATGAAATGTGAATCGTAGCCGGATAAATTATGGAAAACTATGGGGATGTAAAACGCGTTTTTATAATTTAAATTGCACTCCAAATGTGCCGGGCCTCTAAACCGTCCGGAAAGATGGCAATGATCGCGAACTCGTACATCGTCAGCCTTGAATGATTCTTCGCAAATATGACAGTCTGTTGCATCGCGAAATGTCGTCAACTGTTCCAGAGTTAAATCCAGCATGGGAACATTACTGGTCAAGATGGGTTTGGCGAAGGTTGCAAATTTTTTCAGTTCGTATACGAACCATGAAACACAATCCGCGTCGCGGTAACATCGATACGTCGATAGCGATGTATCGTAGGAACAATGCATATAATATGCAATACTATGCACTTTATGGTGCTGATACGCGTGTAACTTATTATCTAAATCACCCACTCGATTGTCCTCGGTTTTTTCAATGATGCACTCCAGATCTGCATACACCACGAAGGGGAGCCGCTCCTTCCTGCAGTGGTTCTCGAAGCTGAGGAAATTTTTTCCTTCGCTGGGCAGCAGGATGGCGCAGTCATTCATCTTCCCGCAGTCCAGCGAATGGTTCTCCAGCTTCTCGGCAGATCCGAAATAGTGCATACACCTGTAAACACAAATTTTTTTTTTTATTTAATTTTTTCTACAATACATTTCAATATTTCACAAGTATTCTATACGTACCGATCGCAGATGAATTTTTTCCCATTGTGCCTGCTCAGCTGCATGCACAAGTCGGGACAAGTTTTTGATCAGCACAAAGTGCCCTACATCACCGTGCTCTTGATTCGGCGTGTAAAGCAAGTTGACGTGCTGATCCCTCTTTTGGCTGGTGAGGCGCAGCGGAAAGACCGTCGACCCTTTCTCCTCGTCGAAGGTGTATACGTTGACGGAGACGCTGTTCTGCCGCTCAAACTTCCCTATTTGCTCCAGGGACATTGGGAACTCAATGCCCTGGAGATTTAGCATGGAAGCATAAGGCGGGTATGAACTTGGGCGATCGGCATTTCTTTCGGCAGGATGGAGAGCGGCGACCACTGCCCACGCGAAACACGCATTGTCCTGGGATTGCACGCTAATTGTGGCTTTCCTCAAAGACAATACTCGCGGCAACTTGACGTAACATCCCGCGCGCAGCGGATTGTACTTGTTGACATTGACGGTTAGATTCATGATTCTCGTCAATGCCCATCCACTGTCGCGTTCCTGGAACTCTTCCAGCGATGCCAGGGTGGGTTCGATGACGCATCGTTGGTACCACTCCTGCAGATCGGATGTGTGGAAGAGTTCGCAGTTTCGGGTGTTGATGCTTTTACAAGCATGCTTGTCACCCGCCACAAATTCGCCGTTGAACACAGTGTTCACTTTGAGGTTTCGATGTTTCCTCAAAGCGTCCCGCACATGCTCCAGCACGATGGTCCCTGCATCTTGGAGGAAGTTGCGCGGCTCGATGTAGTTCGAATTTAGCACGGCACCAGTTAATACGCGGCTATCGAACGCAGTGTCTATTTCGCGCCACAAAAGTCCCGTACTCGAATGACCGGCACCTTCGCGCACGAATCGTCCGCGCAACGAATATTTCAGTCCTTCGAGCCTCGCGATTCGAGCAATCAGCGATTGCTGAACACCGATCGATAATCGTGGGCGTTTCACGCGACTTTGTTCTTCCAACGATTCGATGCACTCGTTGCACCGTTCTTCCCACGCGAGGTACTCTTCCCGAGAAATCAATCGCGTGGATTGATCCAACAATTGGCGTTCTACTTGCGCGAATTTTTCCATGATCGTAAATGGAACGTAAATATAATGTGACTTTTCCACGCAATACGTTGCAACGATTTAAGGCTTTCTACAGTTTAGAGCATATATTTATATCCTCATCATGATTTGATATCTCTGTCTAATTCTTTTGGCGCACCCCCTCCCTCGAATGCATTGCATGCAAAAGATGGCGAGCCATCCTAATATGGTTCTATGCAGTTTCTGCTGATACAGCATAATTCATTCTTTTTGGCGTACCTCCTCCCCAAATGCATTAGTTTCTGCTGATTCTGCATAATTCTAAGATTCGACGTTCCCAGAAATATTATATTACCTTCGGCACGTGTCGAGACTTTTATCCTTGAGGATGGGACTCAAGTTACATGCTGCGACGTTAAGATTTCAGCACATTATGGAAAAATTGGTAGCTTTATAATAAAATGTGGTGGCGGGGGAAGCAATTGCACCTCTATTTAAGCCAATCTCTCGGATGTCATTCAATCAATCGCTCAATAGTCTCAGTGCCTTTCAACGGAACAAATTGTGCTCTGAAAGCAAAATGTGCAGTACCGGTGCCGAAGGAAACGTTGAACGCATAAATTATTACGTTCCGATCGTGCGAGATGATGGCGTGGCTCAATGCGGGGAGGATACAGTTGTTTGGTAAGGGTTAATTTTCACATCTTAAAATTTTTATGTTTATTCCTAATACGCGCGAGCAATTTCATAGCTTTGATCGTTCTCTTAGCCCGCACCGAACATAGCGTATCATGGTCAGAAGATATGCATTAACATCCACGGGTAGCAAATACTTGGAAATTGGGATCAGAGTACGACCTACGATTGATGTAGAAATGGTTCTCGGCGACAATCGTGGGATGTTTCTCACGTTATCATGGGATACATGGGGTTCGCTATGCGGCAGTCGTACAACCATTGAAGAACGTGCACGATTACCTGAATCACCTTCGATGCAAATGGATCAATTAACTGTGGATTTTTGTGAAATCTATAATTCCCCGATTGTAAGGATGGCACTGCATAATAAGTCGCTGTATTTCAAACCGAATACGGTAACATTTTTATTAAATCTTGAACCATGTTTAGACTATGTGTATGCGCGGCTTTATCAAAATGTAAGAGATGTGCAGACGAAATTTGAAACTTTTGTTAAAGTGCTACAGCAAAGCGGTATTACCTGTGAAACATTAGATGTGTGTCGTGCTGCTAAAATCATACGTGAAAGCGAACATTACTGTGAGGATTATTATGTAGATTGCGAACTGGTAGCATGCGCCATCAACGATATTCTAGCTGATGCTCGTAGGAAAAAATGTTAAAATTATATTCTCTTAATTTTAAAATAAAATTTCTTAAACACATTATTTGTCAATTTTATTCACCCGTCTTCCTCCTCGCCACCTAATTTTAAGAAACAGCATTTCTGCTGACGCCACATAATTCTATTTCGCTGGAGCGTTCTGCATGGTGCGAAAATGATGTCACCATGCATGGCCGCTGTAGAGGATTCAAGTTACATGCGATCGCGCGAGACGCTGCGACGCTAAATCTGAATGCTTAAAAAAACTTGATAGATTTGGAACGAAAGCGGTTGTACCACTATGTAGTGTTGTCTCTTTTCCTCTTCCAAAATTTTAGCTTTACAGTAATGCTCTGTCTCTTTCCCTCCCCGAAGACGCGGTGTGAAAACACCGATCTTTCCCGACATTGTCCGAAACAATTTTGGATAATGTATTAAACAATTCCATCGCATAATGGTTTGGAAAATTATTTGGGGGGTCGTCCCCTCCCTCGGTTAGGTATAAAAAATTTTTTGGGGTGGGCCAAGGTTTTGAAAGAGATTTTTGGGGGGCCATTCCGCCTCTGAAAAATTTCCGACGGTGGGTCCGGTCTGGAGAGGTCTCCGCGGCGGCTCGGCCCGGAGTGATCCCCTCCACGATCGCGGCTTCCCCCACTCCGCGGCTCGTGCGCGCGCAACCGTCCTTCCACTCTCCGCAGGCCCCGCGTCCATGTTTCCCTCCGCCGCGCTCCCCCGCGCGCCTTCACTTCCCCCCGCCCCCGCGCTCCCCTCAGAGGACCTGAGTTAGAACTCTCCTAACCTTACTACTCCTATGGACTACCAGGATTAGGAGGCACGATCGTAATCATCCTTATCATTTGGATTGGATACCGTTTTTTAAGGGCACGCCGGAATCAACATCCTGGGCCCTTAAAGAAAGAGACAAAGGTCAATATCGAAATGATACCAAACCGCCCACCCCCCCAGATAATCTCCAGACCTCGTCCCCTTGCGATTACATCCTTTCCTCCCGACCTACCCGTTATACCGTCCACAAGGACAAGAGACAAAGCACACGTACAGCAAGCGAGAAGTTTCGCGGGTTCCGAGCCATACTTCGAAGTATTCTAAGAAGTACCTTGCTGATAACAGCAAGAACCCCCGCGCGTAGTCTTAAGAATCGACCCCCCACGAAGCGCTCTGCTGCGAAAAGTAGGTAGGGATAATAGCATATAAGGTAGCAATTAAGTAAAGCAGGGGCAGTTATTACAAAGTATAAACGATCTCCGTAATAGTATCGATTATCAGTACTAACAATAATGGAAGTTCCACGGTTCAACGACGCGGGGTTTGCGCGGACTACTTTGGCTGAGGCGGTCCTCCCGCAACAGCTACACGCACCCTTCGGGAGAAGATTATGCGTACGCCCGGACCCGAGTGTCACGGGAGAGGACGGCCGCGTCTGGGCCAACAAGACGAAGACCCTGTGCGGGGCATGCGCATGGGTAAATCCGCCGCGGAACTTCGTGAAGTTTCGAAGGATCCCGGTACACTGGCTGGCAGAGGAGCAGCGGGCAATAGCACTGACAAGATGCGTGCAGTGCCGGGAACGACACCTGAGGTGGAGACTGCCCGGTAACTGCACCGGCTGTATTCGGGCCATGCTGGACGCCGACCCCGTACACCTGCCGGCGTTCCCGATCCTCGAGGCCCCCCGGCCACTCGAGCCCCCGAAGCCCCGGGACGTACCGGAACACCACCCTTCGCATTAGGTAATCAAACAAATTGTAATCACATAAAAGTGACGCGACATAGTAGTAATTTTCCTCGTCCCGTTTAATTCGCAGCAGAACGTCGCCCGGCACCATCGTCATCGATACGACGGCCAGCAACGCCCAAGCCCCACCCCCTCCGTTTATAATTATTAGTATATTTCATTAGCTTCCCCCTTCCCTTTGCCTATTATACATTTTATTATTACTAGCTTCTTCCCCTTTTGCTTTTATCATTACTACCATTAATATTTTAAAGTTTTATCCTTTTATTATTATGTTCTTTTCGCTTAGATTAACTAATTGTGTAACAATATATGGGTGCTTTTGTGAAAATTAATCACAACTTATTTAATGTCGACCCTCTTGCGTCCCCTTAGATTTAATAGCGTAACCGTAATTTTAAGCCGTTAACGAAAGTGTACGCGCGAACAGCTTCACACGGAAGAACGAAACAGCCTCACGAGACCGTTTCGTGTCTAGGTGGGGAGGTGTTACATAGCCCCTTCAGGTCCATCCCGTGCTCGCTGTCCTCGCGTCACTTTCTTCCGTAAAGACGATTCAGCGGAATCGCCTCGCGTGTAGCAATCGCGTTGCGCATAGCCCGTGGCAACGACCGTAGGGACAACGACCGCGCTCGGCCCGGGCCACGGATATTTCGCAAATATCGAAGAATTAGTGAAGCAATCGACAGCTGCCGACAGGGCAGTTTCCCCCATTCCTGGGGACTGCCCGAGGTTCGGCCCGCGACGAAGAACCGCGGAACAGGAATTCGTTTTCGAGAGCTCGTGATAGGAAGTTGTGACGAGCCAGCGGGCCGTCTAGAAACCGCGCCTCGCCGCCACGTAGAAACCGCGACACCCGTCCGGACGGTCGAGATCAGCCCTGGGTATCTCCATCCGACAAACCGCGAACGGCCTAGCCGGGAGAGCCCTTGCGCGAGGTACGAACCGCCGTTGACTCCGCGAAGACGTGCGATGGAACGAGATAGCGAGAACATTGACGGACACCGATTGCGCCGACTTCCGTGTGCTATCCGAGAGCACAGCGAGCGACCACGACCTACGCCAGGTTGACCGACTGACAGAGCGTACGAAGCGATAAACGGCAAGCGTGCCGAAATCCGAGCCCACTACGATAGCAGGGACGGAGCGACGTCCCTAGGGTATGTTCTTATATTATTTTGTCTTTCATCTGAATATATTTTACTGTGTTATTTCCCCGAACTCCGAGTCACCACTGATTTAAACCCCTTCTCTCCTCATCCCCTCTCGGTAAGTTTAGTCAAGGCGTGCTTTAGCACCTTAAAAGAGTAAGAACCCCGCGAGTCACCCTAGCCGCTCAGGGCGATTCGCCAAAAGTCTCTTCAGGACGTAACATCTACATAGTCAAAGCAAATACAAATATAACGCGTCTAAGACTAAATAAATCATTTATACGGTCTTTTGAAAAATGAAATTCTTATATTTTCTATACTCGAGCTCATTTTAGAAGGAACTTATTTCGCGCATGTTGAATGAGCTCATTGGCTCCAAGGGAGCATTTGTTTGAGGTATAGCCAATAGTAACTTGTAACATGCGCAAAACCGATCTAAACTCGTCGGTCGGCAAGTTCCTTCTAAAATGAGCTCGAGTATACTTTATGTACATATTTGTAACAAGTTTGTCAAATTTCATAAATGAAAGGAAGGACAACTTTGACCTTCGTACAATTAAAATTTTCACTAAAATATTAATACATAGATACTCCATTATTGTACATGTCTATACGTAATATAGGAAATACATATATGAATTAACGTATTTACATATTTGTAAGGCATTACATATATATTATTTACCATGATAATTACTTTAATATTTCGGTACAATATGTTCGTACGTAATAAGCACCTGGTTCCTCTTGTCTGATAACGATCGATTCTTCAGGGCCAATCTGCATCCTCCCCGAACGATTTTCTTACAGGGGAACACTAGATAACAAACAATAACAGAGATGGATTGTATACTTCATCCGCACTTAATACTCTATTACATGGTACATTTGTCAATTGGAATGATGTTTGCACTTCGTACCAATATTCAGATTCTTCCATCCCATCCATAGTTTTTTTCTTTTCAGCCCCTGATTCCATATGTTTGCGAATAATGTCTCATGCTGTAAACAAGTTATGTAGAATTAATCCTTACTGCCAACAGTGAAACAGGTCGCCATACATGCTTAAGAAGTGTATCTTATCTTTTTTTCGAGATTGGTGACCAGGCTGTATCTTTGCAGATCCTGAGACGTTGACGCTGTCCTATTCCAGTTTAAGGATACGGTATTCAAGCGCCGTATCTTCCCAGTGGCCTATAAGTTTTGAATTCTTGTAGCCCTGATTTCAGTTCGAATCCTGGAAAAACCGAAATTTTTTTCATTTCGTCAGCAATACAGACTCGAGAGCATCGTGTAAATGAAACAAAAGTCTATTTCGCAGCTTACCTTCGGGGATTTAATTTCTTTTTACTCCGCAGGAAATGGTTTCGTAAACTTATGATCGTATCTTGGATGAATTCGTGTTCGTCCTGGGCGTGCATGTGCAAATCCTCAAGTAGTTCCACCAAATACCTTATTCGCCAATCTTCGGATGAAACCTCTTGAAGCAAGTTTTCCTGTTGGACATCTACTTCTTGCTGTGTTTCTGGTACCGGCTCTTCTTCTTCTTGCTGTGTTTCTGGTACCGGCTCTTCTTCTTCTTCTTGCTGTGTTTCTGGTACCGGCTCTTCTTCTCCTTCTTGCTCTGTTTCTGGTACCGGCTCTTCTTCTTCTTCTTGCTCTGTTTCTGGTACCGGCTCTTCTTCTTCTTCTTGCTCTGTTTCTGGTACCGGCTCTTCTTCTTCTAACGGTTCTTCTTGCCGTGTTCCATTCTGTTGATCATTGATTTCTTCTATTTCCTCTGCGAATAAAGTTTCGGTTTCCTCGCATGTTTCTAAATATTCGATGACTATTTGTTCAGTGGGTGCTTCTTCTAGTATAGCGCCAATCATTGCTTGCAGTTGAGCATCTAACGGAACAGTAGGTTCCACTTCCGTGACTAGTGTGCCCGGAGGGATGGTCCGCACAAGTTTGTTCCAGGCATTCGCAATATTTATAGGCTCGACATCTCCCCACGCTTCTTGAACGAAGTTTATACAATCATTTAAATCGTACTTCTGGTGAAATTCCTGTATTCCGCCGGGGTAGTCAAGGATTCGCCGTAACATTTTGTGGCGGAACGATCTTTTCATTTTTGCAATAATGCCTTGATCCATTGGCTGTAGAATGGAAGTGGTATTGGGAGGCAAGAACATAATCTCAAAATTATCATTCTTGCAATTGGTCGGCTCTAGCTGGTGTCCCCCAAAGTTGTCCAACAATAGAAATATTTTGCCCCTTCCCCCACTCTCTAATTGTCGTTTTCTCACTGCGGGCTTAAAATGGTTTTCATACCAATCTGCGAATACTTCTCGGTCCACCCAGGCGCTTTTCTGCGATTTAAATATCACTGGTAACCTTTCCCTTACATGCTTCAGGGCCCTTGGATTTTTAAATTTATATACGAAGAGGGGAATCAGCTTGTGGGTTCCTGTTGCGTTAGCGCACAAGCCCACGCTTACACGGTCTTTCTTCGCCTTCTTTCCAGAGATCCTTGCTTCTTTGCCATGGACCAAAGTTTACGTGGGTACTGCCTTCCACGCCACACCAGTTTCGTCCATATTATATATGTTTTCTAACGGGATGTCCTCTTCTTGTATTTTACGTATAAAAGATGCTGTAAATTCTGCAGCAGCCGCCACATCGGCACTTCCTTTTTCACTGTAAATATTAACTAGGCGGATGTCGTGACAATTCTTGAATTTCGCCACCCATCCCCTACTAGCCTTACATCCTGTTGTTCCTGCAAATTGTGTCGCCATTTCAATAGCCTTCTCTTGCAGCAACAGGTCGCTGATTGTGTCCCCTAACGCTCTTCGTTCTAAAAACCACGTACGAAGACGATTTTCCAACTCATCGTACTTCGGTTTCCGCAGTTTCTTCACTCTTCGGATGTGAACACCCTTGTTGTCAAACCGGTGTAACGCCAATTTATTTCGCCGAATGCGGCGAACGGTCGTGGGATGAACACGATATGCCGTTGCAAGTGCGTTAACCGATTCACCATTATCAAGATTCTGCACTATATCCAGCTTCTGCTGTATGGAAAGCGCGGTAAGTTTTTTTCCACGATTGCACGCCATTTCTTTCACTACAATTTTCAAACACCTCCAATACACTTTACAAACACCTTCACTACACTTTCAAAACACTTTTCAATTTCTTGAATAAAACTTTCGTCACAATCATCTTACCTACTCGACAAACGTCGATCGCGAACTGTGAACTGTCAGCGGGGCACGCGCTCGAACAATGCAACAAGAGGACTCTAGCTGTTACGCGAAAGTTTCCTTTGTCGCGAGGACTGTTACCAAGCGTTTGGCTCCTTTCCGTTGTTTTAACTGCTCGCAATCGTTCGAGCGCGTGCCCCGCTGACAGTTCACAGTCCGCGATCGACTTCTGTTGAGTAGGTTAGGTGATCGTGACGAAAGTTTTATTCAAGAAATTGAACAGTGTTTTGAAAGTGTAGTGAAGGTGTGTGAAAAGTGTAGTAAAAGAAATGGCGTGCAATCGTGGAAAAAAACTTACCGCGCTTTCCATACAGCAGAAGCTGGATATAGTGCAGAAACTTGATAATGGTGAATCGGTTAACGCACTTGCAACGGCATATCGTGTTCACCCTAAGACCGTTCGTTGCATTCGGCGAAATAAATTGGCGTTACACCGACTTGACAACAAGGGTGTACACATCTGAAGAATGAAGAAACTGCGTAAACCCAAATATGATGAATTGGAAAATCGTCTTCTTACGTGGTTTCTAGAACGAAAAGCGTTAGGAGACACAATCAGCGACCTGTTGCTGCAGAAGAAGGCTATTGAAATGGCGACACAATTTGCAGGAACAACAGGATTTAAGGCTAGTAGGGGATGGGTGGCGAAATTCAAGAATCGTCACGACATCCGCCTAGTTAATATTTACGGTGAAAAAGGAAGTGCCGATGTGGCGGCTGCTGCAGAATTTACAGCATCTTTTATACGTAAAATACAAGAAGAGGACATCCCGTTAGAAAACATATATAATATGGACGAAACTGGTCTGGCGTGGAAGGCTGTACCCACGAAAACTTTGGTCCATGGCAAAGAAGCAAGGATCTCTGGAAAGAAGGCGAAGAAAGACCGTGTAAGCGTGGGCTTGTACGCTAACGCAACAGGAACCCACAAGCTGATTCCCCTCTTCGTATATAAATTTAAAAATCCAAGGGCCCTGAAGCCTGTAAGGGATAGGTTACCAGTGATATTTAAATCGCAGAAAAGCGCCTGGGTGGACCGAGAAGTATTCGCAGATTGGTATGAAAACCATTTTAAGCCCGCAGTGAGAAAACGACAATTAGAGAGTGGGGGAAGTGGCAAAATATTTCTATTGTTGGACAACTTTGGAGGACACCAGCTAGAGCCGACCAATTGCAAGAATGATAATTTTGAGATTATGTTCTTGCCCCCCAATACCACTTCCATTCTACAGCCAATGGATCAAGGCATTATCGCAAAAATGAAAAGATCGTTCCGCCACACAATGTTACGGCGAATCCTTGACTACCCCGGCGGAATACAGGAATTTCACCAGAAGTACGATTTAAATGATTGTATAAACTTCGTTCACGAAGCGTGGGGAGATGTCGAACCTATAAATATTGCGAATGCCTGGAACAAACTTATGCAGACGATCCCTCCGGGCACACCAGTCACGGAAGAGGAACTTACTGATCCGTTAGATGCTCAACTGCAAGCAATGATTGGCGCTATAATAGAAGAAGAACCCACTGAACAAAGACTTATAGAATATTTGAACACATGCGAGGAAACAGAGATTTTATCCGCACAGGAAGTCAATGATAAAGAGAACAAAATACAGCAAGAAGAAGCGTTAGAAGAAGACAAAGGAGAAGAAGGAGATGAAGAAGAAGAAGAAGAGCCGGTACCAGAAACAGAGCAAGAAGGAGAAGAAGAGCCGGTACCAGAAACACAGCAAGAAGAAGAAGAAGAAGAGCCGGTACCAGAAACACAGCAAGAAGAAGAAGAGCCGGTACCAGAAACAGAGCAAGAAGGAGAAGACGAGCTTGTACCAGAAACACAGCAAGAAGAAGAAGAAGAGCCGGTACCAGAAACACAGCAAGAAGAAGAAGAGCCGGTACCAGAAACACAGCAAGAAGAAGATGTCCAACAGGAAAACTTGCTTCAAGAGGTTTCATCCGAAGACTGGCGAATAAGGTATTTGGTGGAACTACTTGAGGATTTGCACATGCACGCCCAGGACGAACACGAATTCATCCAAGATACGATCATAAGTTTACGAAACCATTTCCTGCGGAGTAAAAAGAAATGAAATCCCCGAAGGTAAGCTGCGAAATAGACTTTTGTTTCATTTACACGATGCTCTCGAGTCTGTATTGCTGACGAAATGAAAAAAAATTCGGTTTTTCCAGGATTCGAACTGAAATCAGGGCTACAAGAATTCAAAACTTATAGGCCACTGGGAAGATACGGCGCTTGAATACCGTATCCTTAAACTGGAATAGGACAGCGTCAACGTCTCAGGATCTGCAAAGATACGGCCTGGTCACCAATCTCGAAAAAAAGATAAGATACACTTCTTAAGCATGTATGGCGACCTGTTTCGCTGTTGGCAGTAAGGATTAATACTACATAACTTGTTTCCAGCATGAGACATTTTTCGGAAAGGTTTGGAATCAGGGGCTGAAAAGAAGGAGATGGCCAACACGATGACCTATGGAAGGTCCGCTGAGAAGATACGGCGTTTGAGCATCGCACCACTCAAGTGGCAAAGGACAGCGTCAACGTCGCAGGATCTGCAAAGTTACGGCCTGTTCACCAATCTCGAAAAAAAGATACGTTACATTTCTTAAGCATGTATGACGACCTGTTTCACTGTTGGCAGTAAGGATTAATTCTACATAACTTGTTTACAGCATGAGACATTATTCGCAAACATATAGAATCAGGGGCTGAAAAGAAAAAAACTATGGATGGGATGGAAGAATCTGAATATTGGTACGAAGTGCAAACATCATTCCAATTGACAAATGTACCATGTAATAGAGTATTAAGTGCGGATGAAGTACACAATCCATCTCTGTTATTGTTTGTTATCTACTGTTCCCCTGTAAGAAAATCGTTCGAGGAGGATGCAGATTGGCCCTGAAGAATCGATCGTTATCAGACAAGAGGAACCAGGTGCTTATTACGTACGAACATATTGTACCGAAATATTAAAGTAATTATCATGGTAAATAATATATATGTAATGCCTTACAAATATGTAAATACGTTAATTCATATATGTAGTTCCTATATTACGTATAGACATGTACAATAATGGAGTATCTATGTATTAATATTTTTGTGAAAATTTTAATTGTACGAAGGTCAAAGTTGTCCTTCCTTTCATTTATGAAATTTGACAAACTTGTTACAAATATGTACATAAAGTAGAAAATATAAGAATTTCATTTTCCAAAAGACCATATAAATGATTTATTTAGTCTTAGACGCGTTATATTTGTATTTGCTTTGACTATGTAGATACTGATCGCTGCCTATAAGTTTGACTGGTCCCTATAAGCAAAATTAGGCGGCTGCCTAGGGCGGAAAGTCGACAAGAGGTGCAAAATGGTATTTTCATTGCTGGTATTGTTGAAAATAAACTTTAAAATAAAATATTACTAATTGTGCTGCAACTGTTTTAAGCTACGAATAAAAATTCAGCGTAAGGTCATCAATAAACTCAAATAAATGTATTATAATAAAGGGCGTTATTTCATAAGTTCGCATAGGGCGCAAAAAAGATTTGAGCCGTGCCTGCGTCAAGATTTTGCGAAACGGTTCCCGTGCTCACACGTGGGCTCGTGACCATTGCGCACGCCCGTCGCGCACGCAAAGGACGCAGTGTGACGGCGTCCGAAAGACGGAGCGAGACAAAACATCAACGCGTCGTTTGTCTCGTACCGCCCTTGCTCGCTTCCAGTGCCTCTCGCTCGCTCTCGCCTTCGCCGGACAAGAGTGAGACAGAAGTGGTGGGGATAGCGAAAAACCCACATCGTGTACACCAAACCGAGTCCACAATGAGACAATACTGTAAATGGTCCCTTTTGATATGTTTTAAATTTAATAGATTAAATGATTTTTAATTAAATGATTTTTTTTTAATAACAAGAAAGGGCAGAATTTTTGTTCATGTCAAAAAATTAAAAAAAAATTGCAGACGTCGCGACTGTAACTTCAATTACAAATCAACTCGTACAAAAATATGTATAATATGTATTACCCACCTGCGTGGTTTATCACCTCGCATAACACTTCATTTCTATTTTCAACGACACTGTTATTTTCGTCGTAGAGGAAATTTTTTATTGCTAACTCCATGTTTATGCTTGTTTTATTAAATAGGTATTCAGTACGACGGTCATTTGATTTTGAAATGGAAAGTCACTGCAGCCAACTGCAGCTCCAGATCTATTCCTAGATCCATGCTGAAGTGATATTGTGTTAGGTCCGTTGGGTTAGCACCAGGTGGCACCAGAATAGAACGGTGTCAGTGGGTGCGTTCCAATTCACGCATTATGCGCATAGACTGCAGAGAAAACCGTTCCGTTTCAGTCTATGCGTGCATTGGTTGCGTTGGTGGCGCATAGGATTCCCTAGAATTCTCCCACCTCTAGCGCATGAAGCGTGCAGTTGATGCGCGCATGCGTATTTGTCTCTTTACGTACGCGTTGAAAAGATACACCAAATCGACGCGCGTTACGAAAAGTAGCACGTTTCATTTTTTCTACATGCAGTTATCCGTAAGAAAAAAATGAAACGGACTATTCTTCGTGACGCGCGTCAAAATTATGTGGTCCCCTCCTCGAAAGCACAGAAAATATAACCTATAGATATGCTACATGAGAATAAATGTTTATTGGATATTTCGTTCTTTTACGCTATATTTGTCAATTTTTTATAACTTAACTTCATTCCAAAATATCATTGTTACCCGCAACGGTATCTTCAAGGAATCGGGTATAAGGTCAATGTCCCTATTTCTAATCGTGTAAGAGTTTTGCTATCGTAAAAATCGATATTTATTATTTATTTATGCAACAATCGACAAAAAAACTTATTAGACGTAATATTTAACCTTCTCTTTACATATAAAATAAACAAGAAGTATTTTTAAAAACAGTTTAACCTAATAATACTCAATTTAATATGAAGTATAAAATGTCTATTTCTGCTCAGCGAAAATGGTCTATTTTCTACTTACATATCTACGTGCGATTCAGCTTCCAATTGAAATGTCTAATAATTATATTTTGGATAACAAAAATAAACAAAAGTATTTAAAGTTTTAAAATGTCTTTTATTTACCAAAATACAAAATATTTATTACAAAATCTGTTGAATATAATTTTCAAATTACTAATACCAAATCTTGCAGTTTTTTTAGTTTAATTTTCTCTTCATTTTTTCTTTCTTACTTTTTACATTTTCAAGTCCCATTTTCTTTCTTTCTTCTATTTGTTCTTCTTTTTCTTTTTTCAGATAATACAGAAGCACACGTACAGCGACAAATACGCATGCGCGTAATATGCGCATTGACTGCCCATGCTTTTATTTTCTGCACTTGCTGCACGCATTATGCGCTAGAAGTTGGAGGATTCTAGGGAAATCTACGAAATTGGTACTGCCATCTCTGCACTCGTTGTATGAATTGCAACCAACGCAACAGACTCAATTTCGAAGCGAACAACACATCCCTAGAAGGTTTCAGGCAGGGTCGAAACGAAAGATGAGGAAGGAAGCAAATACGTAGCGCGCATTGTTATTTCTTAAAGGCTTTTACTGCTAAGTTTTTCGAACGTGCTCTTATAATGCTAACTTTACAGCTATACTCTAATCCAGAAGACGTACGAGAGCCTGCGGTTCTATTCAATAGCCTTCAAAACCTTGAATTTACCCCGGACGCGGATAATATATAACTTCATTTTTCCTTTACACATCTGTTTACCAAATTACGCTAGGTAAGCAGCAGTGCGTCCTGTAAAACTCATAAAATATGGTCTTCGCGTTCAATAATTATCGCTGTTCAAGAAGAATAGAAAAACTCGGGTTGGGAAAATCCAGGAACCAATAAAGTCATCAAATTTCGTTAGAAGTCAGTCCCCGATCCTTAGGACGAAGTAACCGATGTAGTTAGGAAGCGTGCTTTGACCACCGTCCAAAAGTCTCGAATTAAATTAACCATAATCCATCCAACTGCATAGCTATTTGTAAGTAAGTTTGAATATTCCCGCGTAACCTCACGAGCATCAGACGCATCGAAACCCGTTCCGTTTCGTTACTGCGGTTCATGCGCTGCTGGAAACGGAACGCTATTCATGCGCGCAGCGTCTGCGCTGCGGTCTATGCGCATAATGCGTGAATTGGAACACACCCAGTGCCTGCACCGAAAAATTTCGCACTCAGTGCGCCCAGTGCGGGTCTCCCGAATTCGCTATATGTTTTTATGATGTCTTTATGGAAATGAATATAAATATGATATAGCGAACGATAATTCATAAAATTAGGTTATTATTATTAAAGTTAGTTAAACCTTAATAAATAAACGGCGAAGCATCACATCGCTTTCTTATTTTCTTAAAAATAAATATATGTTTTAAAAATAGATTTAGGCAGTCTTATGCATATAAAATACTATGCATAAATTGAGACAACAAAACAAACTTTTCAATATCTGTAGTAATTTCCGTGTCATATAAATACTGCTTCTATGTATAGGTCCTTTTTAAGGCTGTCGTCTCAGCGAGCCTTGAATGTGTGCGCACGGTCACACAAGCTAGGAAAACCGTGTACGTATACGCGTGTAGTAAACAAATCGTAAATTACAACTTTCGTCCTGGAAGCGGCCAGAAAGAAGTTTTTGCGGGTACAGTTGCCTTCAGTAGACATCTGTGCAGGGTGGTCTGGTGCGTTTGAATGCTAATAACCACCGTACGCTGAGATAATAATGAATTTCTCAATCGAAAACTGACAGAATGAGGTTCGAGTACATTAGCGCCACCAACGGAGAAGCCTTGAAGTTTCATTCTGTCAGTTTTCGATTCAGAAATTCATTATTATCTCAACGTACGGTGGTTATTAGCGTTCAAACGCACCAGACCACCCTGCACAGATGTCTACTGAAGGCAACTGTACCCGCAAAAACATCCTTCTGGCCGCTTCCAGGACGAAAGTTGTAATTTACGATTTGTTTACTACACGCGTATACGTACACGGTTTTCCTAGCTTGTGTGACCGTGCGCACACATTCAAGGCTCGCTGAGACGGCAGCCTTAAGGCTTGCCGTTTTGACTGTCCGTGCCTACATCACATTCTGGTGTGTTCTGCATGTCCATTAATTCTTCATTGTCTTCTTTATTTAATAACAAAAATACTTCGGGGAACATTAACTACTTTATCTTTTGTTTGCAATGTGTGATCTAATATTTGGAATCAGAGCATCGGATGAAATTAAGAGATTGTGGAAAATATCTCCAATTATCGGAGGAAGCACAGGAAGCAAAAAATAAGGATTTTAAAAATGCAAGAAAATCAAGATGCCGCAAATCACACCGAATTTACACAAATGAAGACGTTCTTAATCATCTTTTAATTTCATCAGACCCTTTGAGCCCATGTTCCCTGAAACGATATTGTTACTCAAGGAGAAGACAAATGAAAGGAGTATAGAAGAATCGGTGGATGTGGTTTGCTCTCTACCAAGTGATTTGGATAGCACATCGGAAACATTATGAAAGCATTTTTGTAAGCAACTTTTCTTATTAATATCACTATACTTATTTATCTTCGATATCTGTTTTTTGACCGTTTAAGAACAACAAAACATGACACCAATAAAAAAGTTTATATGTATAATTATTTATGCCAATTTTTATAAAGATATGATAGGTAACATACAAGAAGTTTGAATGTCCAGCAATTTATACATTTCGTCCCACTGTCTGTTTCACCTTCCTTTCTCATATTCATTTTTGCAGAAAATAATAGTTCATCCGCTGAAGCCCTTTATATTTGCACTGAAAACCAGACAAAACTATTTTAAAATTTGCTAAATTTTCAAAGTCTCATAACTTTGCTAAAATTCATCCAAAGTTGATGAAACAAAAACCATTTTAAAGTTTGAACTTTCTACTTTTCGACTTGTTGAATCACATTTATCGAAATGGGTGTCCAGGGGGTAAAATCCGCCCTCAAAGAAGATTGTGCCAAACTGCAAAAATTTGTTGATGTTTGTCAAATGCTAGAGAGTGCGAACAATATTTTTTGCAATTTTTATGTTCACTGTCGGAAAGTATGATCATTTGCCTTTAAAATAAGCTAAGTTTCATCAAAATCGGATGTTTTTTAACAAACGGCCATGTCCAGAGATGTCTACGTTTCGTCCCACTGTGGGCCGTGGGCAATGGCGCGGAGGCCACTGGGGTGGAAGCAGAGTTGGGCATCATCTAGATAAAAATCGAATAAAATAACTTTTCAAATAAAGTTAGCTTCATTTGAAGCGCCTAGGATGAAGCTACTTTATACGAAGTGCCTTTAACTTCGATTTCAAATAACGGTTCAACTTTCATCTTAACTTCATCCTAGAAAATCAAATAACCGGCCTGAGCCTTTGCGGCCTGACCCGCGCGCGGTCGCCTACCGGTCAGATTCTACAGAATCTGAATTTGTTTATTTTTCATCGTATCAATATGAAAGTGACACCAATGGATTCCTGGCGTTCTCCCGATTAATTGGACAGAAAATAATTTAAATCGGACTATTTTTAACGAAACGGGCTTTGAACTCTGCAAAAAGATTTCTCACGTAATATCCTTAATTATGGTCCGAATTATATAATTTTTTGGACCATTTTCATCGGGAAGACATGAGGAATCGATTGGTAATACTTTTATCAACACTTGTCAAAAACATGAACATTTTATGTGGCCCGTCGGTTTTGTTGCTCTCGGCGGGCAACGGGCGGCCTACTGGGGTCCGAAGGTCCTCGCTCGTAGCGAGAAAGCAAAACAGTGGGGTGGGTACGTTCGGACCCCAGTAGACCGCCCGTTGACCGCCGAGAGCAATAAAACCAACGGGCCACATAAAATGTTCATGTTTTTGACAAGTGTTGATAAAAGTATTACCAATCGATTCCTCATGTCTTCCCGATGAAAATGGTCCAAAAAATTATATAATTCGGACCATAATTAAGGATATTACGTGAGAAATCTTTTTGCAGAGTTCAAAGCCCGTTTCGTTAAAAATAGTCCGATTTAAATTATTTTCTGTCCAATTAATCGGGAGAACGCCAGGAATCCATTGGTGTCACTTTCATATTGATACGATGAAAAATAAACAAATTCAGATTCTGTAGAATCTGACCGGTAGGCGACCGCGCGCGGGTCAGGCCGCAAAGGCTCAGGTCGGTTATTTGATTTTCTAGGATGAAGTTAAGATGAAAGTTGAACCGTTATTTGAAATCGAAGTTAAAGGCACTTCGAATAAATCAAGTTATTTTATCTTAAAATAACGAATAAACGGCAAGGACCTTTTATCTAGATGTTATTTAGATGTTATCTTCGCCCAACTCTGGGTGGAAGGCGTGGTGGATACTGGGGAGGAAGGCGCGGGGGCGGAAGGGGGGACAAAAGGGCAATATTATTATTTATAATTGAATTAAGGGGTTACGCCACCCTGAGATTTAAAAAAAATCGATTTTTTGGTGTTGTAATTTTCCTTTAATTTGGAGTTCAGGGAATAATTTAAGCCATGTTGGGTACAACAAATCCCAAAAATAGCTAAGTTACAGTGTGTTACAATAAAGAATAGCGGATCGGTGCACGGAAGCTCTTACACAATTAGCGAAGCACAGAGTTTATTTTCCAATAGTTAGGACAGCACGACAACGTATATTTTGGAGTTATAATTAAAATGTATTTACAAAACCAAGCACAATAAACTTAACAGTTATTTGACACAAACAAGTAGCGATTAGAAATAGTTAATAAGATCAAGCGAAGCAATTGTCGCTGGCGAAGCAAAGTCGCGAAGCCTAGAAATAATTGAACTAAACGCAAGCAATGTGCGTAAGCAAAAGGTACGTGTCACTAGCAGAGAGCGTCTGAATTCCAGGAAATCGGCAGTGATTTCCTGGAAGGAAGAAGAGTCCCCCTTCCATCGATCGCAGGTTGATGGAAGGGGCAGTGATCGACGCTCCACATGAGTCAGCGGGCCGTTACCATTGCCTAATTACCGGTAGGCCTGGGAGATGGCGTAAATAGTGTCGCTTTCGCGAACACAGTGCTTGGAAGGTCGTGCGGCAGCCGCCGTTTCGGAGCATCTACCGACCATCCGCTTCGCGGGAGGATTACCTGGACCTTTTCTATTGTTTTAATTTCCAAGCTACGCTAGGGAGCCCTTTGGACATAGTAGGGTCATTTCAAAGTGTTAGTCGGTTAATTGCATTGGTGTAAGGCAAATGTTCGGAACGTTTCAATCAGTCTTTCGATCGCATCGTCAGAGTAAACGTCGCACTTTTCCTTCTTTTCCATTTTTCTCAAAACTACATTTTTACAACTGGTGTGAGTGAATGAAATTTCTATATAAATGAATAAAAAAAAAGAAAATATTTAATAATTGTGTATTTGGTTTGTGTTAATAGAATGTAAAATGTTCACATTTTCTATCGAATCGGCATGGAAGTTTCAGTAACATACTTCTGAGATTTTCCAGTTGAAAATAAATTTAAACACGGTATAAATCGGATTATGTTTAACATTATCAGATTAGCAATGTTACATTTATAGTCAATTATCTAGTACAGTTCTAGAAATAAACCGATTTATACCGTGTTTCAACTCATTTTAATTAGGAAAATCTCAGCAGTATGTTACACAAAATTAACCAAATTTAAAAAACCCGACTGCTTAAAAAAGGAACTAAAATGAAAAAACAAGACTTAATACATTTATACATGGTATATTATTTATCATAAATAGGATAATAATAAGATTACATACAAACATAGCCTGATAAGCACAAACCCTCCTTTATGTGCCGCAGTCGAGTAAAAACATTACGTTTTACATTTTATTAGTATATAATCCACCGCAAACAACACTGTATGCCTCTCGAACCGAGAATAGAAACCGCCGAATAGCCCAAATCCTCAGCTCGAAGAGAGATAACGGATAAACATAAATTATTTTTTATTTGAGTTTATCCAGATACATATTATATTTGCCCATCTTTGTTCTCCAGCCGCTTCGCCGTGATTCATTCAAGCCTTCCTGACGACAAATAGTAATAGGGGAAATGCGGCAACAACGCGATACGACTCTCGATACGTATCGGCAACTGTCTTTACTACATTACCGGCTAGCTTGGACTTCCACCGATTCTGATGTAGGAATGTTCCGATACCGACAAGGTATCGATACTTTTACCACAGACCAGGTATAGAATAGACCTTTCACTCTTTTGTCTTCGGTGTCACCGTTCTGAAGTACCGATATTCTGAAACAACCACTGGTTTTCGAGCGCCCTCTCGGATTTTTGAGCGGTGGGTGCGGCAACCATAATGTATTTCTAGCATTGACACAGGTAAAGCTGCCGGTATCACCGAGAAATGTATAGAAGCTGTGTTATACAGGGTGTCCCACTAACTCGGTTCCCTTAAATATCTATTATTTCAAGTAATAAGCGAAAATATTATTTATAGAAGTTGTCTCGTTGTAAGAAACACAAAACACGGTGAAACTAGTTTATTTACAGGGATAGATTGGATGTGGAGGCCAATTTTATTTTTTCAAATGGACTGTCAAATTTTTTATCGTCAAATTCAATAGAATAGCGAATTCTGAGTATGAAAGTACTAAAGTGCATTAATCCTAAAACTTATTGTTTCTGAGATATTCAACATTGTCCATCCTATTACTTTGATTATGAAACATATTCGAAGCTATGCTCAGTTCATTTCGGATAGCCAGCCGTTGAATGCGGAAATAATACAGTAAAACAATAAATACGAACGTGAAAGAGCGTTTTTTACTCTTGATATAAAAACAATGCTATGTGAGGCGTGTGTAATAAACCAATTGAACGATTATTCGGCGCAATATTTAAACAATAGTATGTACACCACAAGTGCCTTTCTTTCACTTTAGTTCCCCCGTTACTTCAAAGCGAATCTGCTAATGTTAAAACATCAAAACATTGAACTAATAGAGTTAACGGGATGGGCCACGTGAAGGCGAGAAAGGTCTTTACCATCCCTAAGTATTTTCAATGTTCACTAAAATGCAAAGCGCGCGTCTAAACAGAAAGTGAACAATCGTACAGAAATAGAACTGTAGATACTCATTGTTATTCTGAAAAATGGAACATTGACAGTCGACATTGTTTTCAAACCTCATTACAATAATCTGGGGTGCGAGTGGTAGACCGATCATAAAAGCGGAGTGCGTGGCTCGCTTACCTGGGCTGGGAAATTCCGCACAACTCTTGGCGACGTTAATTTGAACGAGACCATCCAAAAATTCTCGAAGCTCGGGCAACACTGCTGTCCAGCAGTCGCTGGCAACTAGCCGAACACCGGTGAATTTTATGGTTTTTGACACTCGAAGGGGTTGGCATACCGTTAAGAAGGGAGAAATGCCCAGGATTTTCAAATTTCCTGTGCTTTTAAATCTGTATTGATACTGGCTCGCACTCATCTCTCCTTGTATTTAAAGCGGGGGTGGAACCAATTATTTTCGTAATCCACGTTAGAAAACGAGTAACTTTTGTTGGAAACATTTTTCTTAAAATCATTCCAAACTATTTTTTCGATGCCTACATCAGGCCTTCCCAATTAAGGGAAATGATCTCCCGAAACGCATGTTTCGGTTCTCCTTCCAACACTCCTTCTCTCAGAGGAGACAGTAACGCCGCTTCGAAGCAGAGAGAGAGAGAGGACAGTAGGAATCGTCCCACCTTAGCTGAAGGCGCAGCGTTGGAGGGAGAACCGAAACATGTGTTTCGGGAAAACATTTCCCCTAATTGGGTAGAGCTGTTCAAGTACCCGGAAAAAGCAAGCCGAGCCTGACTCGTGTTATGTAACGACACATAACCATAACACCTGGTGCAACGGACACCAGCAAGCTCAGCAAGATGCGCTACCAAAGTAGACCGCATACGTTGCAAGGCCGAGATCGACAGGCGGAGACCAGTAGGCCTCCCCCCGTGATCACCAAACCGCGACCCCAATCATTGTATATAAACCCACAGCGGAATTATCAAAAGAGTTATTGTAAAAGATCAGTTACGCGATCACAACCGTGATCGCTCGTCGAAGTGTCAGCTCGAATAAACCTTTGTTAAACCTACGGTGAGTTCTAACTCTTTAACCGGCAACGATCCACTACCTCTCGGCTCGACACGAGAATCCCGTTCCCGGCATCTTCACCCGAACTATCGGAGCCCGGCGAACGATCCGTTCGGGGACAACCGCGCAGTGCAGCCAGATTCTCAGAGAGAATCTCCACACCGGCAAACCTCGCAACACTCGGCTTGAAAAACCGAGCCGAGCCGGGTACCCGAAAGAACCGAGCGGCTCGGATAGAACCAGGGATCGGCGGACTCGGGCTGTCCCTAGACACCTACAGGAGCGGTGGTATGCATGCGTGCGTGAATTGACGCCAGCGCGAAACCAGCCAAGTGGCGACAACGCGAGGCGAATGTGACGTCTCGAATGTACCGATGCCAGCGCCAAGCCAAGCCTCTGACCCAGCGCTGTTCAAGGTCGCTCACGTGTGAGCCCGGGGTTCTCCCACTCTCGTTCGCGTTGTCAGGGATACCGCGCGACGCTAAAGAGGCGACCATGACAGACCAGCGCGTCCGTTGTCGAGCGAGCTCGGATGCCCGATACGACATGTGTATTAGTGACACGCACCGTCACAGCGAGCCAATGATACTACTTCCCACGAATTTCGGATTATTCGTCTTTTGTTAGCCCCCCTAACCGCGAAGACGCTAGCCCGTCATGGCCTTCTTAGCGTCGCGCTGTCTCTTTGACGACGGAAGGCACGCTGTGCGAGAGAAAGATTGGAAGGGGAAGCTGGCGCGTGAGGGGCCCCTACGCTGGCCAGCGCTGCTCTGACCAATAGCTGCGGACGCTGCGATGGACTCCGGCTACGCGTAGCTCGAGTCTGCCGAAGCTACGCTAGCAGCGAGTCCACGCTGATTCACGCACACATTACCAGCGCTCCTGTAGGTGTCTAGGGACAGCCCGAGTTAGCCGATCCCTGGATAGAACCAAGTACTTGAATTTTTCCAAACGGCCCGAAAGAAATCGGGCAGCTTGAAAAGCAAGCCACCCGGTTTCTTGCGGCCCGCTTGCTTGCTTTTCAAGCTGCCCGATTTCTTTCGGGCCGTTTGGAAAAATTCAAGTACTTGGTTCTATCCGAGCCGCTCGGTTCTTTCGGGTACCTGGCTCGGCTTGGAAACCGAGTCCCGGATTGGTTCGGATTTCATGCTACCCGAATATTCAAGTACTCGTACAGCTCTATACTTGGGAAGGTCTTGTCTAGATGTTAGACGGCAGGCAAAAGGTCGGAAGCTAAAATGGTTCCAAAAGGAGAAGCGAAAATGACATTTAGTATCTTGATCTGCAGGAGTATCGTTTACACCACTTGGGTTTTCCCCAACCACTTACCTGATGACCGTCTATACAGATTATTGTTGCCGCGACGCGACCCCCTCAGGCTGAGGCCCTCAACCATTCTTTGCGCGCTGCCTGACACCTCACTCTTGCCACAATCACACACCCCAAAAATCAGTCACACCGAAATCACATCACATGTCACTCTTTCTAACAGTACTCGCTCCCACAGAAGACCCACGTTGCTCTTGGGGGGTGAATCTACACCTCTGGTTCGGTGGACATTTGTAAAAAAAATTGTCCGCGAAATTGTTTATAACATTGAAAATTAATGTTAAATTTTTGGTAAACTTCTCGAAACTCCTCACCGATTTCAATGACCTTCACATATGTTGTCAAAGTCATCATTCTGAACAACATTTCCCTTTAAACTTTTTGGCGGTCGGCTTTGGATTACGAAATATTCGCAAAAAACTTTACTTAACACTAGAATTAAAAAGTTTAAAGAGAAATGTCGTTCAGAATGACGACATTGAAAACATATGTGAAGATCATTGAAATCGGTGAATAGGTAGCTTTTCGACAAATTTACCAATTTTTTTTACATCAACGTACTCTGCACGTTGAAAAGGGATAATGTTTGAAAGAAGCCATATGAAGGAAAGCAACCCTTTGGTCAGGAAAAATTGTTAAAGACTTCGGAACGATTTGATTGTGTAGAGTTACACGTATATGTAGGCATGGGTCCACCACTACTCTGCTGCTTGATACGAGACACATATCATAAGATTACCATAATTCATTAATCATTTTTGAATTAGTTATTATAGGAAGGGTTCAAAATGATAAAGGAAAGTGTATCTCTGTATACAGCGTATCCCGGGCATACGGTTGAAAACAATTGAAAAAGTTGAAAAAGTTATATAAACCCATGTCCGCAAATAATTTATTAGGGAATCATAAGATAGCAGAGATTCGTTACGTCGTGAGCGAAGTTGTACAATGCTTCTCCGTTGTATAAGTCTGTAGAGTTGCTGATTAATAAAGAAATGAAGAAATTCAATTGCCTTTTAAAAATGCTGTATTAATTTGACATCGGGACACCCTGTATGTAAATTCTTACCGCTATTATAACTTCCATTCCTACCGCTTATAGCGCTGCACTCTTATTTCATGCTTAGCCATTAAGGTTGGATGCGACACGGAAATGATAATGGGGCTCTTGAGCCCCAAAATCGAGTGACACGGAAGACAATAGAGCGAAAGGTCTATTCTATACCTGGTCTGTGCTTTTACTCATTACTTGTATCGAAAGCAAGTATCGATATCTACTCAGTATCGCAACAAAAGTATCGATATCTACTTGTATCGAATCAAAAGTATCGATATCTACTTGTATCGAATCAAAATAAATACAGTTCTTTTTTATTAAAATATTTTAACAAAAAATTATTTTCTTACGTTAATTAAAAAACGATTCTTCTGAAATATCTCCCAGAAACAATAACTTTTCTAAATTTTTTCCAGTAAGTCGATTCCTGGTCTGTGTAATTGTTGCTCCCGCCTTTGAAAATAATCTTTCACAGGGGACTGAGGAAGCAACAACTACCAGGAACATTCGAGCCTGTTTGTATAATAATGGGTACATTATTTTCATATTTTCCCATTCTTCTAAAGGAGAGGTCTTTAATCCTGAAACTGGGGAAGACAAATAATTCGATATTTGATCGCTTTTACAATTTGTTTTGTTTTGTTGATCCGTCGCTAGCTTTTTGTGGTGATGCCAGAAATCGTATTCCTTTTTAATAGTTTCTTCTGATTCTGCTTCACCACTAGGCTCAATTATATCTTCTTTAAGTAAATTTTGTAATTTCTGAATTGCCCTTCCACAGGCATGTGGGTCTTTAAAGTGTATATTCTTAAACCGTGGGTCTAGTAACGTTGCAATGGCTGCATGAGTATTAAATCCAATTCCTCCAAATCTTTTATTTTTTTTGTTTCTAAAATTTTTTGCATACTTTTTATGTAGTCAAATGTTGAGGAAAACTTCGAAATATCTGTTTTTAGGTAATTTATCATAGGGATCACTTTCGATAATGTGATATAGTTTTGACCTGAGGACTCAACAGTCACAAATTCGAATGGTTTCAATAAGCAAATTATTTGTTTAATCATTTCAATTTCGGAAGCATTTGGCATATGTGGACTTGCACAATCATCAATTAAGATTTCCGAACAAATCTTAGACATTTCAATAAACCTTTGCAACATGTAGTATACAGAATTCCACCTAGTCTTAACATCTAAAATTAATTTTTTAATTTGTTACGTACGCAGATCTATCTTTGACTTTTTAACCGTTTCGGGTGTCCGGAATGCACGTGACCCGGCGGGGTCACCATTTCCTGCAATGGTGTGATGCAACCGAGTTTTCCCCGAAAAACTAATATTCAATGAAGGCACTCATATCCCCACTACTTTCTAGCCGAATTTCACTGTATAAAAAGGGCCACGACTCGCGGGCTCATTTGAAATCTAGTACTCATAGACGAAAGAGGCTTATTACTTCAACTTAAACCAGACAGCACGTAGAGTTGCTGATAGGTGTTGTTACTATTAAACTCTTTAAGACCCCCGCATTTCTCAGTGCGTCAAAACCGAGAGGTGGACTTAGGTACCGCGACAAACATAAACTGTAACAATTGTAAAAGACCGAGTTTATTAGAATATAATTTGTTATTTCTAATTCAGAGTTCTTTATTTCAATCAATCATTATCTGAATTTCCTCTTCGAGATACTCCCACATAGGTACTCCTTTACCGCTCAAGGTGTACCACTTTATAAAGTTACGAGGCTAAACTAACATTCCTAGTGGCTCCCGGGGATACCAGACCCCGGTTCGTCCACGACAACCAACCTCCTAGTGGCTCCCGGGGATACCAGACCCCGGTTCGTCCACGATATCCACCTTCCTAGCGGCTCCCGGGGATACCAGACCCCGGTTCGTCCGTGAAGCTTACCTTCCTAGTGGCTCCCGGGAATACCAGACCCCGGTTCGTCCACGACATTCAACCTCCCTATAGCGGCTCCCGGGGATACCAGACCCCGGTTGGTCCGCTACTAACAAACTCAAACAACCAAATTCAATCCTCGGCCTCGCAGCCGCCATTCTCATTGCCCTCAGCCTCGGCTCGTAACAAATTGGTGACAGCGGTGGGATATTCTCTTAGCTAGTTATTCAGATTTTGATGTGCTTTCAGCACGATTCCAATCTTACGGCCCCGCGTCCGAGAAGGCCTATTAGATTTAGGCCGGAATATCGCGAGAATATTTGTATTAAAGGTTGGACTACAACCTTGGTCGATGGTAGCACAATCTGCTCACAGTGTGCTTTAACCACGCCTAAAGAAATATCAAGTACCGCATTAGAACATCGGTTTCAGCGTAATCCGCCTATAGTTCTTTGCGAGTCTTGTAACGAGTTCTTGTTCGAGACTCAACCAATTTTGTATTGCCCTCGTTGCATACTAAATTACTTCACGCACGGTGCGTGAACGGTTCGGATAATTTAAAGCAATCAAATTATCTGTAAAAGGAAAGAAAATCTTTCGCTTTTATTTTAACGCCTGTTCGGGTCGTTACTTTATTAATTAATCATGCCCGAGACAAATGCCTCGGCCTCTCCTGAGGATATAGCCAATCTGACTTTGTCAATGGCTAATTCAATGCCTATACTTACACAGCGTAACTGCATACAGTACGCTGCAGCTTCAATTCCGGTTTTCGACGGTGAGAATCCACCCCTCTCGGTTTTCGCGCAGAATGTAGAAAACGGGTTGGCATTGATACCGCCTAATACTGAGCCTGAATATCTAACAATCGTATTAACAAAACTCACGGGTCCTGCAAGAATTAGTATTCGGGATAAGTCATTTTCTGATACGTCGGAGTTATTAAAATATCTTAAAAAACGATACGCTCCGGGACGTAATCTGGCGCATTTCCAAGGGGAAATCGCTCGACTCAATATTCGAAGTGACGAATCTTTAAGAAGATATATCGACCGGGTTAGTCGTCTTGCTCATCGCTCTTGCGCGGCAATTCGGGATCGGTACGGTGCGAATGCCGATGAAATAACTAAGGAAATGGAGAAAGACATACTAGAAAACTTCATGGAAGGATTACCAGAACGCGTTGCGTGGCGAATGGCAGCATTGGGCGAAAAACACAAGGTTTTGGACGAGGCGATTGAGGCCGTCCTCCTAGTGGACCGTCGACTTAGGAATCGCCGTGAAACCCACGACGACCGATCAACCGATTACGACGACGAGTATCGCGGAAGAAGACGGAGCCGTGAACGGGATCACAGGTCGCGACCCATGTACCCTCACTCAACCTCTCCTTCGCGTTATCGCAGGCAACACTTTAGGGACAAGAGTGCATCTGGTTTGGAAAGTGATTACGAGGACTGACCAAAACGCGCGACGGCTATGACCTTACGAAGGACTGATTCGCGTTCCCCGTCTTATTTTTCTGATGCGTCAGAAGGGGGATATTACCGTGATAGGAAATACGCCGAAAAAAGTAGTGATAGGCAAGAATTATACTGCTGGAATTGCGGCGTGAAGGGACACAACGGGAAGACTTGTAGAGAAAGGGACAAATTTCAACGTAGAAATAGATCACCAATGATTTCTTCTGCCGGACCAAGCAAATTTTTAAACTACTAGAACGCTCATCGCAACGGCGATTCGGTGAGTGTCTCAGAAAAGGATCGCCCAAAAACAACCAGGTTCACCGACAAAAAGAACGAAGACTAATCAAGGAGGCACCAACACCGAGAATCAGGGTCAACGTCCCGGAACTGGAAATCGGACAAGGGGAGTTTCTCATAGACGGAGGAGCCTCTGTTAACCTAGTCGCCCTTAACGTATTGGGAGATAAGGCCGCGATCACTTCCAGAGAAAAAATAGAGATAAAGAGCTTGTCTCTTTCGCCCATTCACACTTTGGGTACCACTACGTTACATATCAATGGCATTCCAGCGCATTTTTATGTAATTAGAGATCTTCCAATATCAGCAGATGGTCTCATAGAAAGCCCCTTTTTGTTACAAGAGCAAGCAGAAATTTCCTATCACCACAAAACACTTGTAACTCATAGTCAGCCGATTAGGCCTATTAGATTTATCAATTTTCCAGAGATGGATCCACAACTTAATTCTTCCAAAATAAAACATCGAATTCCTCAGACAGTTTGCTTTCCCGCCACATCCAAAGGAAATACGAATCGCGACACCAACGCTATAGGACATCGCATCAGAACATTACGCAGAAACCAAGAGGCGAAGCCAAACTACAAGGAACCCAGTTCTGAAGATTCTGATGAAGCCACTACACCGGTTGTTCGTCGAAAAATTAAACCACCGCAAACCATAGTAAAAAGAAAAATACTACCTCCTTCATTGCCAACAGTACAATCTGCACCTGTAGATCAGGAAGAAGCCGAAAAATCCAGTGAGGAGGATAGCACTTTAACTGCAGATTTGAATCCTTTCTGTGACTCAAATCCACTGGACGCTACACTGATACCCGCAGATCACAGTCAATTATTTTCACAGACAGTCATAGGAAGACCACAAGAATCAAATCTCCCTACATCACCAGCATCAACCACTTTCAATAATCCAATTATCGCATCCACACCTATTCCTTTAAGAAACATAACGATTCCTCCACAAAATATCTCAATCCCTTTACAAAATTCATTTCTGAGGACAAATTTCCCCAGACTGATAGACATCGTCCCAATAGATTGTGAATCATCACCACCTGAAGATAGCACTTCGGATCAAGAGGAACCACCCATTCTAACCATAGCACAGCCAATCGTATCAAGCAGGAATCTTCAAAATCCGCCAGAAGACATCAGGAAACAACTGATTGAGGAAGCTCATAGCAGCCTCATTGGAGGACACAAAGGAGTTACCAAAACATTTAATCGACTACAAACAAAATACCATTGGCAAGGTATGCGAAGAGACGTACAGGATTTCATCAGGAAATGTAAGAGTTGTCAGGAACAAAAATTAGTTAGAGCAAAAACACGGCAACCTATGATCATCACCGATACGCCTTTGGAACCCTTCGATAAACTCGCTTTGGACACCGTTGGACCCCTTCCGGAGACTCCTGCTGGGAATCGCTACATTTTAACAATGCAAGACAGCCTCACGAAATATTGCATCGCAGTTGCAATACCGAACATTCGAGCCACTACAATTGCAGATGCCTTTGCACGACATTTTATTTCAATTTTCGGGACACCGCGTTCAATATTAACAGATAAAGGAACCAGTTTTGTGGGGACGATAATGACACACCTCGCCGAAATATTCAAGATAAAACAATTAACTACTTTCGGATACAGGCCTCAAACAAACGGATCTTTGGAGAGAAGCCATATCGTCCTTACAGAATATTTAAAACATTACATGGAGTCGCACGAGGAATGGGATCTCTTCATTCCATTTGCCATGTTTTCCTATAACACATCTGTGCACGAAGCCACCAACTTCACACCACACGAGCTGGTATTTGGAAAAATGGCTCGTTTTCCCAGCGCTTTTGATGTGGATCAAAATGCAGAAACCTACGGGAGTTATTTGACGGAACAAATCACCCGGATGACAAATATTCGCAACACAGCAGCAGATCACCTCAACAGAGCAAAAGAACGATCAAAGCGATACTACGACAGACGAGCACGCCCACAACAGTTCAAGGAAGGAGAATACGCCTATGTTATAAAGGAACCTCGTCTAAGCAAATTTGATCCCCACTATATTGGACCATATAAAATAGTGGATGTGTCGAATTTACACAACGTAGTCTTGGAGACTGGTAACCATAAATTAATTACGAAACATCAGGACAAGTTAAAGCACGCATTTCTGCCGGACGACTCGTCGGGATCAGAATAAAAACCAGACCAGAACCGTTTGGACTTCAAACCAGAGATGCCTGAGAGGACCTTCTCGAGGAGCGAAGACTGAAGTCACCCATCACCCTACAGTACACTACAATTATCACATACATACACCGCAATAGGCCGTGGAAGGTTTGCTTTCAACACACCATCGCACGAGTGAGCAGTATTTTGTCTAGTCGCGTGCATTGCGGACACCGAAAGGTGGAAAAGCATCGTAAGAAACGATGTTTTATCTAAAGGGGGAGGTGTTACGTACGCAGATCTATCTTTGACTTTTTAACCCTTTCGGGTGTCCGGAATGCACGTGACCCGGCGGGGTCACCGTTTCCTGTGTTACGCGCCGCGGGCTTTAGTGTTCGAGCGGCACGTTTTATACAAGCAAATTCGGACTAGGGATATCCCACAGTCGTTAGACTATCGGAAGTTGCTGTATTGAATGTTTTCGTAAGAAAAGCAAGGAGGCTCGCCGCGCTTGTAACAGTCAATTTTTTTATATTTTAAATGTCTAAGTACCTTATCAGATGGATAAGGGGTAGATTTTGGGATCGTTGGTGCTCTAGTCCCGTACGGGTCTTTTCAATGGAATCAGATAGGTAAATGATGAGTAGAATTTAATAGTAAATAAAGCTTTAATGATTAAATACTGAATGAAAGCAAAAACATAACAATGGAATAATAAAGTATGGAGAATTTCAACATATCATTGTAAACGGAGACAACTCCTGACTAGGGGAATCCCACAATCGATTGATTGTCAGAAATTATCATTAGATACGAATTAATTATAACGGTGTATTTTCGTGTACAGAAGAGATAAGATGTGCAACTCACCAGACAGTCACAATAATCTAACGGACAATATGTTTTAAATTTCCTTTTTGAGGTTCAAATAGTTTCCTGTCGCTGATACCTGGAGCTTTTATAGTTCTGAGTCGCTGATAAACCTAAATCAGAAAAGAGGATGAAACGCGAACACGCACACACTTGATTGTCGTTTGAATTGACTTGAGTTGAATAATAATTTTGATTGAGCAAATTCGTTAAAAACTTAGAGTAACAGAATAAATTAATTCACAGAGTTTAGTATAAGAAGTGTTTCAAAAATTAATAAAAAGAATAACAATTCAAAAATAACAGTTTCAAAGTAATTAGAATATTTGTTTCGCAAAGTCGAGTCTTTCACGCGGATTCACTATAACCCGGGAACTCTAGCTCTAAGACACTTGCGGACCCAGCGACACGCACCTCACGATTTATCGCCACAGAGTGTCGCAGCTTCACGCTCTCGGCAGCGACCAGAGTGGGTCCGTACCGAAAATGCTTACGCTGCATTTTATCGCTCGGCCGCGTTACCATGGGCCCGTCTACTTAACGAGGCGGTGTGTGTGTGCGTATGCTCACGTTCATCCATCAGATTCCCGATTTAATATATGATCGATATTCGTATACACAGGAAAATGTGACATTCCACATATCGAAAACCATACAATTTCGCACGGCTGAGGGCCGCTCTCTCAATGTGCATAATTTCATATACACAATTTCTGACTAGGGGAGTCCCACAATCGATTGATTGTCAGAAATTGTGTTGGGTATTCAATTTTAACAACAATTTTTAATTAATTAATAATTCACGCAAGCGACAAAACCGTGGGAAGGCGCGGTTCCCTGCACCGTATGTAGAGTATACAATTCCGTCAGTTTTCTGAGAAATGATCCAGTCTTCGCATTCCCGCTGTAGCCGTTACTGATTATGTTACAATGTTTAACGCGGCGGTCAGAGGTGTTCTCAACGAGGGTTCTCCCACAATGCTGCAAGGCATGGTTGAAACGCACCCCTGCCGCTTAAGTAGTAAGGCTAAGGGGATTCTAACCCAGGTCCTCTGAGGGGAGCGCGGGGGCGGGGGGAAGTGAGGGCGCGCGGGGGAGCGCGGTGGAGGGAAACATGGACGCGGGGCCTGCGGGGAGTGGAAGGACGGTTGCGCGCGCACGAGCCGCGGAGTGGGGGAAGCCGCGATCGTGGAGGGGATCACTCCGGGCCGAGCGGCCGCGGAGACCTCTCCAGACCGGACCCACCGTCGGAAATTTTTCAGAGGAGGAATGACCTCCGAAAAAAGTCTTTTTCAGACATGACCCGCCCTCAGAAATTTTTTTTCCCCTAATATTTTTATTCCTCCAACAATCATGTGAAATATTCATACAGCAATATGATGTTTTGCAAAATATAAAATAACTTTTATTGGTGATCAAATAAAGGAGGGAAAGAGGCAGCGTGGCGAGGAGAGAAGGAGGGTAAATGAAATGGTACAATTAAATACGTTTAAGAATATATATTGTTACAATAATCCCACTATTTATAATACAATAATTCCACTATAAATGAAAAAAAATTATGGCCTCGGTGATGGCGGTGATGGCGGTGATGGTGGTGGTGTGTCCCACCACGGCGGCGACGGCGGCGGCGTCGGTGGCGGGTACCATACATTTCTATCAATCGCCTGCACACAGATACAAACGTCGATATAATACTCACACATCAAAAATGCATAAATCAGTGTAAAGTGGTATTACATACCACTGGAGGCGGCGATGGTGATGGCGACGATGATGATTGGGACGGAGTTATCAATCCCACTCGATAACATCATCATCATCATCATCAAATAAAGCGGTTAAAGCTAAATCCGCAGGAACTTGCACAGGATCAGTTTGAACTTCAGCAATGCCAGCCCAAAGCCCCGATATTTTATTTTTATAATCATTGTTATGATCAATCACCGTATTTACGTTTCGCCAAACCACACGCGTTGGAAACGTCAGATGACGATTCCGCATAAAAGTCTCAAAATCACAGTCTAATTGTATGTCATCTACATGTCGATCCAGCCAATATTTCTCGTCATTGTAGTTGTGATGCTCATTCGCTGGGTTACGAAATACTTTTAAATAACTGTCGGCATCATGATTAGCTTCTGCCTCACACAGTTCCGCACATCGAATTTCCTCCGTTTGAACCTCGACATTTCTACATACGACATACAATTTCGGGCTATAAGAATGGAAAATAGTCGCAGCAGCGGTGATCGTAGCGGAAGCTGGTTTATCGGAATTGATTGACAACGACGTAATCTGAAATCGATTTCTATTATAATTCTCAAAGTTACTAACACAACGATTCACTAAAAATATGGTAATGGAAACATACGGTATTAATCGATTGTTCTCCTTCCATAGCAATCTTCAAAGCAATTTCACTTAACATAAACAAAAATGAAAAAGTGTTTCAAAAACTGTCCCAGTTCGACTGTGTATGCGGCTATTGAGCGATTGATTGAATGGTATCCGAGAAAACTGGCCTAAATAGAGGTGCAATTGCTTCCCCCGCCACCACATTTTATTATAAAGCTACCAATTTTTCCATAATGTGCTGAAATCTTAACGTCGCAGCATATGTAATTTGAGTCCCCGAGGATAAAAGTCCCGACACGTGCTGAACGTAATATAATATTTCTGGGAACGCCGAATCATAGAATAATGCAACGTTAGCAGAAACGCCGAATCTTAAAATTAGGTGGCGAGGAGGAAGACGAGTAAATGAAATTGACAAATAATATGTGTTTAAGAAATTTATTTAAAATTAAAAGAATATAATTTTAACATTTTTTCCTACGAGCATCAGCTAGAATATCGTTGATGGCGCATGCTACCAGTTCGCAATCTACATAATAATCCTCACAGTAATGTTCGCTTTCACGTATGATTTTAGCAGCACGACGCGCATCTAATGTTTCGCAGGCAATACCGCTTTGCTGTAGCACTTTAACAAAAGTTTCAAATTTCGTCTGCACATCTCTTACATTTTGATAAAGCCGCAGATACACATAGTCTAAACATGGTTCAAGATTTAATAAAAATGTTACCGTATCCGGTTTGAAATACAGCGACTTATTATGCAGTGCCATCCTTACAATCGGGGAATTATAGATTTCACAAAAATCCACCATTAATTGGCCCATTTGCATCGAAGGTGATTCAGGTAATCGTGCACGTTCTTCAATGGTCGTACGACTGCCGCATAGCGAACCCCATGTATCCCATGATAACGTGAGAAACATCCCACGATTGTCGCCGAGAACCATTTCTACATCAATCGTAGGTCGTACTCTGATCCCAATTTCCAGGTGTTTGCTGCCCGTGGATGTTAATGCGTATCTTCTGACCATGATACGCGATGTTCGGTGCGGGCTAAGAGAACGATCAAAGCTATGAAATTGCTCGCGCGTATTAGGAATAAACATAAAAATTTTAAGATGTGAAAATTAACCCTTACCAAACAACTGTATCCTCCCCGCATTGAGCCACGCCATCATCTCGCACGATCGGAACGTAATAATTTATGCGTTCAACGTTTCCTTCGGCACCGGTACTGCACATTTTGCTTTCAGAGCACAATTTGTTCCGTTGAAAGGCACTGAGACTATTGAGCGATTGATTGAATGACATCCGAGAGATTGGTTTAAATAGAGGTGCAATTGCTTCCCCCGCCACCACATTTTATTATAAAGCTACCAATTTTTCCATAATGTGCTGAAATCTTAACGTCGCAGCATGTAACTTGAGTCCCATCCTCAAGGATAAAAGTCTCGACACGTGCCGAAGGTAATATAATATTTCTGGGAACGTCGAATCTTAGAATTATGCAGAATCAGCAGAAACTATGTCGGATGATCATGCCCGCTAATTCCTCATACGCGTGAATCGTAGAAAGAATTATGCTGTATCAGCAGAAACTAATGCATTGGGGAGTGGCACGCCAAAAAGAATGAATTATACAGTATTAGCAGAAACTAATACATTCGATGGAGGGGGTGCGCTAAAAGAGTTAGACAGAGATATCAAATCATGATGAGGATATAAATATATGCTCTAAACTGTAGAAAGCCTTAAATCGTTGCAACGTATTGCGTGGAAAAAGTCACATTACATTTTCGTTCCATTTACGATCATGGAAAAATTCGCGCAAGTAGAACGCCAATTGTTGGATCAATCCACGCGATTGATTTCTCGGGAAGAGTACCTCGCGTGGGAAGAACGGTGTAACGCATGCATCGAATCGTTGGAAGAACAAAGTCGCGTGAAACGCCCACGATTATCGATCGGTGTTCAACAATCGCTGATTGCTCGAATCGCGAGGCTCGAAGGACTGAAACATTCGTTGCGCGGACGTTTCGTGCGCGAAGGTGCCGGTCATTCGAGTACGGGACTTTTGTGGCGCGAAATAGACACTGCGTTCGATAGCCGCGTATTAACTGGTGCAGTGCTAAATTTGAACTACATCGAGCCGCGCAACTTCCTCCAAGATGCAGGGACCATCGTGCTGGAGCATGTGCGGGACGCTTTGAGGAAACATCGAAACCTCAAAGTGAACACTGTGTTCAACGGCGAATTTGTGGCGGGTGACAAGCATGCTTGTAAAAGCATCAACACCCGAAACTGCGAACTCTTCCACACATCCGATCTGCAGGAGTGGTACCAACGATGCGTCATCGAACCCACCCTGGCATCGCTGGAAGAGTTCCAGGAACGCGACAGTGGATGGGCATTGACGCGAATCCTCAACCTGACCGTCAATGTCAACAAGTACAATCCGCTGCGCGCGGGATGTTACGTCAAGTTGCCGCGAGTATTGTCTTTGAGGAAAGCCACAATTAGCGTGCAATCCCAGGACAATGCGTGTTTCGCGTGGGCAGTGGTCGCCGCTCTCCATCCTGCGGAAAGACATCCCGATCGCCCAAGTTCGTACCCGCCTTATGCTTCCGTGCTAAATCTCCAGGGCATTGAGTTCCCAATGTCCCTGGAGCAAATAGGGAAGTTTGAGCGGCAGAACAGCGTCTCCGTCAACGTGTACACCTTCGACGAGGAGAAAGGGTCGACGGTCTTTCCGCTGCACCTCACCAGCCAAAAGAGGGATCAGCACGTCAACTTGCTCTACACGCCGAATCAAGAGCACGGTGATGTAGGGCACTTTGTGCTAATCAAAAACTTATCCCGACTGGTGGGCATGCAGCTGAGCAGACACAAGGAAAAGAAATTCATCTGTGATCGGTACGTATAGAATACTTGTGAAATATTGAAATGTCTCGCGAAAAAATTAAATAAACAAATTTTGTGTTTACAGGTGTATGCATTACTTCGGATCTGCCGAGAAGCTGGAGAACCATTCGCTGGACTGTGGGCAGATGAACAACTGCGCCATCCTGCTGCCCAGCGAAGGAAAAAATTTCCTCAGCTTCGAGAACCACTGCAGGAAGGAGCGGCTCCCCTTCGTGGTGTACGCAGATCTCGAGTGCATCATCGAAAAAACCGAGGACAATCGAGTGGGTGATCTAGATAATAAGTTACATACGTATCAGCACCATAAAGTGCATAGTATTGCATATTATATGCATTGTTCCTACGATACATCGCTATCGACGTATCGATGTTGCCGCGACGCGGATTGTGTTTCATGGTTCGTATACGAACTGAAAAAATTTGCAAATTTCGCCAAACCCATCTTGACCAGTAATGTTCCCATGCTGGATTTAACTCTGGAACAGTTGACGACATTTCGCGATGCAACACACTGCCATATTTGCGAAGAACCATTCAAGGCTGACGATGTACGAGTTCGCGATCATTGCCATCTTTCCGGACGGTTTAGAGGCCCGGCACATTCGGAGTGCAATTTAAATTATAAAAACGCGTTTTACATCCCCGTAGTTTTCCATAATTTATCCGGCTACGATTCGCATTTCATTATCGAGGAAATAGCTACCGCTTTCGAGGGTCACGTTGATGTATTACCCATAACTAAAGAAAAATATATTTCATTCACAAAAAATGTTGAAGATACGGCTGAATCAGACTCGCGAAATAATATTAAATTACGATTCATCGATTCGTACAAATTTCTCAATACCAGTCTCGATAAATTAGCATCTTTCCTTAGCACAGATCAATTAAAAATTTTACGATCCAAATTTGAAACATTATCCACCGAGGATTTCAATTTATTGACGCGAAAAGGTGTCTTTCCGTACGAATACCTTGATTGCGCGGACAAGCTGCAGGATCCATGCTTACCGCCGCGCGAGTCATTCTACAGTTCGTTAACGGGCGAGACTGTATCCGAGAGCGATTACGCGCACGCTGAGACTATCTGGCAGCGTTTCGGGATTAGAACCTTGGGCGAATACAGCGACTTGTATTTGAAAACTGATGTCTTGTTATTGGCAGACATTTTTGAAAATTTTCGCGAAAGTTGTATCAAGAGTTATGGACTAGATTCGGCGCATTATTATACTCTACCAGGTTTCACGTGGGATGCAATGCTAAAGCATACCAAAATTACATTCGAATTGCTCACCGACGTCGATATGGTCATGTTTATCGAACGCGGTATACGTGGGGGTTTAAGCCAATGTTCCGGAAGATATGCACATGCCAATAACAAGTACATGCCATCTTACAACGCATTGGAAGAGTCATCGTACTTGATGTACTTTGATGTGAATAATTTGTATGGGTGGGCAATGTGTCAGCCCCTACCATACGCTAAATTTCAATGGGTCGAAGATGTTGCAAAGTTTGATGTGTCTTCAATCAAAGTCGATTCGCCCACGGGGTACATTCTCGAGGTAGATCTGGAATATCCGCAACGTCTGCACGACGCTCATGCCGATCTACCGTTCTGCCCGACGCGTGCCAAACCACCTGGCAGCAGGCAGGACAAATTACTCGCGACGGTATACGATAAGCAGCGTTACGTTATCCATTACCGCAACCTGCAGCAGTGCACGCGTCATGGTCTTCGTATTACAAAGATACACCGCGTGCTCCAATTCGCTCAATCTCCCTGGCTCCGCGATTACATCGAACTCAATACACGGTTCAGAACAAGCGCGACAAATGACTTTGAAAAAAATTTGTACAAATTGATGAACAACGCGGTATTCGGTAAAACTATGGAAAATGTACGAAATCACGTGGATGTAAAACTTTTAACACGTTGGGAAGGGCGATATGGCGCGGAGGCAATGATCGCGAAACCGAATTTCCACAGCAGAAGTGTTTTTTCGGAAAATTTAATAGCTGTTGAATTGCGAAAACTCGAGGTGAAATTCAACAAACCGATATACGTGGGTATGTGCATTCTGGACATATCGAAAATTTGTTTGTATGAATTTCACTACGAGTACATGTCTCCCGAGCACGGACCAAATTGTAATATTCTATACACCGACACAGACAGCCTCATTTATCATATTCGATGCGACGATATCTACGAGACTATGAAACACAATATCGGTAGATTCGACACAAGCGATTATCCTATCGACAATCCATATAATATGCCGCGCGAAAATAAGAAGGTTCCAGGGCTGATGAAGGACGAAAATAACGGTGCGATAATGACCGAATTCGTAGGTCTTAGAGCGAAAATGTATGCACTTCGCGTAGACGGCAAAAGAGATACGAAAAAGGCGAAAGGCGTCAAGACCAACGTCATAGCCAGAACGATAACTTTCGACGATTACGCGAAGTGTTTGCAAAGGGAGATCGAAATGGTTCGCAGACAATCATGTATACGGTCTAAATATCATAAAGTGTACACCATTTCGGAATCTAAAATCGCTCTAAGTCCATACGACGACAAGCGGCATATCGTACCCGATTCGACCGACACTCTGCCCTGGGGACATTATAATATCCCATTGTAAAATATAAATTATTGTATTATAAATAGTGGAATTATTGTATTATAAATAGTGGGATTATTGTATTATAAATAGTGGGATTATTGTATTATAAATAGTGGGATTAATGTGTTAAAATAAAAAAATTGTTTACACATTTATATATATGTATCATTGTATTATAAATAGTGGGATTAATGTGTTAAAATAAAAAAATTGTTTACACATTTATATATATATGTATCATTGTATTTATTGAGTTATGCATTATTAATTTACAATACATTATTTTTATTTATCCACGAATTGTGTGATTTATCAAACCCCAGCCACTTGACATATACCTTATCCCCCTTTCTACGCAGCACTTTTTCCACTAGATGCACATCAGGATCGGTGACGCGTTGCAGCTCCTGTTCATAGAATCCACCGGCAACAGGTTTTCCACAGGAATCGGCGAGCAGATACGTTGCAGGATTAGTTGCCTGTACTTTGACTATCTTGAACACCTCCGTTGTCCAATTCGGCGTATAGCCTTTATCGAAGATGGTTTTAAATTTGCTCACGCGCACAAACTCACCCAACTTGAATCTCGCTGGAGCAGCGATCTTTATGTTGCTGTACACGGTGGCTAGCAGCCTGTCGGCGATCGCAGGGGTAACATCGCAAGGACGCATTCCGATGGTTCTATGTTTTCGTGCGTTATACTCTGCAAGCAGACGCGGTAGCGCATCGGTCCATCTATAGGTTCCATTGAGCGTAAACAATTTCCACATATTGTTCTTCAAAGTTCGATTGAAACGTTCTACGACGGAGGCCTTCATCACCGAATACGTCGAATAATGATTAATATCATGCTTTGTCAAGAGTTTCTGCATATCGGCGTTGTAAAATTCTTTTCCTTGATCGGTTTGCAAATTTTTCGGATATCGATCTCTAAATATCTTTGCGAACGCTTTAGTCACCTCAGCACCACTTTTAGTCTTGAGCGGCACCGCCCATGCATACTTGCTCAACACATCGATGACGGTGAGTATGTAGTGGTGACCCTGGTTGAAACGCGAGTATGGACGCATTTCTACAATGTCAGCTTGCCACAAATCATCGTATCCGTGCACCACGACGCGTCTCCGCGGGAAATGTCTTCGAGCTGGAGCGTGCAATTCCTCAACGAGTTGTAGCTTCTTGTAGCCATGGTTTTCTTCTTTACTCTTGGATTTCGATAATGGTTGCATGTTTGATCGCAGAGGTGTCTTGGACACGAATGATGCGATAATTATCGCGTACATTTATTATGTGCTTCTCGTCGGTCCGAGGAAATTCTGGACAAGTTGCTGCTCCGTAGCAAAAGCGGTTATAGTCTCTTTAACTTTACGAGTTTCATTGTCCGGTTGTGGGATAGAATTCAACGCCTCCGATATCTTTTGAACGCTGTTTTGCAACGTCAGCATATCTTTCTGAAACACAACCAGCTTCCTCTCTAATTCTTCCTGCTGCTCTCTCAAAAGTTTAATGTTCTTTTCCACGTATAATTTATTGACGACATCGGTGTCGGCCACCGGCTGAGCTACGCGTCGTATCTTGCGTGATTTCGCATCAAAGTCGGCACCAGCCACGCAAAGGGCGTTATCTCGCATGTAATTTCGTAGCAAACCGTTCCATTTGTAATAGTCCATTCTAGCTGCTCCACTCTTCTCGAGCGATACCCCAAATTTGTTGATCGGCATCTCGATGCATACTGTGTGCATCGTCGGCGCGCGGATTTATATAATGAGACCTACCTCACGGAGTTCCTCGATAACCGATAGAATTTCGGGATCGTGAGAGTTGTTACCCGCCTGACGCGACGCTTCCAACAAACGCAATCGATCCACCAACTCGTTGGGATCGTTCCCGTGTACGTAATCGATCTTGTTATCGTTTACCACCATGGCGCGCGGTACCGTTAGACCTTTCCCTGCCCTGCTAGTCGATGCGCGAGGGAGTAGCGGTGCAATTACATATTTGTACTTGTGTCCCTTGTTGCTCAATATGGGATTTTTAGCACCATGACCGCGTCTGTGGGCGTTCGTCGCCAACAGTATACTTTTATATTTTTGTTTATCGGCATCGGTGTATACAGCATCATCGGGAATTCTCTTGAAAATCAGTTCGTAAAGACCGGGTGTTCCTCTGTATTTTACACCATCTATGATTATATTATCATCCATGTCTATATCGAAAGCCTTATCCCCAAGCCTCGTTCCACTATTGCCAAAGTATACGCCGTACACATAGTCCATCGTTGTATCCTTATCGCCACTTAAGATCGCACTCATGTATTTTTGCCCCAGCGGGCCGAAATGACTGCGAAACGTCTCTTGCCCCTCGGATGTTTGGAATTGCTGTCTAATAGATGTTACAAACGACTCATTGGGGCTAGTTTCGAAAACGTCATCATCAACGATTGAGAGCGATTGCATATTGGGCAATGTACTTATTGGCGTGGGTGGAGCCGGAGAATCGCTTGATACGACATTCTGTCGTTTCCGCTTCGATTGAACTGGTGTCGAGGTTATGGGTGAATATTCCGTTGACATGTGCTCTTTCCTCTTTCTCTTGCGCGATGTGTTCCCTTTCAGAAGGATTTTTTTAGGCGTTAATGTTTCATTTCCTTCAACGTCTGTGCTCATCAGCGGTGATGTTTCAGCTTCCATCTCTGCGGTATTTTCCACAATATGTTTTAGTGGTTCGACGATAGGTTTGAAGTATTTCTCCAACGCGATATCTTCCTCCATCTTGCCAGTCTTCAAAGCCTGATGTTTCCGACGAATGGCTTCGCTGGTTTTTGCAATTTCCTTCGCTATTCTCTCGCGATCCTTAATCTCCAGAGTATCGATATCGATCATCGCTGTACCGCGGACGTTGCTTTCCCACCGACGTGTTGACGACGATTGATCATCTCATGGTATGGCAAACTCGTTAAATCCCTTTCTATAACGTCCATTGGACATCGCGCTATCCTTGTCTATCACCACGAAACCATAATCCCGTTGCCAACAATTACGACACAAAGCGCAGAAATCCTCGTAAGACATGTCGGTGTTTACGTGATCGTTGTACACATGTTTCAAGTTGGTACCATCCTGCTTAAACAGAATCAACAGATTCGCATTGTCGCGTATAAGATGTTTGGGAATCTTTGCATACGTCTGACAGAGATAGAAACAGTCAACGTTCGAGTGGCGCCCCATTGCAAAGTACTCTCGTATCGTATCTTGCTTGTCGCATGCCACGTCATCAAAAATAAAAATGGAATTCGGAAGCGATTCGCTCGGTGGGATGACATCACTGTTATTCGAAAACGTAAAGTAGCCAATTTCATCTATCGGAGTCAATAAATTCTCCAAGTACTGATATTTCGGCTGTTGCAACGACTTGGAATACACGTACACGTTCTCGAAGTGGACGCCGTGAGGACTTTCCAACAAGCTGATCAGCACGTTGGTCTTTCCACAATTTGATGGACCACAAATGAGGCAGCGGATAGTGTTTGGTAGCATGCTACCATGTCTGCGTCCTGTTTTCGAAGACATCACTCGTGATTTATCATCAAAATTTGTCACGCGTATGGTTACAGGTTGTCGCACGAATCGCATCCTCCCCGCGAACCGTGAAAAATGATTTTGATACGTCGAGGCGGTGATGCACCCTATTTATAGGTCCACGTCGAAACATGACGGCTCAGTATTCAATATGCTTCTGATCCTGTCGGATATTCGAGACCTAACCTCTGAACAATTGAAATATATACCAAAGATTATTCTACTGCGAGAGTTTGGCAGACACATTGATCGGTTGTGGGACAGGCTCCCCGAGCATATAAAAGCCGATTCCGAGGTTCGACAGTATCGCCGGTGCTTGGAACATTATAATCACCCTTGGCAGCGAACGCATATCGACGGTCCGGCACCATTGATTAAAAACTGTAGCGAATGTCACCGACGACAGTAAAGAAAGGTCGTGGTTTGTTAAATCGGGCGATAAACGCGTTACCAATCGAATTACACATTCCGGGATATCAGTTTTGCGGTCCAGGAACTCATCTTGCAAAACGATTGGCTAGAGGGGATCGAGGTATCAATCCGTTGGACGCAGCGTGTCGCGAACACGATATTGCGTATTCGCGTAGCAACGACCTAGGCGAAAGGCACGCGGCAGATAACGTTCTCGCTGACAAAGCGCGAAAACGCATCGTTGCGCGAGACTCGACTCTGGGTGAAAGAGGTGCTGCTACAGCTGTTTGGGCAGCTATGAAGGCCAAGACGAAGATCGGAATGGGGATGAAAACAAAAACTCGCAAAAGGACTCCAAAGAGAGCATCGCAAAAGCGGATTCTTCCGGTGGCAAAACGGGGTGGTATATTACCACTTTTACCGCTGTTGGGTGTTCTCGGATCATTGGCTGGTGGAGCGGCGGGGATCGCCAAGGCGGTAAACGATAATAAGGCGGCGCAACGTCAGCTGCAGGAAATGCAACGCCATAATCGCTCCATGGAAGGTCGCGGACTTTATCTCGCGCCGTACAAGCGCGGACAGGGAATATCTAAACGAAAAAAAAAAACGTCGAAAAGAAAATAAAAATGCCTGTGGGCGTAACTACCGATGTGCAATTGGAGGAGTTGGCAAAACGTATGCGTATTCCATTCTTTAGAGGTGTTTTTATGCGCAACGCGTTACCAGCTGGTGGAGTACGTCGAAACGAGAGCGGTATCGTAAATTTGGACAATGCCGAGGGGCCGGGGACTCATTGGGTGGCGTATGCGAAGAGAGGGTGTCGAGCTATATATTTCGACAGCTTTGGGAATCTTCGACCGCCGATGGAATTGGTAAAGTATCTGGATAAGGATGCTGTGAAAATTGAATACAATCGAACGTCCTATCAGAAGTATGATCAGAGCAATTGCGGACAACTATGTCTACGCTTTCTACAAACGATCGGTGCCAAATTTAAGGATTGATTTCCCACCACTCTGATTCAGTACTGGTCGAGCAGTTCGGGCGGAATATGTCGTTAACATTCACTCTAACCGGCAAGAGTAGCACCCTCGCGGTGAGCTACTTTCCACCCATAGATTTGAGCGACGATGATTACGAGCTTGGTCTAACAACCTTTGAAACTTATCACACAATACCGAACATCGACTCGAGCAACGATAAATTCTACTTCATCGTAAACAACAGCCCCGACAGCGCTAATGAATACATTACGATTCCCCACGGCTCCTACGAACTAGACGCCATTGCCAAGTACCTGAAGCATCGATTACTCGAGCGGTATCCTAAAAATCTTGGTGGCACCGATGACGACAACGATGACGGTGACAACGATCTGTATCCTATAGTGTTGCGTCCCAACAACAATACCATGAAAAGCGAGCTGTACTGTCGGTTCACCGTAGACTTTACAAAGCCCAACAACATTGGATCGCTACTAGGATTCTCGACGAATCGGGTATTAGCACCAGAACGATGGCACGAATCGGACGATCCAATTAATATCATGAACGTGAACATTATTCGCATAGAATGTAGCGTGACCGCTGGTGCGTACAACAATGGGAGGCGTGTACATACGATACATGAATTTTCTCCGAGAGTTCCACCAGGATATAAGATATCGGAAACGCCCGCACAGATCATTTACCTTCCAATCACCGCACGGGTCGTTACGGATCTGACGATACGCGTTGTGGATCAAGACGGACGGTTGCTCGATTTTAGAGGTGAAGAGATTACAATCAGACTGCACGTGCGACGACGACGATAATACGTGTGGCGCGAAAGAAATGCTTGTATTGAACGACTCCAGAAACCCGTTTGTTCCAAGTGAAATTGTTTACAACACCAACAACTACAACAGCTCTGATCACGCTAAAAAGAAGAGGCTCAGTGCTGCGAACATTGCATTTTTGAAATCTTTGGGATTCATTGTGCGCATTTAAGTTGAAAAAATGGCTGATATTCTAAGCATTGGAGGGAAGCCGACGTTTGATGATCGCATCGTCAAGCTCGAGACTCACACATACAACCCATACGTCAACACAACGTTTGGATACAGCGATGAGATAAGAATACCGATACAACAGCAGGATTTATACACATTACCGTGTGAAAGTTTCCTCTATGTGGAGGGGAAATTGAAGATAAATAAGCCAAATGATGCGTTAACGGTGATGTTGGGAAATAATTGTGTGGCGTTCTTATTCGATGAGATTCGATACGAGCTGAATGGCGTGGAGATTGATCGCAACAGAAACGTTGGAATAACTAGCACGCTTAAAAACTATGTATCGCTGACATCGGACGAAGACAAAAATATGGAGAATGCCGGATGGGGCTTGAAACGACGTGATGGGTCAATAGTGAAAAATCATTTCAATTTTTGCATCCCACTCAAATATTTGCTAGGATTTTGCGAGAACTACAAACACATGATTATTAATGCGCGTCACGAATTGATTTTAATACGGTCGCGCAACGACAACAATGCTCTGATAGGATCATCGGTGTTGGAACCAGAAATTAAATTATTTAAACTACAATGGCGGATGCCTCATGTGACGCTGAACGACATTAATAAGCTATCGTTGCTACGTACTTTGGAAAGTGGACAAAACCTGAGCATTTGTTTTCAATCGTGGGATCTGTACGAGTATCCTATGTTGCAAAACACAAACAAGCATTCGTGGGCCGTAAAGGCGTCCGCACAGCTGGAGAAGCCACGATGCGTGATCCTTGCTCTACAGACTGGTCGAAAGAATGTGACGAGCGAAGACGTTACTAAGTTCAACAACTGTAAATTGACTAATGTCAAACTTTTTCTCAACTCGGAATTTTACCCATACGATGACATGAACTTGGACTTTGACAAGAATAAGCATGCCATCTTGTATCACATGTATACGCAATTCGGTAAATCGTATTATGGACATAGTTGCAACGAGGCATTATTCACCGTGGCTGAATTTTTACAATTTGGTCCCATCGTGGTGATTGATTGTTCGCGACAAAATGAGTCGATCAAGAATGGCACCGTGGACGTGCGCATAGAATTCGAGTGTAAAGAGAATGTGCCGGCAAATACTACAGCCTACTGTCTGATTCTGCACGATCGGGTGGTTGAATACAATCCACTGACAAATGTAGTGCGCAAAATGAATTAAATTGCCACGCTACTTGCGCGCCATCTCCTGTGTCAAATTCATACAAATTTTCTTCGTGAAAATCGAGATGCTTTACGAGAAAGACTGCATTCTCCCGTCTGTCTTGGAAACGAACGGACCTCTAAATTGTACCGATAATGGCTGTACCAACATTCGTTGACCTGCAAGGGTTCATCGTCGATGGAAGATTTGTCGCGAAGGAAGTGGCTGTCCTACGCAAGGGAACAGTTCTCTCGCACTATATTTTTGGGAGTCCTATGTCACAATTCCTTCTTACGAAATCGGACAAATCAAGCATTCGGTGGTTGACGGCAAAACACCACGGACTACGGTGGAACGATGGAGACGTTCCGTACAGTATGGCTAAGCAGCTAATTACGAAAGCTGTAGCTGATGCGATCGACGAAGAAGATGACACATCCCATATAGTATACGTTAAAGGGCTGCAGAAACGCGACTGGCTTGCGGATTTCCTCGACGAAAATACCAGAGCGGACGTAATCATCGAGACGCTGGACATTGACTACGAGGATATCAAATCCCTAAATAAGCTAAATGTAGTTGATACTCTGCGATGTGGCAGACACGCAAAGCACTGTGCCTTGCAAAATGTATTTAAAATATTCAACTGGTGGTCTAAACACCAGAGGGAAATGCTTAAATAAAATATAACCAATTTTTAATACATAAATGTTTTTTTTCTTCACCCTCCCCAACCTCTTGCATGTACGCTAGATTAAGACGATAGTTTTAATTATTATGTAGAAACCGTTCGATTCGCGTTCAAAACCGTTCAATACCGTTCGATACCCGTTCGATACCCGTTCAGTACCGTTCAATACCCGTTCAAAGTGGTACGATTCACGTTCGATACCCGTTCAAAGCCGTTCAATACCCGTTCAATACCCGTTCAATACCCGTTCAATACCCGTTCAAAGTGGTACGATTCACGTTCCATACCGTTCGATACCCGTTCAAAACCCGTTCGATTCACGTTCGATACCCGTTCAATACCGTTCGATACCCGTTCAATACCTGTTCAATACCCGTTCCATACCGTTCGATACCCGTTCCATACCGTTCGATACCCGTTCAATACCCGTTCGATACCCGTTCAATACCGTTCGATACCCGTTCAAAACCGTTCAATACCCGTTCCATACCGTTCGATACCCGTTCAATACCGTTCGATACCCGTTCAAAACCGTTCGATACCCGTTCCATACCGTTCGATACCCGTTCCATACCGTTCGATACCCGTTCCATACCGTTCGATACCCGTTCGATTCGCGTCCAAAGCCGTTCAACATCGTTCAATACACGTTCAAAGTGATATGGTCTAGCTGAATGATGTGTCAAAGAAGAAGGGAAAGAAGACGCGTGTGAAAAAGGAGAGGATGGGCAGTGATGAAGATAAGTGCTGGAGGATAATCAGCGAAAAAAAATGTAGGTGGGAGAACGAAGACATTCTACTTTTGCAAAGCTAAGCACTTCTCGATTTCGAGTTATGAGTTTAGATGCGAGAGCTTGGAGATGCAGCGAGACCAGTTGCATTCAAACTGTGAAAACGTTCAGTTCAGAATTTATCAAAACTATTAAAACTTTTTTGTGCAACAATTTTTTTTTGTGTGAAACATGGTACAACAACACATCGCACCCGAGTGGGACGAGGAGCCATGCTCCGACGTCTTTGAGGTATGTACTTTAAAATATATTTTAACATTTATCGCGTTTAACCGTTGAAATCGAGCGAGATCAAATCAGACGGCTGTTGTGTTAGTGTTATATCGTGGGTTCTATTTTCCAGAACTCGCCACCGCCAACGCCGACGCCGACGCCGTCGCCATCGCCGTCACCGTCACCGTCACCTCCAATCGTATGTAATACTTTGTATTTTTTTCTTTTTTTCTTTTTTTATCCGTTTTGAAGTATTAATATTATATCGACGTTTGTGTACTGATTCTAGGGCAATGAATTTGTTCTGCGGCAGTTGGGGATGCTGGAGGATGTGGCATCTGCAGCCCCCAATGAGGAGGAGATGCGACGACGGGCGGGGTTGGCGGTCGGTCCAGCCATGGTCGAAAGACTAAGGCGGCCATGGGTGCCCTACAGGCAGGTGGGGCCCCTGCGGCGACCGCGGCCTCAATCACCACAAGAGACATCGTGGATTGATGTCAGCAGGCCGCAGTCGCTGCAGGGGTGGGTGATGACGCCTCCGGGGTCAACATCGCCACCACCCATGATGTGGACGCCGGGGTCGTCATCATCGGCGGCGTCGTCATCGCCATCATGTAGCACACCACCACCCTGGTGGCCTCCGCCGACGCCGTCGACACCGTCCTCGCCCCCATCGCCGTCCTCGCCGCTGTCGCCCCCATCGCCGACGCCGTCCTCACCGTCGCCGTCGCCGTCGCCATCGCCGTCACCGTCACCGTCGCCGTCGCCGTCGCCATCGCCGCCGTCCTCACCACCGCCGACGCCGTCCTCGCCCCTCGAGTGGTTCGGGGGTATTTTGACGCCGCGACCGTCACCACCCCTTGATCCGCTCAGGGGGCTTTTGATGCCGCCACCGCTGCGGCCCCCTGAGTGGTTCGAGGGGTTGTTGCCACCATCGCCCCCATCGCCACCACCCGAGTGGGCGGAGGGCGAATTTACGCCGCCGCCGTCGCCCCCATCGCCACCGCCCGAGTGGGCGGACGGCGAATTTACGCCGCCGCCATAATTTTTTCATTTTTTTTTTTTATTTTTTTTTATTTTTATGTTTTTATTCTTTTTTTATTTTTTATTTTTTATGTTTCTTTTATTGTAACAATATATATATATTTAAAACGTATTTCATTGTACCGTTTCATTTACCCTCCTTCTCTCCTCGCCACGCTGCCTCTTTCCCTCCTTTCAAAGGAAGAAATTTCCGACGGTGGGTCCGGTCTGGAGAGGTCTCCGCGGCCGCTCGGCCCGGAGTGATCCCCTCCACGATCGCGGCTTCCCCCACTCCGCGGCTCGTGCGCGCGCAACCGTCCTTCCACTCCCCGCAGGCCCCGCGTCCATGTTTCCCTCCACCGCGCTCCCCCGCGCGCCCTCACTTCCCCCCGCCCCCGCGCTCCCCTCAGAGGACCTGGGTTAGAATCCTCTTAGCCTTACTACTCGCTTACACAGGACGGATTCGGTATAGAAGGAGAATCACTGGGTCATTTCGAACGCGACTCTCTGGTGAGATCGCCGCTGCGTCAGCACCACCTTATCTGTATCGCGGGACGGCAACACGTTGAAACGACGACGCTCCAAGAAAGGAATTTTGTTCTATCAAAAATAATATTAATTAATGGGCAGGAGTATGAACAACGAGGGATTTCCCATAACGCTAGGCGTTGTTGATCCATACCCTGACCAAAAAAGAAAAATTTTACGTTCCGAACGTAACACCTGCAATGGTGTGATGCAACCGAGTTTTCCCCGAAAAACTAATATTCAATGAAGGCACTCATATCCCCACTACTTTCTAGCCGAATTTCACTGTATAAAAAGGGCCACGAATCCACACTCGCGGGCTCATTTGAAATCTAGTACTCATAGACGAAAGAGGCTTATTACTTCAACTTAAACCAGACAGCACGTAGAGTTGCTGATAGGTGTTGTTACTATTAAACTCTTTGAGACCCCCGCATTTCTCAGTGCGTCAAAACCGAGAGGTGGACTTAGGTACCGCGACAAACATAAACTGTAACAATTGTAAAAGACCGAGTTTATTAGAATATAATTTGTTATTTCTTATTCAGAGTTCTTTATTTCAATCAATCATTATCTGAATTTCCTCTTCGAGATACTCCCACATAGGTACTCCTTTACCGCTCAAGGTGTACCACTTTATAAAGTTACGAGGCTAAACTAACATTCCTAGTGGCTCCCGGGGATACCAGACCCCGGTTCGTCCACGACAACCAACCTTCTAGTGGCTCCCGGGGATACCAGACCCCGGTTCGTCCACGATATCCACCTTCCTAGCGGCTCCCGGGGATACCAGACCCCGGTTCGTCCGTGAAGCTTACCTTCCTAGTGGCTCCCGAGAATACCAGACACCGGTTCGTCCACGACATTCAACCTCCTTATAGCGGCTCCCGGGGATACCAGACCCCGGTTCGTCCGCTACTAACAAACTCAAACAACCAAATTCAATCCTCGGCCTCGCAGCCGCCATTCTCATTGCCCTCAGCCTCCGCTCGTAACAAATTGAACCTTCTGGAATCCCGCTGCGTAATTGAATTTTTCTAAGTTTGTCTGAATTTATAACACTACTTTTTATCCACTTAACAACTTCTCTAACTTTTGAAATAAGCGTATTTATCGAATCATTAGTCAATCCAGCCTCAACTATTAAATTGATTGTATGTGGAAAATATGGAAGGTGTTTCTTTTCAGATACTAGTTTCTTAACTGCTGCAACCATGTTCGCTCCATTATCTGTGACGATGCACCTAATTTTGGGAAGTGGAATATCCCATTCATTTAATATCATGCTGAGTACATCAGCAAGATAATCCGCTGTGTGATTGTAATCCAGTTCTTTGGTGGCAATGTTACCATTTATTGTTTCTATACCTTCAAAAAAATGTATTGTAACGCCCAGAAAACTCTTTTTTGCCATTGTCTCAGTCCATACATCCGTAGTTAGGCACACTTCATTTGCTTTTTCTATTTTTTGTTTGAATAATACGGTAGTTACATCATATTTTTCACACAGGTTTTTTTTAATAAATTTTCTTGATGGAACTTTAAAAAAGGGTGCGACTTCTTTCATCAATTTTAAGAAACCCTTACCTTCAATTATATTAAAAGGGCGCATGTCTATGCATATAAAATATAAAATGGCCAATGTGATTCTTTCACATTTTAAGCCACCCTCTTTATGAGAGGTGTTCTTCTTCAAAAAATATTCTTCAAGTGTTGTATTTTTTGTTTCACCTACATTGAGTTCAACTGCAGATGTTGAAGGTATTGTTAGAACTGGATCATCCACATTTTCTATTTCTAACTGTTTCAAAATCTGTTCTCTTCCGTTTTGTGGTTCTTTTGAGGAAGTTTTAGTATTTTTTTTGCGAGATAAAATAATGCTATGAATTTTCATATGCTTGTGTAGGTTTGAGGTGTTTCCACAATACCGTACTGACTTCAAGCATTTTTTACAGCTTGCTATATTACTGTCTTTTTTTTTTAAATATGTCCATACCTCTGACACTGGTGGACTCATAGTTGTTTTTCAATGTTGTTTAAACAATTAAACACAACAACTTTGATAATACCAAAATGATAAGAATAACGAATAAAAATGTAACAACAGTAACAAATAACAACAATATCTCAATAAAACTGAAAATATAACCTTAAATTGCTTGAACTTGCCTTCGAATTAGTATATTATGGGGATCAAAATCGTCATTTGTTTCTATCTATCTACATATACAATATCGATGGATGGAAACAAACGACGATTATGCGGGAAGTATCAAAATAGAAGTAGGTATCTCCCGTTCTTTATTTTATTCATTGTGATAACCGATATATAATATGTCGCCATTGATCATCACCATCACCACACACAGCATACCAGGGGGTGGAAACTCCAGCAAAACTTTATTAGATTTTAAACTTTATTATCTCTACGTTATTAGAGATTCTTTTGAACTAAAATTCAATATGGCGACTCATGCCGGGAAAATTAAATATTTGCAAGCGATGATGTGGATATTGTTTCTTCAGGGTTCTTGGATGTCAGCCATATTAGCAACCACTGTCTGGTTTCCTCTACCCCACAAAATTACCTTTTTTAGAAAAAGGTACAAAAAAATGCGCCAAGTATATAATCCCATCAAAAAGGATTTCATTTAAAAACATTGTCGTGTAGCCTCTTGGGTTCGCAGGATAAGGGAATTCGCTGGTTTACAGAAAGCGAAAACATGAAGCGTCGAACAAGAGGTAGACCCGGATCGCAGACATTATTGAGGTCAATATTAAAGTCATCCATACATATTACATTTATAGCAGAACACGATACTTCAACAAGAAACAGTTCCGGATCGTTCCTACAGGACAAAGGACAATTAGGCGGTCGATAAACAGTCAAAGCTGCAATACGCTTGTGTTTAATACAGATAAGAACGCCAGCTACATCCAAAAGGTTATCGTGAAAATAATTATCAGTAATTGCGTTAAAGATGTTTATACAATGAAGACTGGATTTTACATACATAGCAGCTCCTCCAACACGGGAGAGAAACCGAGAACGGCGGTCGGCACGAAAGAGAGAGTAGTCACCAAGTAAAAGGGTTCCTGAGTCAGCTTGAGCCAAAGAACCTTGCAGGACTGGACGTTGGGAAGATGGTTCCACCGTGAAGTCGGCAGGAGATGTAAACTGCCGGATAGAGGCATTGGCATCCTTTCTTATGTATGCGACTCCACGTCTCATCCATACATACTTATAATTATAATCCGTAACAAGCTTCCTGGTCTCAAGAAAACTGCTTCGCCCGCTGGCACTCGATCGTTCATTAATATAAATAAGCGAATCCGACCACGACTGAACTCGTTAGCACGGAGATCTTTCTTGGTCCTTTTTTGGCAATCCACTCGTCCCAGATGAACGTAGATGTGAACCGGATAACGAGAGGTTTAAACTTTGATTTGGTGTGACGAAGTCGAAGCGCAGAGACGATATGCGACGGCGAGAAGGAGATATTGATGGCGCCCGCAACACATTTGATAGATTGTAGTAGACCTCCATTTGAGTCATCAGGAAGCCCCCAATGCATTCGAATCATTGGATCACCTCGGCAAGATGTACCGAACCAGTCGAGACAGAGTCTTCATTACCGGAAAAACGCTGCTTCAGTGAAGTCAAAGGCCAGTCCAAAGAAAGAGATTATCCACACGTTCAACCACATCAGACATCATAGTGTGCAGAGAGTTAATGCGAACTATAATATCATCCATTCAACGTACCTAGCTTACATTTGATATCCTGTAAGCACCTATGGATAGCTCTTAGATCCTGGGAAACATCTGATTTCGTGGGCGAGTTAGTGAGTCTAGACTGCGACAGGGCCACATTGTGCACTGATAGGTGATCCAGTACACCGGCACTAAAAACATTGTTTTTCATACCATAGTATATGCAGATGCCGGTCTTCGGTAAGAACTTGGAGCATCCACAACAGTGGGCCATATCGACAGTATGTTGACAACTCGTCAATGGATGTCGTTAATTACTAATTAGCCTTGCTGGAACCACTCCGAGATTGTTTAATCAACGATAACGACGTCGTAGGGAAAGGTCACACAAAAATAGGCGGAAGAAACCACGAGAAGAGCACGCCGCAGCCGAAAGCCAAGAAATAAAGGCACATTACTCAGAAAGAAAAGACACCAAGCGCACAATACTGCGGCACCACAAAGATATGCACAGGATCCACAAGCGAAGTTAAGACCAACCAAACCGAATTCAGATTAATACGGTTAAAAAACAAAGTAATACGGAGCGAGATCGAACACAAGATAGTAGTGATACTCTAGGGAGTGATCGGTATAACCGCAGCCATTTATACAATTTAGGAGCAAAACCGAAAATAACATAACCTAAACATTAATTAAATCGTCTACTTTCCAATCTGATTGTTTATCTATCTCTTTCTATCAGTATTTCTGTCTTTTTCTTTTTTACGGTTTCTTTCTCTGTCTACTTCCTCTTTTGCTCCTAATCGCAGCAACCAATCAGCGACGATACACGTTGTTCCGATCACTCTCTAGAGCAGCGCTGTACAAGGAGCCTTTTTCAGCGCCTAGCGGCGAGCAACCAGCTGTACGCCGTTACTAAAGGTAGAATCAGTGACGAGAACTGCAAAAGTGCAGGTGTGGGCTTGTAGGCGCATAGCCTAAGTATATATGGCTGGGTTCCTTGTGGGGCCCCAGTAACCCCACCAAATTACATTGCGGGACCTGCTCTGCACTGCTCTGCACATAATAAACCCCGTAAACATTCGGTATACAAAAACCATATATGATAATTATGTATTAATAAATATGTAACATTACATAAATAACGAATTAATTAGCTTCAAACATCATAAAACATTCTAGAATATTAAGGATCCTATCCATGGTTATAAGCTTATAAATCTTAAAATCTTAAAATGTTAATTTATAATGAGAAAAGGAATGTTATATAAGTACCCCTACAGCACACTATATTGCAGGAACGTTTCAGTGACGTCGCGCTGCGACATTTGGAACATTACTCGAAATGTTCCCGAAACGTTTCAAGAAACTTCCTATGTCCGCCTTGCGTAACATTGCAAGAGATATTTCTGGAACATTGTTTCGGAATATTAGAGGAATTTTTCGTGGAACGTTTCGGAGATCTTATAGGAATTTTTCGTGGAACGTTTCAGAGATCTTATAGGAATTTTTCGTGGAACGTTTCGGAGATCTTACAGGAATTTTTCGTGGAACGTTTCGGAGATCTTACAGGAATTTTTCGTGGAACGTTTCGGAGATTTTACAGGAATTTTTCGTGGAACGTTTCTGAGATCTTACAGGAATTTTTCGTGGAACGTTTCAGAGATCTTATAGGAATTTTTCGTGGAACGTTTCGGAGATTTTACAGGAATTTTTCGTGGAACGTTTCTGAGATCTTACAGGAATTTTTCGTGGAACGTTTCTGAGATCTTACAGGAATTTTTCGTGGAACGTTTCAGAGATCTTATAGGAATTTTTCGTGGAACGTTTCGGAGATTTTACAGGAATTTTTCGTGGAACGTTTCGGGAAAATTGCACGAATTATTCGTTCACCGTTTCGGGGATACTGTAGGAATTATTAAATAATTAAATTATAACATATTTTAATTTATTAAACATATTTTATTTATCCGTGAAAAAGCATAATAATAACAACAATAATATTAAAAACAATAATTATAATAATGCGTTCGCAGGGGAGGGCTGCAGTGCGTTCGCAGGGGAGGGCTGAAGTACGTTCGCAGGGGAGGGCTGCAGTGCGTTCGCAGGGGAGGGCTGCAGTGTGTTTCCAGGGAAGGGACTCTCCCCGCTGCAAGACGGCTCACTTAGGTAGGCATGGTTAGAGCCCTTATTCGTGCGTACCTCTGCACGCATGATCCGTGTATTAGTCTGAGCGAACCATTTAGATGCCCCGAGTATTATACTCGCATCGGTACATTTATATACGCTATCCTCGCATATAGCGTGTACAGCTCCTGGGAAAATACATACATTTATTTTACAATTTTAAGTGTTAAAATGAGACAAAATAATGAAATTACATACCCAGTATTAACTGCACAACGTTTGTGAATTGTGTGAATGGTTTTTTTTTCCTGCCATGCCAGCTGTACTGTTCAGCCACAGAATTATCAATTAGCTTGCCCATAACTGTGGCTGTGGTAATCGACACGTTTCCTCCGCCGATCTTCTTCAGAAAATGAATCTATAAAATGTCATTAATAAATTATTTAAATCCTGAAAATTAGCTTCATTAAAAGCAGTGTTCATATATTGTTAATCACAGGATGCATTTAATCAATGAAAAATAGCAATCACCATTACCATTACTTTAAATAATTGTACATTTCTCATTAAAATATATATATAAATGTTTCATGCTCTCCAAAATAAAGTCAAAGTTATACAGTATATGCATTGTTACAACGAAACTGTATGAAAAGCTTTTGCTTGTAGCGCAGAAAGCAAAAAAGGGTGTCCCAAAATTGCGGGACAATCTCAAACATGCAATATCCCGATGCAAAAAGACATCGAAAAGTGCCGTGGTGGGAGGGGAGTGTTCGTGAGTGAAGTGTGCCGCTGAACGTCAACAACCCACCTTACAGTTTACACACATAGTACGGCAGCTATTGGCCACAGGGTGGGTGAACTGCTCACGGCGTCGCTCTTCGCTTTGCTCACGAGCAATCGAGAGCGCTCTTGGCCGCCGCAGCCTAGTGATTCTCTAAACTCTAGACAGTGATCGGAACAACGTGTATCGTCGCTGATTGGTTGCTGCGATTTGGAGCAAAATCAGAAGTAGACTGAGAAAGAAACTGTAAAAAAGAAAGAGACAGAAATACTGATAGAAAGAGACAGAAATACCGATAGAAAGAGATAGAGTGAACGATTAGGTTATGTTTATTTCCGGTTTTGCTCCAAATTCTGACAAATGGCGGTGGTTATACCGATCACTTCCTGGAGAATCACTACCGCAGCCTGGCTGTGCAGGCCTGCGGCGTAAAGAACTTTTCGATGTGTTTTAAGGGGTTAGGACACAGTCATGGGCCAAGAAAGCAGATGATTTTTAGACGACAATAATAAGAAAAGTAAACAATCGATTAATATAAGGTTTTGTGTTTTATATTATAAACTATAAGAAAAACATATAATATTTACAAAATAGCATTTGTACGGCGAGCAATGTCTCCATTTAAAACCTCCTTTTTTCGCGGATGGCCAACTGGTGGGCCGGATTCCGGGAAATCGTATGAACTGTAACAAAAACCCCAAAAGTGTCATAAACTATAATATATTTCCTAGGCATTGACGATCCAAAATTTTAAATTTTTTAATTATTGTACAAAATATAGACAAAAAGATTCACACACTTCTGTCGAAATTTGATCATTATTTTTAAAACATCGGCCATTTTGTCAATTTTTTCAAAAATTGAAATGTTGGATCGTCAATGCCTAGGAAATATATTATAGTTTATGACATTTTTGGGGTTTTTAATACAGTCCATCCGATTTCGCGAAATCCGGCCCACCAGTTGGCCATCCGGAAAAAAAGGACATTTTAAATGGAGACATTGCACGGCGTACAAATGCTATTTTGTAAATATTATATGTTTTTCTTATAGTTCGAAATATAGTGAACTAAAACACGAAACCTTATATTAATTGATTGTTCACTTTCCTTATTATCGTCGTCTAAAAATCGTCTGCTTTCTTGGCCCGTTACTGTGTCCTAACCCCTTAAGGGGGTACTCCACTGTGAACGGTCGAAAAATCAAACTATTTTTAAAGATTTTTTTCTCAGTAACTACAACATATAATGAAATAAATTTTTTTGATATTTATTAAGCTACTCTTATATTATACCAAAAAAATTAAAAAGAATATTTTCAATGTGTGTTACTTGTTTTTTTACAGCGTCAATATGGCACTTAAACAAAAACAGTGTGTTCGTGGTGCATGTGATTTCCCGGCTTGGGCTTATCCGAAACAAAAAATTCGAAAAGATTCTTAATCTGTATAAGTGTCGCTATCGTCCGTACCTCAATTAACAATTTTTATTGAAAAATAACAAAATGGCGCCTGTTTGAAGGAAAAAGTTCCCCAAAATGGTGTTTCTCAAATGTTCCCCGAGAAAAATCTCGGTTATTTTTCAATAAAAATTGTTAATTGAGGTACGGACGATAGCGACACTCATACAGATTAAGAATCTTTTCGAATTTTTTGTTTCGGATAAGCCCAAGTCGGGAAATCACCTGCACCACGAACACACTGTTTTTGTTTAAGTGCCATATTGACGCTGTAAAAAAACAAGTAACACACATTGAAAATATTCTTTTTAATTTTTTTGGTATAATATAAGAGTAGCTTAATAAATATCAAAAAAAATTATTTCATTATATGTTGTATTTATTGAGAAAAAAATCTTTAAAAATAGTTTGATTTTTCGACCGTTCACAGTGGAGTACCCCCTTAACATCGGGATATTGCATGTTCCGGATTGCCTCGCAATTTTGACCCGTATGTGCAAGAAAATCCCATCGCCGTACAATAGTAAAAGTGCAGTGCAATGCATTTTAGAAACTACAGGCATGTTGCTATTGTTTACAATACTCAAGTACTTCTCTTTAGTTAATCCATATCTTCACATGACTGCAATGTAGTAAGACAAACTAGCTGCTCAATATAAAAATAATTAATGTAAAGTTAAATTTTTCACTTCATGATACACCTAGAACATTTATTATTTTTACGTGACCGGAAAACGTACCATATTGTTTACAGTCGGTCGATCATGTAATTTTAGATTCAAATTGCTCAGATCCGTTTCTGTTTTCACCGGAAGGGAGAATTCGCTGTGATCGAATAATCGGTCCGAATCATTTACATTATTGGTCTTGTTTAATAGTCTCTCCTCAATTCGTTGCAATCGTTTTAGCATATCATTCATGACCTCTGATGTTTTTTTGGCCTGTCCAATCATAAATGTTTGGAAATCTGAATAAAAATAAAAGAGGTTAATTAACATATATGATTTGTTAAGAATAATAAGATTTAGTCAATATTTTACCAAATGTTGGGTAGGTTGGTTGATTCGGCTGCGACGACACCGGCGATGCCGTTAATAGCTGCCGTACGCTAGCCGGTGAAATTTGAATTGGATTTTCCTCTATAATTGACGGTAAGGTTGGGAATTCGTCTAAAATGGTGGATCTTTTTTTCGGTGTCCTTGACGGCGTGGACGAACATTTAGGCGCTGGATTGGAACACGCAATTCATCATACAATTATCACCATGCTCAGACAAATGTTCATGCGGGTGTCCCAAAATTGCGTGACTTGTCGGAACATGCAATGACACATCGAAAAGTCCTTTAACGTTTTCTGATCTGGGCTTTAGTTCTCCACATATTAAAAGTTGAATATTAGCGGTACTTACAACTGGCGGGCCGCGCGAGTCAGCTGAACGCGCGGCAGCGTACGGTAAAGGACTTTTCGATACCTGTTTACATCAGGATATAGCATGTTCAGTGAAGTCCCGCAATTTTGGGATACGCTGAATATTATTTCATTTTTATTTACATAATAAATAATGAATTAATAATATAAAAATACCGTTTTCCACATCCACTTCCGAGACACCACAATGTTTGCTTTTTTTTTTCTTTTTTGGGGGGAATTCGGCGGTTGGCATGTCTATAACGTGATCGCGTTTCCTTTCCCGTTCTTTGGTTTTCGTTCTTTGAGCTTTTTCCTCAACCACGTCTGAATCCAGAATGGTGGAGGTGTCCATCGCCTTGTCACGTATTTCGGTGGCCCGCTTATATGTATCTGACACAAATAATTCATTGATACGTAACACATTAAGTTATGCATATTGAGGTTCAATTAATAGAAATAATGCTTCAATGAAAAAAATTTACCTGCTGATCCAAACCACTTGAGAATTGCCCATTTATCCCACTGATGGTGGGCATCATCCATCCCAGGTAGATCAGCTTGAATGATGAGTTTGTTTAGTTTACACAAATTCTTTACATATCCTGGCCAAGCACTTGCAGTTTTGTCTGGATTCATCCAGCAGGATGGAATCACCTGGACACCATCGGCGAATTCGACAATAGAATATTTTTTCACCATTTTTCTAACTAAAAAATAATTGAGAATTTATTAAATAAATTACACTGCACTTAATACTAAATATTGCAGTATGACAGGTTTGTCTTTACCCTGATGTTACTCGTACTTACCGATAATGGAAGTGATTCCCACGGTATAGGAAGTTCACTGCCGATACACCACACTAACCCGCGAAAAAAACTAATAATGAAAAAAAATTAAAAAAAAAAACACGAACTATAAAAAGTATAAAACAAAATGGAATATATTCTAGAAAACACACTAACTATAAAATATTAAAAAGTTAAAAAAATGATATATATATATTTTAAACACAAACTACTACACTACCTATAAAAAGAATAATAAAAATTGAATATATATATATATATACTTAAAAACATAAACTAACGCACTAATTGTAAAAAGAATAAAAAATGGAATATATATATATTTAAAAACACACACTAACTATAAAAAGAATAATAAAAATGGAATATATGTATATTTAAAAACACAAACTAACACACTAATTATAAAAAGCCTAAGAAAAAAAAATGTATATATGTAAAAGCACGAACTATAAAATATTGAAAAGTATAAAAAAAAAATATATATGTTAAAATGGAAAAATGTGGTAGAAAGCTAAGATGGTTGTGATTCGACAGTTGGCTTCGATCTGAGGAGCGATGGATCGCCCTTTCGAACGCGGTACGAGGGAGGGCGGAAGTCGAGTGACGTAGGAAGGAGTAGTAGAGGGGGAACAGTTTATATAGAAATAAGGTGATGTGAATTAATTAAACGAAAACTACCACACATAATTTAATGGGACCTTTAACACGCAACATGTTATTAGGTTCGACTCCATAGCTTCTTGTAACGCTAAAAAGAGTCTATGAAAGTTGTAACGGAAGTGACGCAGGGTCGACGATTCCGAGCCGCCAATGATGCGCGAGTGAGTGAACCAAAGAGGGAGCGAGAGGCCAGAGAGGACGGCGCTGACACACACATGACCACAACGCCTATAGGTGTTCGCCCTCTCGTAAATCGGTGTTCCTATACATAACGTTGCCTGGCGAAAGCCAGATTTTCAGTACCAGATTACACTGTCCAACAAAATTTAACTTTTTTCTGATTTGTAAGATTCAATAGCCGTTACTTATAGATTTTTGTGCGCTGAATACGAATCCGCACATCGTTGATCGCCATCACTCTCAGTTTTCGAGAAATTCTATTTAAAAAAAAAAAACAAATTTTCAAATTTTGGACAAACAGCAATAGTTATTCGTTTGCTTGTTTCGTCAAATTATGGTAGGAACCCTCGCGAATACAACAATCTAAGTTATTATTGAATTAAGATCATTTAAATATGTTTAAACAACGATTAAAGGGAGAAGGACACCCGAAATGCACGAATTTTTCCACATATCTTTCTATGTATTTCAAAAAGTAAGGGTCTAGGAGAAAATCTGACTACTCCACGCGATGCAGCAGACATTTTTTATCCGGAAATCATTCACAGAAGTGGTATAAAAAAAACCTTTTGTTTTCAATACAGAAATGATAGAGTTGGGCAAAACGTGCGGCGCCGACAGTGGTAGTCAATGGCGGTGGGCGCCATCGTTCCCGTTGTTACCCCCGAGACTACCACTATTTATATAGAGGAAAACTATTTTCAAGTTTTACGTAAAGGGGTTTTATCCACGCATTCCCCGCTACTTAAATGCCTATAATAACTAAGTACAATATAGGTTGAACATTTTGGCAAATATATTTTCTTGTATATGCGTGTTGTGTGTCACTGGGCGAGTTAGGGTCGTTGGTAAAACACGATGCATCACCCCGGGGCCAGCGACGCGCTCAGCAACCGAAAACGCCAATTTTAGAGTTATACGACTCTTGGACAGCGTGGCGTGGAAATCTACTACCCGAGTGTCGGACGAGAGTGGGGTCGACTACGCACGTCTGATTGGTTCAACGCCAAGAGGAAAATTCACCGACCCGGGTGTCGGACGAGAGTGGGGCCGACTACGCACGTCTGATTGGTTCAACGCCAAGAGGAAAATTCACCGACGCCAGCGCCAAGGCAAGTGAGGGCGCAGCCAATCAGCGTCGCCGGGGACTCGTTGTCGACGCTGGTTGGCTGCGGTTTCACTTGGCTACCTCCACTCGGCTTGCCTTGGCGCTGGCTTCACAGTGGGGCCGACTACGCACGTCTGATTGGTTCAACGCCAAGAGGAAAATTCACCACGCCAGCGCCAAGGCAAGTGAGGGCGCAGCCAATCAGCGTCGCCGGGGACTCGTTGTCGACGCTAGTTGGCTGCGGCCTCACTTGGCTACGCTCCACTTCGCTTGCCTTGGCGCTGGCGTCGGTGAATTTTCCTCTTGGCGTTGAACCAATCAGACGTGCGTAGTCGACCCCACTCTCGTCCGACACTCGGGTAGTAGATTTCCACGCCACGCTGCTCTTGGAAAACCCCACGTTTCCCGACCGTGAAAGTCAGGGGCGTCTTAAGCGGGGGTGCAATAGCTGCGCGGCACCTGGGCGGCTGTGCTAAGGGGACCCCTACTCACACAGGCTCGTCCCTGCATGCAAAATTAGGCACTTGCATAAGGCGTACGAATAAAAATTCAAAGTAACGAGATGAAAAACATGAAATAAATATATTATAATAATACTATAAAAAATTACGGTATTTGGGCAGTTCGCCTATGGCGCAAAAAAGGTTCGAGCCGGGCCTTCCGCCCACCCTCATGCGGCGTGCGATCCATCGGCCATCGCTCCTCAGATCGAAGTAAACTGTCGAAGTACAAGCATATGCACCACGTTCTTTCTGTTTTTAAATATAAATTTCATTTTTTTTCTACTTTTTAATATTTTTTAGTTAGTGTTAGTTTGTGTTTTAAAATATTGTAGGAGCGTGGAAGGTAAAAGACGCCAGCAGCTCAGCTCAGAGGACGATAAAGGCACATTTACTGCATTTATTGTTGAACACACACATGTAACACATTGTTATAGGTAATACAAATCGCGTCCCTTTCGGACCCTCACCGTTTTACCACCGATCACGCACGCAGCATACCACTGTAGCCAATACAAATCGTATCCCTTTCTCGGACCTTCACCGTTTACGCGACACATATGCAATGCTCGGTGATCGACGATCGATAGATAGGATTCGCGTCGCGTGGTCGGGCTCGCTTACACACTCGGGCGCTGTCGGGTGCCGTCGGACACCTCCGGTGGGTTGTTCGCCCAGGGACGCCGAAGACGCCGTATACAATTGGGCGAAGCCCTACAGCTCGTCCATCCTGACATCATGGTCGGCCCGACCATGGTCAAGATCGCTCGCACTATTTTCAGACTCCTCGGGGTCATCATCGCATCTGACCCAGAGTCTCATTCTTTCGGGGCCGAAGATACCGGAAAAGGGTTGTGGGCTATGCTGAAACCCCGGTACGTCTTCAATAACATAACGATCTTTCTCTAACACTTTCTTGACCACGTACGGTCCCTTATATTTAGGTAACAATTTTTTATTAACGCTAGGAGTAGTAACTACGTTTCTTATCATAATATAATCACCAACCTTGTAAACGCGCGGCTTTTTGTGACGCTTATCGTAGGCGTCCTTATTATATCTTTGTAATTTCTCAGTACTTTGTACGGCTATCTCTCTCGCTTCTACACGCCTATCACTCGTTTCTTCCTCAGGAAGATCTTCTAGGTAACTTCTAAAGCGATCGTCAGTATACCCGTTTTGCGCGCAGCCAAACATTAATAGACTAGGAGTGGTCGCTATTGCTTTGTGGTGAGAATTGTTAATAACGAATTGCGCTTGTAACAGTTTTGAATCCCACGGCTCTTCGCTAGACAGTTTAGCGAGGACTGCTCGCAGAAAACGATTTATTCGCTCTACCTGGCCGTTGGCTTTAGGTGTCGCGGTGGCGACCTTGACGTGTGTTATTTCAGATTCACGTACAAATTCGTCGAACTCGGAGGAAGTGAAACAGGATCCCCGATCCGAGACTAGACGTTTTACTTTTCCGAAATGTTGGAAAAAGAGTTTGACCTTCTTGACTGTCTCCTTAGTTTTCGTGCTTTTAACAGCGTACAGTATTGTAAATTTGGTGAACGAATCTACCATGAGGAGTATGTATTTGTTCCCGACGTGCGTCTTTTCTAATGGGCCAAAATGGTCCATGTGAAGAGTCTCAAAAGGGGTGTTGCCCTTGTCGTACAAGTGCAAGCGCCCCTCAGCCTTTCCAGAAGGCACATTGTAATTTAGGCATTTAATGCAATTTTCTATATACTCATGCGTTTGCTTCCGCATGTTGGGGAACCAATACACCTGCTGAATTAGTTCTAATGTTTTCCCGATTCCAACGTGTCCGACGTCATCGTGGCACGTCCTTATTACACTTTGAACCATGCTTTCGGGCACATAAAATAATATCCCGTCGCGGAACTTGCGATACAAAATCCCATTCCTTAGTTCGAATCTATCGCTTTCCCTAATTTCGAGTTCACGACGTATTTTTAATATTTCTGGATCTTTTAATTGTTTGTAAGCTAGTACTTCGTCGAACGACAGAGGTTCAATTATCATAACAACTCTACTCAGAGCATCTACGTGAGGCATACGGCTCCCAGAACGATGCTCGACTTTATAATCAAAATTCTCAAGGTACAAAGCCCATCTGGCAATTCTAGGATTTATGTCCTTTTTACTGAGTGCAAGTTTGATTGAATTGCAATCGGTTACGATCACGAATGGAATTCCTTGAAGATATACTCGAAATCTCTCAAGAGAATATATCATAGCCATTAATTCAAGTTCGTAACTGTGGTATCTACACTCTACATCGGTCGTTTTCCTACTAAAATATAAAACCGGGTGCATTTTTGCATCCGTTTGTTTCTGTAACAATATGCCTCCGTAGCCGTACGAACTCGCATCAGTGTGCAACTCGGTATAAGCGAGTGGCGAATACAGCGCTAATACGGGTGCGTTGCCTAACTTTTCCTTTAACAGTTCAAACGATTCAAGTTCCTTTTCTCCGAACCGGAAGACAGTAGTATCACGCATTAAATGATATAGGGGTCGGGCGATTAACGCAAAGTTCGGAACGAATTTCCTAAAATAGCTCGCTAACCCTACGAAGCGCTGGACCTGTTTCGCATTTCGGGGTATCGGGAAATTAACAAGAGCCTCAGTATTGGCTTTATTTGGTTTAATGCCTTGTTCACTAATCCTATATCCGAGGTATTCGATTTCGCGTTTGAAAAAGGAGCATTTATCCAATCTTAATTCTAATCGAAAGCGTGCTAATATGCTTAGGACCTCTTTCAGCAATAACAGGTTTTCCTCAAGCGTAACTGTGGGTATTAAAATATCATCCAGATAAAGTAAGACCTTATCTGTTTTAATAAGATCTCGAAACACGAAATTGATATACCTCTGAAACACCGCGGGGGCGTTTGCTAAACCAAACGGCATTCTCAGGTACTCATATTGTCCATCGGGAGTCACGAAGGCGGTGTACTTTATTGAATCTTCGTCCATCTTTATGTTGTGGAAACTGTCTCTAAGGTCAAGAGTCGTAAACCACGATTTCCCGCTGAGTCTTTCTAAATGGTCCTCAATGAGAGGTAAGGGGTACCGATCTTTCACCGTGATTAGATTCAGATACCGGAAATCGATACACAAACGGATTTTACCCTTTTTTCGCACAAGTACTACCGGACTACAGCAGTCTGAACTGCTAGGGCGCACAATACCGCGCTCAATCAAATCCATGATGATTTCCCTGACCGCTATCCTCTCGGCCCAGGATAATCTTCTAGGCGAATAGCTAAACGGCTTATTACTTGTTAAAGTCAACTTCATTTTGTAATCAATTTCTTCGGGTTCACCGTCATAATCGGCGGTTGCGCTTAACAAATCGTTCAGCTGATCCCGGACTTCTACGGGGACATCTTTATCTAAGCTTTGTTGAACAGCTGTGAATTTATTCGGACTGTCTATTAACTCAATGTTCATTATCTCACGTTCTGGATCGAAGAGATGCATTTTTACTTCCGTTCCTAACTCTACCTTTAACCCCGGTGTTACGAGAAAGTCTCGTCCAAATACCGCTGAATATGTCACGGTCGTATCAGGGACTATTGCGAACTTTACTTTAAAAATCTTATCGGGTAGCAAATGAATTTTCACGCGCGTATCAACGTAACCAAAAATCTGAAGTGGCGACTGATTAATGCCTCCGTACGAATTCCCGTTATTAAGCTTATCAATAGGACAATGACTAAAATTATTGTAATAAGTGCTTTCGGTCATAAAACTAAGTTTACTCCCCGAATCTATTAGCGCTTCCACGAAGTACTCGTTCTGTTGTTCGTTAGCCACCAGGACGCAGTATTCTCGAACCGGCTCAGATAGGGGAAGCTGCGTAGCTCTGCGGCCGTAGTCTTCGTCGCGGCTTCCTCGGACGTCGGTAACGGCAGATTCCACAAGCGCCGTGGTTGCTCCATGGGTGGATGCTTTCGGTGGCTCCTGCAGTACCATGTTGGTGGTGGGGGTTGGACAGGTCCTAGACAGGTGCCCCTCCTGCCCGCACTTAAAGCAAGGGCCAATGTTCCTTTTTGGCTTCGGACACTCACGAGACACATGTCCCATCACGTTACAGTTGTAGCACTTAATTTCACGTTTGAATACTCCGCTCTCACTTTTGAAGGGTGGTCCTCCAGACGCCCGGTTTCCTGCCTGATTCTTCGTTGGTTCCGAACGTGTCTGGTTGGTAGGTGCTGCCCTGCTTTGCAGACCTTCGCTTTCTCTTGAAGATTTAATTCGTTCCACTCGGTGTCGATGCATCCGCTCTTGACTTAATATATCGTGAAGAAGTCCGTCTATATCACCATGATTTCTGGCTGAGACAGAAGCGCATAAATCCTTCGACCAGAGTCCCACAAGGATCTGCTCGCGCGTGTCTGCGAAATCCAAATTTAACTTGCGGCACAGTTTGACCTTTTCGTGATAATACGATGTGATCGTCTCGTCTTTCTTTTGCACCTTGTTAGTCATCTTCTTCCAATTGTCTGTCATGCTCTCCTGGATGTAGAAGGTCGTTTCAAACAGCTCCTGGAATTGCTGCCATGTTTGTATTTCCTGCTTCCTTGTATAATGCCAGTGTCGTGCTCCTCCCTTTAAGTGTGTTCGTGCAGTCTCCAACGCGAAGTTATCTGGCCATCTATGTAGAACCTGCATTCCTTTCAATTGCTCTAACCAGTCCTTTGCGGCGACAGCCCCTTCTTCGCCGTCAAACTCTCGTATCGTTTTTGACAGGTCTGGCATTATATGATAATTAAGAGCAGCCGTAGGCTGAACCTGCGTGTGGACAGTAAGTTGTTGAAGCATTCGGGCGAACAATTCGTCCCTTTTCCGATTCTCTGTGGCTATGTGCTCAAGTAGTCGCGCGAAAACATCTTGACTCGGTCCACTAGACGCAGTAGGTTGGGGAAGGGGGGTTCCCCTTGGCTCGGAATACCCTGATTCCGCCACATTTTCCGCGGAGGCTTGACCGTGGTTATCGGGTTCCGGCTCCTCCTCAGGAGAATCACCTTGCGTATCATCATCGGCCTCGTCTTGGCCTAGTCCGCCCGGTGGTCTGAGGGTGGTCATCCAACTTCCCGTCGGGTCCAACTCGTACAGCCTCGCGACCAGTTCCGCCTTCGCACCGGTCGTAGGCGCACCCTTCGCCTGCAGCACACTTTTCAATTCGACTACTTTGAAGTTAGTCGGATCCATGGCGAAATCGATGCGTGAATCTTCCACCGTACACCAATTTCAAAACTAACCGTTTCAACACGTTCGCGATGTTAACACAATCGCGCTTAGTAACTGCGAGGTAAACAACGCTGACCTCTGCACGTCGTACTAACGGTCTCGAATGTTCTCGAATAATTACGCCGTTTCCTTTCGCGTCTCGTTTTATCGTTTCGAACAATTCCGTTTTAATTTTTACCTCGAATCCCACTTCTGATGTTCTGGCTGTAGGAGCGTGGAAGGTAAAAGACGCCAGCAGCTCAGCTCAGAGGACGATAAAGGCACATTTACTGCATTTATTGTTGAACACACACATGTAACACATTGTTATAGGTAATACAAATCGCGTCCCTTTCGGACCCTCACCGTTTTACCACCGATCACGCACGCAGCATACCACTGTAGCCAATACAAATCGTATCCCTTTCTCGGACCTTCACCGTTTACGCGACACATATGCAATGCTCGGTGATCGACGATCGATAGATAGGATTCGCGTCGCGTGGTCGGGCTCGCTCACACACTCGGGCGCTGTCGGGTGCCGTCGGACACCTCCGGTGGGTTGTTCGCCCAGGGACGCCGAAGACGCCGTATACAATTGGGCGAAGCCCTACAATATATATTCCATTTTGTCAATCTTTTTATAGTTAGTGTGTTAGTTTGTTTTTTAAATATATATTCCATTTTGTCAATCTTTTTATAGTTAGTGTGTTAGTTTGTGTTTTAAAATATATATTCCATTTTTTCATTCTTTTTAATATTTTATAGTTAGTGTGTTTTCTAAATTATATTCCATTTTTCTTTTATACTCTTTATAGTTATTTTTTTTACGTGTTATTTTTGTCTTTTTTCCATTGTTCTTTGAAGTTTCGCGTGTTGGTTTTCTTGTATGAAACAGCGTACTTCGAGTACCGTCGAAATCACTTTCATCATCGGTAAGTGCGAGTTCCATCACAATTATATGTATATTTATGAATAAGCCAAACAAAAAAAATCGCAGAAGTGAATAAGGAAAGTGTTTTTTGTAACTAGCATAAGGGAAGTTCGGCAACCCGGAAATTCATAAAATAATGCACTTTGTGTGCATAGAGTACTTAGGTATAGAGTACTCTATTCTTGCTTGCCTCGTACGGCTTATTCACAAATATAAAAGCACACTTTTATAAAAGCACAGGGACAGGCAGTTTTCAATAAATTCTCATTATTTTTAGCGAAAAAGGATAAAAGATTCTGCCATCACTGCGCGCACTACTTTTAAATTTTTGACGTGCATTGTCCAGTCCGTCCATTGCATTTCATCATCCGGTAAGTACCAGTGATGAAGTAGATCATCTGAAGCTGTATATACTTTTCAATAAATTGTTACAATTATTTTTCATTCCTGTATGTTCAGGTTATTATGGCGGGCCGAAAACGTTTCAGAAAGGATTATAGTCTATGCTCTGACAGACATAAAAGGAGAATAGTCCAACAATATGTGGAACGTGTTAAAGGGCAAATCGGACAAGGCAGTGCTGCCGAATTACAAATTAATAAATTTGTTCCTACGCAATCGCATTCCTTAGAATGTGAAAATTCCGATTCAAATGGACACATATCGGACAATGGAAGAAATAGTTCGCAGGAAGATTACGAATCTTGTAATGCAATACTTACAATTAATGAAAGTGATGGAGAAGAAGAAGTTGATTCATTATTAGATGAAACTAATGATTACTATCATTGTATAGAGGATAAAGACTCATCCAGTGATGAGTCAGGGAGTGATATTGACGATAATGAACCTGAGAGCCCTACGTTAAGAGTGACTTTATCTAATTGGGCCCTAACAAATAATATCACTCACAAGGCCATTAATGAATTATTGAAAATTTTTGTATCCAACAATCCGAATTGTTCATTGCCGACAGATGCCAGGACATTATTACACACTCCCCGTACAAATAATTGTACCGAAATAGAAGGGGGAGAGTATCTACACTTCGGTGTAGAAAAAATTTTGCACTGTTATGCTGAAATGTACGTTCAGGCAAAGATAAGCGTAAGTCACATCAAGCTATCGTTAAACATTGATGGTTTGCCGGTGTCGAGGGCCTCCTCCAGCAGTTTCTGGCCCATACTATTAGCAGAGGATATATTCAAGCAAATAAAGATCGTTGGGGTATACTATGGGCATAGTAAAGCAAATTCATGCAACGAGATGCTGTCGCAATTCATAGACGAAATTACATTTTTTATAAATAGTGGGTTCAAGTACGACAATAAGGAATTTTCTGTCACATTGTCAAAGCTTATTCTTGATGCCCCAGCAAAATCCTTTGTTCTATACACAAAAGGCCATACTGGATTTTCCAGCTGCTCCAAGTGTATCATTGTTGGGAAATCAATCCAAAGAACTACATGTTTCCCATATACCGGAGTCCTTGATACACTCCGAACAGATGAAGATTTCAAACGGCAAAGTGACGAAAACTATCATAGAGGAATAAGCTCTCTTTTAAAAATTCCAAATATTGGACTAGTCACGAATGTGCCCCTAGATTATATGCACCTTGTTTGTCTGGGGGTCACGAAGAAGCTGCTGTTATTATGGCTTAATGGACCACTAAACGTTAGAATTGGTGGGTCAGCCACAAACTCAATTTCGCAGAATCTAATGTTTGTGGGGAATTATGTGCCGCGCGAGTTTTCCAGGAAGCCGAGAAGTTTGACGGAGATAAAATATTGGAAGGCGACAGAATTTCGACAATTCTTGCTATACACAGGCCCTGTAGTATTAAAGCCTGTACTATCGAAACATATTTACCGTCATTTTTTAACTTTGCACGTGGCTATAACTATATTAGTTAGTCCGACTTTAATTAAGAACGAATCCAATATTAACTATGCGGAGCAGTTATTACAATACTTTGTTAAAAATTTCGCTGCATTATATGGAAAAAAATTTATTTCCCACAACGTACACAATCTTCTACATTTGTGTAATGATGTGAGAAATTTTGGGGTACTGGATAATTACAGCGCATTTCCCTACGAAAACTTTTTAGGAACGTTAAAGAAATCATTACGGAAAGCTGAAAAGCCGTTGCAGCAATTGGCGAGACGGTATGGAGAACAGGAGCGGGGATCTGTTCAGAAATCTTTACCAACATTCGAAAAATTTCTTTGTAAAGGTTCACATGACAATGGACCACTACTGCCCATTTTTCTCAATAAACCTGTAAAACAATACAAACAATTAGAAACAGAAGGATATTATATACATACCGAGGACAATCGAAACAATTGTTTCCTGTTGAAGGATGGAACGGTTATTAAAATTGTAAATATAGTAAAAATAGGAACGGGCGAGGTTTTTAATATAATAGGCCACAAACGACAAATAGCTGATCATAATTTATATAAGAAACCCTGCCCATCTTCATTTATAAAAATTTTTAGTGTTTGTGAAGAGACAGGACGATTGCATTATTGGCCAATATCTGAAATAGTATGCAAAATGTGGGTCATTAAACGAAGAGAAACACAGGACTATGTCCTACCATTGCGACATACGCACAACTAAAGGCGGAAATGTACTACTGTTGTAGCGAATTCAGTAGTTCGCACTGACTCTGTGCTGGTGCCACAAAATGACTTGGATTGTTTGTTTCTGATAGAGACGAAGATAACTGTAATATAATAATCAAGCAATGAAAGTCATTTTCCGGCACCAGCACAGAGTCAGTGCGAAGTAGCGAATTCGTTTTCACTATCAGAACCACACTGAAGTGACCTCATGGATATCATCATCATTAAATCACAAATATTTATCACAAAAATTGCGTAACAACGACGCCACCAGAGGAGAATACCCCCTTAACAAACAATTTAATGTATGTCGTAATAAGAGACTGTAAGACGTTCACGATTTAACACGTCGTGTCATATCTGAGTAATTGTCTGCATTAATTCTAAAAATATGGGTGCGGTATATCACATGTATAATATATATATATATATATATAAAGACTTTTGTGAGTGTGTAGGGATGAATGTGCTTGCGCGCGGTTACATATCATTTAATGATGAATGAGTGAACTTAATTCTTATTTTTTACACTGCATGTTTTACCCTTCATTTCATATTAAATGATGTTATTGCTTGTAATGAAAATATTTATCTATCTACTGTACATTATAAATAAAATAATGATTTATTGACTTTAGAATAATGATGATGTTTATGTTTGTAGCTCATGTATTGTACAGAATATAATTATTACGTGGTATAAATATGGTGTGTGTTTCTGTACCCTCTACCTCACCAATGCTAGAGTAGTAATCTCTCATAATAAATAATATATACACTTATAGTACTTATAGTAATATTTCCATGTTCAGTTAACATTTTCACTAAAATTTTTTAACCAATCACTAAAAACAGATGGGGTACCCTGGGTGACAGGGATACAGGCAGCAATTTGTACATCTAATACTTCTTTAAAAAAATCGTTTACTGTTGTATATACTTTTAAGGGCCTTTTACACGATGAGACATGTATCGATACAGATCGCGATACAGGTTTTATGAAACTGGCATCTTCCTCACCAGCCAGGGTTTAAACAAATTCATAAAGTATATACAGCAACAAAAGATATTTGTAAAAAAGAAATATTAGATGTCCAAAGTACTGCCAGTGTCTCTACTATTGCCATTTAATCTACTGTTCATAACAAAAAAACCTCCCGCGATGTCGAGTGTAAATTTAGAAGTCTGTATTATTGGCGAACGTTGTAGGAACGTCACCGTGGGTCGTTCAGGCAACATTCAAACATAAAACGGATTGACGCGGAGCGTACGTGAAATGCAAACACACGGAATACAGTCTTAAATACCACAGGAAACCTCCGGGGAACATAGGCGACCATGGAAAGTATGTGATATTAATAATTAATAACATTTCTTAATTATAACTATACGGTTCAAGGAAGGTGTTAAACTGTAAACAGCAACAAAAGATATTTGTAAAAAAGAAATATTAGATGTCCAAAGTACTGCCAGTGTCTCTACTATTGCCATTTAAGACTATATTCCGTGTGTTTGCATTTCACGTACGCTCCGTTCCGTTTTATGTTTGAATGTTGCCTGAACGGCCCACGGTGACGTTCCTACAGCGTTCGCCAATAATACAGACTTCTAAATTTACACTCGACATCGCGGGACGTTTTTTTGTTATGAACAATAGATTAAATGGCAATAGTAGAGACACTGGCAGTACTTTGGACATCTAATATTTCTCTTTTACAAATATCTTTTGTTGCCGTTTACAGTTTAACACCTTCCTTGAACCGTATAGTTATAATTAAGAAATGTTATTAATTATTAATATCACATACTTTCCATGGTCGCCTATGTTCCCCGGAGGTTTCCTGTGGTATTTAAGACTGTATTCCGTGTGTTTGTATTTCAGGAACCCTTTGCGTAGGTGAGGGGTGAAAATATGTAAGTCAATATTCCACGGCAATGTGTGCGCTATATTCCGGGAGTATTGTACCGCACTATGTGCGCAATATTCCACGGCAATGTGTGCGCTATATTCCGGGAATATTGTACCGCACTATGTGCGCAATATTCCACGGCAATGTGTGCGCTATATTCCGGGAGTATTGTACCGCACTATGTGCGCAATATTCCACGGCAATGTGTGCGCTATATTCCGGGAGTATTGTACCGCACTATGTGCGCAATATTCCACGGCAATGTGTGCGCTATATTCCGGGAATATTGTACCGCACTATGTGCGCAATATTCCACGGCAATGTGTGCGCGATATTCCAAGAACATTGCACAAACGTGGCCATTGCAATATTCCACGGCAATGTGTGCGCATTGTTCCAGGAATATTGTACCGCACTATGTGCGCAATATTCCACGGCAATGTGTGCGCGATATTCCAGAAACATTGCACATACGTGTCCATTGCAATATTCCACGGCAATGCTTCTACAATATTGCAGTAATAATGCAATGCAACCTGCAACCAAACGGTATCATTGTAATGTTCAGCAACGTTTCTGCAACGTTCCTGCAACTAAGTGTGCTGTAGGGGTATTAGTAAATAATTATGAAATATGTTTTCTCTCGGTAACAATACTTTATTTATAATTTTTATTGTTATTTTATTGCTTTATCTTACAAACTAAAACTATAAAAAAGTAATATAAAATAGAAACTATACAAAAATAGCGAGAAATGCCGATGCGACGATTTTCTGCGAAATTGCATGCACAGCGCACTCCTATGATTATGTATGAATAACAGCCGAAGTCGCAAATAAAAGCAGCCAATTTTGGGGGGGGGGGCTGTTAGTAGATGGTATCTGCTTTCAATTAGTAGTATCTAGAGCCCGGAGGAAGGTGGAGTTTTTTTTATAGACCTAAAAGAGTTTCTGAAGACTTGAAATACTAGGTAGCCTCATTTGAAGTTGTATAGTGCGATTACGGTGAAGAGTTTTCCAAAAGTATTTATGTCACAAATAAGCTGAGACTATACACATTCGAAATACATGAAGTAAAAAAATAAAAATATCCTAGAGGAATTCAGAAAAAAATCGACAATCTGGTACGAATATTGACACGTTTCCTGTTAGAATATGAAAGGTCAACTTCAGATCAATTTTTCTTTGCAATTAACATGAATATGACATGTTTGTCATATAGGTTAGATACGTTGGTCCATTGGCTATCAGGATACAATGATAGATACACAAAAATACAACTTTCATTTTAAGAATTTTTTCCTCTCCAGCCCCACTGTGCGGCGTACGGCTGGTTGCTAGTTGTGCAGCGCTACTCTAGAGCAGGCCTGCTCTTTAGGGTGCAAATACCTCTTCAAGTTTTGGGAGCCGAGCAACAGCTGAGCACGGAACTGTTACGTTGCTAACCGTTGCGTGAGTTTGGGACAACTGCGAGAGTGTGTGCGCCCATACGCATGAGGCCCAGCTATATAGGGGGCCGTCCTTAAATTACGTAAGGGTAATTTTGGCGATTTCTTAACCCCTCCCCCCCCCCAGTATAACAATTCGTAAGATTTTATATTCCAACCCTCCCCCCCCAGTATAAGAATTCGTAAGATTTTATATTCCACCCCTCCCCCCCCCCCTTTCTTACGTAATATTTTTTACATTCAATTTTTTCAGTTAAGAAAATTCTTTTGAACGTTTATATAATTCATTTATCTCGTTTTCGGCTATGCGTGGTTTGACAATTGAAGACTGCAATCACGTGGTAGTCGGCTCGCGCCTCCTCCGCATATTTTTGTTTCGAAGACGAGCGCGACGCGCAGTCGTGTATGAAGGGGAAAGGGAAAAACGGCTGCATCTTTATTTTCTCGCTTTATTTCTGTGATGAAGGAACGTCAATTTTTGCACGCTTTAAAACAAAATTATGTAACAGGTGTGTGATGAAACCTCGTTTTTTAGACTACTTGTATTGAAAATTTCGGTTACAATAATATTACGTAAGACACTACCTGAAACCCTCTCCCCCCTAGTAAGAAAACGTAAGAAATGCGCGACCCCCCCCCCCAAAAAAAGTCTTACGTAATTTAGGGACGGCCCCTAGACTCGTGGTACGAGCTAGTATGGACCCACGCAGTCTTGCAGTTCTCCCTGCTCTAGAGCAGGCCTGCCCCATCGGGTGCAAATACCTCCTGAATTTCTGGGACCCGGGTAACAACCGAGCGCGGGACTGTTCCATTGCTACCCGTTGCGAGATTTGTGAGAGAACTGCATGAGTGTGCGAACCTAATGGGACGGCCGCACACTCGTGCAGTTCTCCCGCAACCCATGCTGTGGTTAGCAACGTAACCAGTCCCGCACTCGGCTGTTGCCCGGGTCCCAGAAATTCAGAAGGTATTTGCACCCGATGGGGCAGGCCTGCTCAAAGGATCACTACACGATAGGATAGTTGCACACCATCTATTGGAATGATTAAGTGTCGCAGAATCATGTAGCCATACCGAGTGCCGGTAAATTTCGTCGTTGATTCTCTGAGGTGAGTGACCCCGTGCGGCAGTAGCTTTGAATACAACTGCTCGACGCCTCGCCTGACTTGCCCCGCGTGCACCGCTACACGCGGGTTGCCTGTTGTTAGGTATATCTTTAAACGTTTATAACTAACAAACGAAATTACACCCGCGATATCGATATTCTTGATTTTCGTTTTAGTATGGTATTTAGAATCGCCCTTTAAATTTATTCCCACGTGTAGCCTGTATATTCATTTCCGTTAATTAATTCGCATTTTTGAAATGCGGTGGCAAGTATTGCAAGAGGATAATGATAAGCGACGTTCAGATAAAAAAAAATAAGGGATTTGAGCGAATATAATCAGCATGGATGACTGATAGAATATTAGATATTGATCGTGACAGGCAGATTGTATTAGAGATTGACGAAGTGTTGTACAATTTATTTGACAGTCTTATAGTATGTATTAGTATGCGTACCCCAAGTCCCAATATTCAGTCACTCACAAAAGTGTTCGTACATTCTTCAAACTATATAACTTTTTTAAAATTTTATCCGCATGTTTCCCTGGAAATGCGATGGGAAACGAAATTACAATGAACACATTCACTGCTGTGGCGGTAACCGGCAGCCAAGTGTCGCTCCGACAGTACCTAATGCCACCACGAGTAATCTTAAATGATACATGTACTGTTAAATTGTTTATTTCTTCAGATGTGTGAATAGTGTTTGGCATGAACAGAAAACCATACTGACGTCGCACAGTGCGGCCGAATGATAGAATTTTGGACAAAAATCTAAATTCAGTTATAAATGTCAAAACATTGGAATATATTTACGGAAAATAAAATTAGTAACTAAAATGTAAAAAAATTGTAAAATTATTTACTATTTTCCGATTCGCTTAAGCTAATTTGCAAGTCAACAAAACTTATTGAATTCGTCTTGCTCAGCTGCAAGGTATTCTCTATTATTTCTGTAAAATCTTCATCTGGCTTTTTTGAAGTACCTTGTCGATGACTTGAAATGAAAAGATTGGACGTAAGCAAGGGAACATTGAAAAGACCCGTATTCGTGTCTTCTCTACTTGTTTTACGCGTGTGGCTTAGTCGATGTTTCCTTTTTTCTTTATGCCTCGCAACTAAAGCCTCATTAGAAAGAACGCTAATTCGTACATCAAAACACTCAATGATATCACAACCGTGTAACAAAACTTTATGCACGTTCATGGGCATGTAGTACCATGTTATTTTTACTCGTTAATATGTAATAATGTTTTTAGTTTAACGAGAAGATTTGATATGTTCTTAGATTTCTCACTGGAAACCCATGCATTAAGTAGATTAGAATTTTCAATTCTGAATTCAAATCCTAAACAAAAAATTGTATGGTCAGATACAGAATAATGCATATAAAATTGTATCTAGCAGTTTCTAGGAGAAAAAATTTTTAAATTCTCAAAATAGAATAGGCAACGAATTGAAAACTATTAAAACCTCAGAATATTTTTTATATGTATGCCAACTTGAAGCTGACAATGATTAAAGTTTCACCTGAACTGTCACACAGATATAAAAATCTATCTATTCATAATAAATATAAAATGAAATATACATACCTTGGTGAGAACCTTCCATTATAAAAAATGTCTATAAATATATTTAACATAAATTAGTATAAATACCATCTCATCTGCACCGCTATCAATCGCCGGGAGATAAACCTAAACACTCGTCTTTCAGACGTCTACCGCACTCCTGCTTCATACGTCTTCTCGAACAACCTATATTCATCCTCAAATTTCAATCACCCCCTTCAATAGATGTAAAAGAAATGCCAAGAAATAATTAAGCGTGCACAAAAATAAATAAATAAAATAAAAAAAATTATAACAATTCAATAAGATCTTATGCTGTTATACGTATGAATATTTCGATTTTGTATTTTTGTCCATTTATGCCGCACTGTGCGTCGCCAAAAAATGTTATTTTTTTCACCTAGGTATTTCTTGCTGGATGAATCAAAACAATATATAGGGTGTTTATAAAAATGTGGGACATTTTCAGGATCTGTTCTACTCGCCAAGATAATCAAAATAGTTGGTATCCGATAATGCTTAGTTTTGCAGTTATAAGCATTTTTATATTACGTAGGTAAAATACCGGCCAGGAATGCCTCCATTAAAGAGCAACCAGCTAACAGGCGCGGTTGTCAGTTGGCCTAATTTACTATAATTTCATTCACATCCTTTCCTTCTCGCCTTTAAAAACACAAAAGCGAAATGATAAATAACCAATGTATTGATCCACAGAAACACAGCTGGGCTTCGTTAAATGCCACTTGACGCGCGTAGCAAAATATTTAATACAAAGCACTTAAATATTTGATATGAAGGAAAAATTTCTAAATTATTTATACAAGAGTTCGAGGCAAATTCGAGCAATAAATAATTAATAATTCAATGATCAGTACATGATTCTTTCCAACAAAATGTGTATGAAACTCTATTGCATGTACTACTTTATTTTAAACAATATGTAATAAGGTTCACCAGTACGCTTAAAAGCCAACTGTTTTAGAGACGAAGAAAATGACCACCAGCTTGCACATGGTACCCAAAATAAATATTCGTTTAATCGTGTACTCGTTAACTTGTCCTTAAATTGATTGGGGGTATTTTAAAACACCTTCTAAGTAGCAATATCCTACGCTTAGGTGTCCGCGTTGCGTCTCGTAGAGCAAGAAGAATCTTTGCAATCTAAATAGAAATGGGCGAGGCAGGCCAGTAAACGATCGAAGGGTAGAAGAAGCGAATAAAGACTGGAGAGACGGCAGTCTGTCTTGGGCGCGTGCAATAAAATGTAAATGCGCGCCAATTCGCGCCCAATATCGAGAGTTATTTACCTTCTCCAGATACTTTTCCCTTTGTTCACTGGATCCGTAACAGTGAATAAGTGGCAAACGCTTGAGCGTGAGTACTGAGCGGGCCCGCGGGCTTCGCCGTCATTTGCATGAGTAATGGTGGAACGAAGAGGTTAGGGTAGCGAGACAAGTAATTTATAGTCAATAATTCTTGGCGAGGCAATTTTCGCATCGAGCGCGAACGTTTCCTCCGGAACCAAGAAGGAGAAATAGGAGGAGAAGAGGGCGGTGTCGTAGAGGCGGCCGGAAATGAGGCGGAATGTTAAATAGCTGCCGTAGCTTCCCTCCAGCCTGTCATCTCAGGTAGCCCTTAAACTGCACGTGCGAATTATTTGCGCACTGACTACCTATTTTCTCACTATCCTAATACATTCACACGACAATTATCCTGAATTTCTCGACTTCGCTCTCTCCGCCCTTTATTTATTTCCCCGTCTCACAATTACCCCACAGCACATCCTTCTCTAACAACGCAAACTCGTTTTTCGTTGCGAATTCAACGCGTGTATACTGTATATACAGAGGCTCGCGGAGCTTGTAACGAAGAACTTTAACGAAGGAAATATGTAAGTTAATGTTTTCAAAATATGATTACTATGTTTATGATAAGCTACGAGTATCGGGATTATATTGATAAAAGAAGAAAATATAGCACAGTACCTATATGTCAGTTGTCCGTCTCTCGTTTTAAATATCAGCTACTGCAAATTACAAAAGTATTCAAACAACCCAGACAGCACACAGACATCTGAAAGACATCTTAAAGACGTCCGTGAACGTCGTATTCACGTCTTATACAAGTCTTCGGCACGTCTTATGTCACGAATCAAGAATCAAGACGTCTTAAAAACAGGTCCAAGTTCGGAAAAAATAATTTGACGGTGACGGGAGGACTCGAACCTAGGACTTTCCGTTTACGAAACAATCGTTATTTTGCACCTACCCAACACACTTCCTTATAAATACTTCCAAATTCTAGTTACATATATATTGTATTAATTGTTTATAAAAACCGCGCATTACAACGAAATATTCTACAGAATATTATTATTAACTGTCTTTATGGGACAATGACAATTACGATATAACAATAATTGTGAATAGGCGAGGTTCAGCATAAGTGCTGCTCTACAACCTAACCTAATCATCATTCGACCTCTAGACTCATTTCACACACTGTCATATAATTGTATTAAAGAAAAATTGACGAAACAAATGTACGATAATTGTGTTACTATATGTTTAATATTCCATGAAAATGGTGCAAAAATTTGCAAATTCTTGCGCCGGTCCTGCCTTAAGATTGCTTTTTATGGACGTCATTCAGATGTCTTTTGACAGACGTCTTTAAGAAGTCTTTTGACAGACATCTTTAAGATGTCTTATGAGCGTGTTAAAGACGTCTTGTGGATGTCTTAAAGACATCTTAAAGACGTCGTTCACACGTCCGTACGACGTCTTAAAGATGTCTTTGTCACGAATCAGGACATTCAGACGTTCAGACGTAAAGCAGACTTAAAATAGACGTCTATAAGACGTCATGTGCTGTCTGGGAAGGTTATTAACCCAGATAGCACACCTCGTCGTAGAGACGTCTAGTTTATGTCTATTTTAGGTCTGAACGTCTTGATTTGTAACAAGACGTCTTCAAGACGTCTTTAAGACGCCTTTTGGACGTCTTTAAGACTTTACCAGACGTTGTGCTATCTGGGTAACGTGACACGCAATTAGTAATCATTGGTTTTTGACGTGCTTCAGACATTTCTGACCCACATTTTTAAATATTCATAACTAAGAAACGTAGCCTTCACCGCAATTTCGGTACTCTTGATTTTCGTTTTATTTTTTTTCGTTAGAATCGTCTATTTTATTTTCTACTTTCTGTTGTGGAACACCCTGTGTAATAGAAGATTTATTCAAATCTTGTTAACACATGGCAGGCTGGTCCCCTAAAACTAAATATTACGAAGATCAGCGTAAATTGGTAAAAAACTCGGGGTAAATTGTAACAAACTGCTTGGGGCAAAATGTAACATGTTACAACTTACCCCGCTCAAAATGGTGATAAGGCACATGATATTTGCTAAAATATTAGTTACTTTTAGGATGAGAACATACAAGAAAAAAAACAAAAAGGAGTTCTACTTCCAAGGAAGGCATTAAGCAGAGTTGTACATAATAAGGAATCAATACGCTCAGTGGCAAAAGCTTTAAATATATGTATGTCATGTGACTCTCTTCAGGTATGTGAAGAAAGTCGATGTTTCTGAGTATCAAATTGGACAAAATAGGCTACAATCGAAATCCGGTGTTTAATGATCAGCAATCAACCAGCTTAGCTGAATACCTATGTGAGGAATATGTCCAACATGTATTTTGATTTGACTCCCAAGGAACTCCATAAATTGGGTTGTGAGTGTGCATTTCACTAAGATATACATTATACAAATTCCTAATTCCTGGAAACGAAATAAGTGTGCTGGAGAAGACTGGCTGACAACTTTTCTTAAAAAAAATACGGAGGTGTCTATTCGAACCCCAGAAGCGACAAGCTTACAAAGAGCAACGAATTTTAATAAAAACAATGTTTCTCTCTTTTTTTTATAAACTAGGGTAGATGTCCCAATTACTGTGCTCTGACGCCGACTTGCTCACGACGGAATTAATTTTCGGGTTGAAAATGTTAATTTTTCATATGTTGTTAATTGAAATAAAAATACATGTTTTTGTCCCAGTTACTGTGCCCTGAAAAATGCGTTGTCCCAATTCCCGTGCCCCCAGTTACCGTGCCCGTTTTCGAATAGCGTTCCCGCCGTTAGGTTATGTCTTTCAATTTTGAACTGTTCAAAACATTTTTTTGCACTACGGGAGGTGTTTTTATGTAATTTTAATATGACCTTTTCATTACAAAAGCAAAATATGCAAATATAAATTTCAGTTCACCCGTTCTGAGAAACGAAAGTAAGGTTAGGTTTAGCAGTTACAGAGGGAACCAGTGGGCACCGAGGGGCACGGTAATAGGGACAAGCGTTAAATTCCTGTCCCCATTACCGTATTCACTTTAAAAATACGAAAACGTCTTAAAAGTGCTCATTTGGCTATTTTTTCATAAAATTTGAACCTTTTATGATATAATAAACACTTTACATATGTGCGAATCATGATAATTATAAATTTATTCACTTCTGTAAAGTACGTATTCCTTACTGTTTCCGGTAAGGATTTAGGTAAATCCATCGAAATCTCCATATGCATTTTTGAATTTTTTTTACTATGCTTTAGTTGTTTAAAAACGCAACCTTCTCGTTTGTAACACATACATTAATAGTTTAACTTGATTAAAAAAATTTCTTTCTTTATTTATTTATGCGAGTTTTTTTGTACGGCTTCTTTAAGTACAAAAGCACGGTAATTGGCACAGCGCACGGTAACTGGGACATCTACCCTAGCTAGTGTCAGAGATAAACACGGTTTAGCTGCCGCGCCGCTCAGATTTGGAAGCTGGATGAGACAGGGTAACAACTATACAAAAAGGCAGTAAAGTTATCGCCACGAAAGGAACGAAGCAAGTCGGTGGTATTACTTCAAGTGAAAGGGGGGTACTTGTCACTGTATGTGTTGCCATAAATGTGATTGGAAATTCTATACCGCCCATATTTCTGTTTCCAAGAAAAAAATTTCATGACCATTTTATTAGAGATGCTCCTCCATAGTCGATTGGTGCAGCCAATGGTTTTGGCTGGAAGATGACCGAAGAATTTTACACATTTATGCAACATTTTTTGTTTCTCGACTTTCGAGAAAAAACCGTGGAAACTTTTTTGTTACAATCTACCCCGGTCTCCCCAACATTTGTAAAATTCGAAAACCGGTTTTTAAATTTAAAAATATCAGTTTAATATAATAGAATTAATATGCAAAAATGAATTAATTATTTAATTAAAAAAGTTAACATTTTGTCTTGAAATCGCCTCGGACATAAGTATATTATAGTAGGTAACAGTTTACTGTAAAACTAATCTTCATGAGTTCATAGTTTCGGAAGAAAAATGCTAAATGAAATAAAAATTTATAATTAATATTTTTTACAGATTTTAGTTATTTTTGTTTTTTCGTTTGGTTTTGTATTCAGTGTATTTTATTGTGTTATATCAATTGTAAGGATTTTAGTTATTTTAATTTTTTATTTATTTATTTGGTTCTGTAAGATAGATATATTTTGTTATATTTTTGTAATTCTATTAATTATATTAAAGAAACTGAAATTTTTTAAAATAAGTACAAATATTTATTTTCTATTTTAATTCTTTTTTTTGTAAAAATTCGAAAAACCGTTTTTTATTTGGGAATAGTGGAATTCGAAAACCGTTTTTTTCAAAAGTCAGTTTTTGTATAAACCCTAGCTACATCGTGTATAGGGAATACCAAGGATGGAGGAGAGTCGTGAGTACTACAACAAACAACTACTCCCAAGGCAACGTGTCGCTTCCTCGGTGGCGACTTTTCACACTTTTATTTACCATTCAGCGTTCCACTTACGTAGGAAGTTTAACTCTGGTGTGGGGCAGTGAAGATTACCCGGGGCGACATAAACCGATACCGATGACATAAAGGTGCACAGCCGATATTAGATATCAAGGCATCTGCCTTGGCTTTCATTCCCCATCGAGTTTCCCAGCGAGAGCTATCAGACTGATAGAATATGTTCGACGCTACCGCGCGACGCTATGCCACCCCTGTATCGGTATATGTATCCGTCTATACGATTACCATATGTCTACCGCTTTATTTAAAGTAGCTTTTATCGAGAGCTTAACTTGCATCCTGCATTCGGTCCAACATTTCCACTACTATCCCACCCCCGTTCCAGAAAAGGGAACATCAACCTTTCTTTCCATCTCATTGTGACACCAAAATATGTACAAGGATAAGGATATTCGACAACGGTCCAATATAAAAGCGTATTTTCGCTAAAGGATACGCCACAAAAATATCCAACGCTGGCAATTATTTAAAGATGGACTACAAAGTATAATAATATATAGTATCGAAACGAATTCGTGGCGAATAAAGTATTTAAAGCTCCCTCGGCCTTCCAGATGAAATACATCGGAGACCTGTTAATGCAATAATTTAACGACTAAACTGATTTTAACTAATCTAGAAGTGAAATGGAATTCTTCACTAAGAAACGTAACAGTACCTTTAAAAAGAGGTCTGAATTAGTGTGAAGAATTATGGAATAGGGTGTTGTTATAAAAACCTCACAAAATTACCTTTTTTAAAAAAAGGTACAAAAAAGAGCGCCAAGTATATAATCCCATCAAAAAGGATCCCATTTAAAAACATTGTCGTAAATTAATAGCTTTACAAAACTAATGATATACACCAATTGCGCCAATTATCGCAATGACTATTTATACAAACAAAAAAATGTATCACATAATAGTAAACAGATATATTTTTAAACAAATAAATATTTTATTCAAAATACTTGGCGCTGCTCTCTGAAAAAAATGTTAATTGTCTACGTTAATAAATAAAACAAGGCCAGACTTATTGATTCAGACATATTTATTCAGTTTAGCAACACCAATTCCAAGAGCAGCGCCAAGTATTTTGAATAAAATATTTATTTGTTTAAAAATATATCTGTTTACTATTATGTGATACATTTTTTTGTTTGTATAAATAGTCATTGCGATAATTGGCGCAATTGGTGTATATCATTAGTTTTGTAAAGCTATTAATTTACGACAATGTTTTTAAATGGGATCCTTTTTGATGGGATTATATACTTGGCGCTCTTTTTTGTACCTTTTTTTAAAAAAGGTAATTTTGTGAGGATTTCACACATTTTGTAGTGTTTATTGATGACTGGATAATTTTTTCACCCCGTCGGGGTTATTTTTTTTAATTAACAATATATTATATTGTCATCCAAACTACACACACCTGCAAAGCTACAAGACAATTGGATTGGTGGAATTGGTTTAAATTTGAGTTTTCAAATATGAAGCAAACATACAAGAAGCACACAGAGGATCGAAGCTGAATAAAAGTTTAATTAATATTATACTATATTACAATAAATTTTTTTTCTAACGTAGATCACACTGCATCATCTTGTGCTTCAGTTATCTGTAAATATATAAAATCTACATTTTAGTTACAATATAACTTAGAAGTTTTAGAAGAAGGGTGGACTTTTCCTATAGTAAGTGTAGAGACTACATAATGTGTCCGAAGGAGGTGAGAGCGTATGGCAGAAACTCTTGTTGAAAGAAATTTAAATGCTAATGGTAATTTATCAAAAATGAACGAAGAGCTCCAATATATTTAATGCACAATTTATTGGTGTTGGAAAAAAATTAATTTAATATGTTCATTAGTGAATTTAAATATTGGTAATGTGAAACTAATAAAATTAATGATTAGCGTGGGAACTACTGTAGATTTTAATAAAGTATTACGAATATCTTTCATAAAAGATTAGGAAGTATCGAGGGAGATGCATTTTCAGCGTACTTTTTTCACTAATGTAACTTACTTTACACTGCAAGCACTACGCCATAATTTTCTTAATTCTTAATGCTACGCTAATAGGAAAAATTTTGTCAATTTACCTTATTTGACAAATTTCCAGAAACTTGTGCGAAACAAGATGCTTCTCTGTCTATCTAACTAAATGTAAAAATAGTTTCGTTGTATAAAAACAATATATTATTTTGTAGAAACTTGTGGGAAAGAAGATGCTTCTCCGTCAAACCTTCTCCGGACAACTTCCAAGTCTTTGCGTCCTCTCCATTTCTATAAGCTCTGCATAAATAGTCTATTAAAAAATTTTTGTGACTTACCTTGTTAATTGAGACAATAATTCAGTGTCCTCTATGGTGTAAAAACTCCTGTCACTTAAAAATTTTTAACTAGTTTCCTTATTTCACACTTGACAGGTTATAACTGTTTGACACTAGCTAGGTTACGTTTACCTCGACAGTTCTGCTCTCTGCTAGCTGTCACGTGACAACGATTTGTTACGCGATTGGCCGAAAGTGCCGAAACCTTCATCGAATCAGCGACGTGGATATTGGACATTTCCTCTCCCTTTCATGTTCCCCTCTTGCCCACACTTGACGATGACGATTCTTAATTCTTCAGAACATAAAATTCGTCAAATTGGAACTTTGCATTGAAATATCTCAGCTCCTAAGGCACGTAGGACCAAAGCGAAGACACTTTTCTTATGTAAATCAATGCCAAGCTATCCATTAACACCATTCAAAGTCTAATCGGATCAGCCGTTATTGAGATTCGATAATCTCAGGGTACCTGATAGCGAGTCGTGCCGTAATAGATACCTACACTCTGTGTCTCGCGCTGCGCATATATCTATATATATACTTGGCGCGAGACACTACCGTGTCTCTTGATTTTAGTATGTAACTTATATTCCTTAAGGCAGCGATTATTTAGAAAACTCGGTATTCAGCAGATGCAAAATTCAAATGACATACAGACAACTTTGGGATAAAATGGAAACATTTATTTTAACACGAATGGCGCACGGTTTTGAGAAAAGCCTTTTCAAGTCGGTCAAGCTTTTCAGAGCAATCGCTGCTGTGGAGAAAGCTTTGCTTAACGTGCCCTGAGCAAACATTCGTGGGCACTCAGACAATACTTTCGACGCTTCGCAGGACATATTGACGTGAAAACACGCCATAGCTGTACACGTGATGCAAATCCTTCTGTTTTGCAGAAATATGCACAACAACGAAATATTTGCAAAAAATATAGAACATTCCAATATTAATTACATTCTTTATCCATGAAATATGCAGATAAGATACTAATACAAGATAGACGCGTCGTATGGTTCCAAATTAATTAAGGTGTGACGAAAATTGTATGTTGTAGCTCAGCACACGAGAAGATTTTCTATCTGCACATCCTTGCTAATAGCAAATAAAAGACTTCATTTTACATTGTTTTGTTTCTTAGAGAACGGCGAAGACGATACAGATAATGTAAAGCTACTTGTGCGCGAATGAAGGTTACAAAGAAGATTTTTTACGAAGGCAAGACGCTACAAAGACAGTAATAATACGCATTAATGGTCAACATCAGGCCTTCCCAAGTAGGGGAAATCTGCTCCTGAAACACATGTTTCGGTTCTCCCTCCAACTTAATATACACACAGTGGCGTGCAAAAGTATTCGGCCACCCTTTAAAATCGCATAACTTTTTTAAAATTAATCCAAACGATTTGAGTTTTTTTGAGAAGCTAAAGGGATTAGTTTGCTAAAGGATGTGATTCGTCGTTTTGAAAAAAATGCATTTGGTCGGAATAGCAAAAACAATATAGGTTCTCCCGTGCACTGGTTTGCACATTCGTTACATATTAAGGTGGAACCATACATTCGGCGAATAACTACATGTGTGGATCTAGCAACGTAGGCGAATGTTCGTTATTCACCGATTATCAAATGTTCGCAGCTCCTGATAACGAGTCGAAACATTTGTCATTTGTCGAATAAGCACACAGTGTGGAGTTATATGCGAATACTTTGGCGAACAGTTTGTCAAATGCCGAATGTCGAATGTGTGGTTCCGCCTTTAAGAGGACTCTCAGGTTAAATTTCTCAGAAAATCGATTATTTTTATATATATATACATACATATATGTAGTATAACGGTATAAATTCTACAGTCACACAACTAATTCAAATTCCGAATGTAGGTATGTTGAGCCGAGAACACTTTGAATACGTTTTTCTCGAAACACGATATTTCGAAACGGTAAGCACGATTTCAGAAGACCTAATGAACCGATTAAAAAAAAACTTGAGGCATTTGATTCGTAATTGGTCTCACTACCGCAACAGCCTATAACATAATTTTTGGAAACAGGTTTTTTTTATCTGCATAGGTATTTGTGAGGAAAGTTACCCATTTGCACTACTTCGTTCAAATGTGCACTGAACGAAGAATGGTAGTATTGCTATTTTTGCCCCACCAAGGGATACTGCGATAGCCATTGATATAAATTTTAAGAAATTACTTGAATTTTTGATTTTGGACGATCCTACGAGTAAATTTCGAGGTTACCGTTTTAGCATCTCTTTTTGGCAGCGTCTGCACTAAGCGCCACGTAGAAAATACATCAAGACCGAGAACATAGAATGAAAATTTTTTAACCCTAACGAGTGTATCAAGAAATGCCAAAAATATTTTTTTGGATATGTTATAACCCCTTTTTGTAAAAAATTCGTAAAGATCACCTATTTTTCGAGCGTTTTGACTGGAGGGACCCCTTAAAGTGGATTCTCCTCCGAATGACCAAAAAAAAAAAACGATTTTTTTTAAGAATTTATAAAGAAAATTTATTCGATGGAATGTTCTAAAATCTTATGTACATAAAATTGCTTCATGTTCATGGAAACAATAGTTTTATATTCTACGAACTCATGGAAATACCTACTCATGTTTTTTGAGTTTTCAAAGAAGCAACCCCCCTTAAGAGCAGTTTCTTCTTTTAAGTTCATTCGTCGAAACACAAATCTACAGGACTTGCTACTTTTCGAACCACTTGTTTACAATTATGGATTATTATCATTAAATATAAAAATAAATGTAACCGGACTGTTGAGCCAAAATTTCAACTAGTCTGAAGACCATTCGAGTAATTTAATGTTCACATATATTGTAAGTGCGGGAGAGTCCGACCACTTTTTGGAAAAGAAATTGTAGCATCGTTGTTTTTCACATTTTTGTCGTTTTATGCACATTAAAGCAAAGCCCAAGCAATTTAGGGTATATATAAATTATAGCGTGCGATAATTTCAAATATTTATTTTCATTTTCAACGAAAACACATTGGCACTGCAACTGGTCGGTCTCACCCGCATGTCGGGGTTAGACCGTCCATCCAATACGGGTGAAACCGACCTTGAAAAATAACAAAAAGTAGCTTACAAAAAATATAATACACGAAAGTTAATTGATATGTTACTTCTTCTTCAGTTCTCCACGTAAATCGCAAACATTCTTGTACTTGGAGCATCTAATATCATGAAACCAACGGCTTCAGTGCACACACTGAATCCAATCGTCGCTTCTCGAGATTTCGAAATAGTTTACTCCGCATCCCACGCATTCGTTTTCGTCCCAGTCTTTTAACGACATATCACTATCTTGTAGAATGTAATTTTCGCTCCGTGAATCTGAAGATGGGTTTACGGTAAGAAAAACACATGTGGTGGGACTATCCCACAATCAAGGGAGTGATCGACCAGCAAGTCAAAATAAATTAAAAACGAATACATACGTATTGTTGGGGTGACACTGTAGTTTTATGCATATTATAACTATCAATATCGATATAGTGTAAATAAACTTAGATGTATTTCAAATATCCCCAGCACTGTAAGTTGGTCTAAAAACTTTCAGATTCGCATAAAGTCTTAAGTGTTTCCTATAATTTAAATATCGAGTTGTGACAATAGTCATAGTCAATGTGAGATAAACAACAAGCGCCTTCAATGACACACAGTGCCCTGTCTTGCGTCAGTCTTAAACTATCAGCACTGGCCGGACTCTCCCGCTGGTCAGTCTCTCCCAAACTTACCTTACTATAAATATTTGAATACTCTGAACACTTTTAGTATATTGAAATAGTATTATTCGAATGCAGATATATATTTGCATATATTCGGATAATCTAAATATTGGCAATGTGTTTATGTGTTATACCTTAACAGCAAAGGATCGACCCATGTGTTTCGATGAACAAGCTTTCAAATGGTGGAAATGAAAACAAGAGTAATTTCGTTTTATAGCGATATAAATCAAATATGTTTTAAATACTCCGGCTTTTAGGGATTTGTCTGCGACTGAAAATCTACTCAATGCAAAATAAGTATATTTACATTTAAAAATTATGAATAATATGATAACATTATATCATAAAAGCGTTTTAAATAATATCGGACGACCCATTATGATAAAAGGGAAAACATTTTTGAACCTAGAATAAATTCAGTGAACAACGGTCTTCAAGGCTCATTGTATTGTTCGAGTTTTTTTTCAAACAAAACACGAGGCAAGACAGGCTAAACCTATCATTTCCCTGTTCATAATAACAATTACCTGCTGATGGAGGGATGCCGAGGACGCACGAGGAGTCGGCGAAAATAATGATTGAAAATAACAGGAATCACATAAACGTGTAATCATGCAACGTCGAAGGGTACAGGGGGATGTCGGAAATGATCACAGATTTCAGGGCAGTGTGATCATCCACCTCGAAGACAAGAATTACGCTAATGACGTCCATTACGCTCAGATTATAGAATTATAACGCTGTTGTAATAAATTATTCGTCCTGCCGCGGTCATTTTTTAGTCCATCTTCGAGCTTACAACGACGCATAGAAATTCGTATAAATCATGCGTACATATTAATATTTCGATATTACCACGACTATGATATCCCCTTCAATATTCTTTACTCTTTACGAGCCACTGTTTCTCGTGTCGCGAACATTGTGAAGTCTAGAAATATTTGTACTTTAAATATTTTATATACAGGGTGAGTCACAAAACTTGTCCACCCCGAATAACTTCTAAAATATGATATTTAAAGGAGCAGTGAATTTTTTATAAGAAAATATTAAGCTTTATTCCTCCCAAACTTAATAATAATAATAACAACTGTATGAACGTCAACGGGCATCACATTGAGCACCCAGTGTACATAACTGAGCTTTGTACTGAGATCATGAGCAACGTTTCTGCAATTATCTCGCTAATAATTAGGTTTAGGACAAATAAAATTTAATACTTTCTTATTAAAAATTCACTGCTCTATTAAATTTTGATGCAAAAAGGTGCGAATTCCAATTGAAAAATTCAAGGTTACCTTAATATCTCGTATACAAATAGGTTATTTAAAGAAACCGTTGTAGCATCATATGTTCGCTTCGATATCGTGCAATTTCTATATAAAACACTATTTTGTAAAACGCATACTTTAGAAGTGATTCGGGTAGACAAGTCATGTGATTCGTCCTGTATAATGCATAACAAACTTCGTGAAATAGCTACGCGTTATAGATATTGGTAATAAAAGTTATGTAAAGTCATAAATTCATAGTGTTCGTCAAAATAAATTAAGAAATTGCATGGATATGTTAAATAAAGAGTAAATACCATAGTGACGTAAACCAAAAAATATAAGCAAACATAAGTACGAGAATCAGTGATCTCCAAAATGATAAGACAATAACCAGTAAGTATGTTTCGGAAGGACTGTCAAGTTACAGGTAGGTACAGGGAATCCCTTGTTTCTAAGCCTGCGTCATCCTCGATGAAGAAATCTACTGATTATGCGTTACATATGTGAATGTCAACGATAGAACCCAGACATGCGAGTGAGACCGACCAGTTGCAGTGCCAATGTTTTTCATTGAAAATGAAAATAAATATTTTAAATTATCGCACACTATAATTTATATATACTCTAAATTGATTGGGCTTTGCTTTAATGTGCATAAAACGACAAAAATGTGAAAAACAACGATGCTACAATTTCTTTTGCAAAAAGTGGTCGAATTCTCCCGGACTTACAATATAAAAAGTAGAAATAGTTTTATTTTATTCTTTGGAAACGGTTTATTTTTCAACATATCTGTACTAATACTACTATTACATAGTAAACCCCGATAACACACAGACGTCTTGGAGACGTTTTGAAGACATCCGAATAGAGCTTGAACACGTTTAAAAGGCGTTTTGAAGACATCCGAATAGAGTCTTGAACACGTTTAAAAGGCGTTTTAAAGACGTCGAAAAGGAGTCTTGATCAAGTCTGGATAAAACCCAACGCAGCTCTAGAAAATACGTCGTTAAGACGTTTAGGTATAGGTAATGGCATAATGGAAACAAAATTGTAACCGTGACGGGAATCGGAGTTACACAATTAAACAAATCAACTTTTAGGTACATATTGATTAATAGTTTATACTTTTTTAGAAACCTCTAGACTTGTCCCTCAAAATGTTATAAGACAGACGTCTTAAAAACGTCCTAATAAGGTCGTAAGATGGTCAGACCAGAAACAGACGTAAAATGAACGTCTTTAAAATGTCGTGTGCTATCCGGGAATCTACTACCCAGATAGCACACCTCGTCTTAGAGACGTCTAATTTATGTCTATTTTAGGTCTGAACGTCTTGATTTATAACAAGACGTCTTTAAGACGTCTTTACGACGCCTTTTGGACGTCTTTAAGACTTTACCAGACGTTGTGCTATCTGGGTAAACACTTAACCTGTACTTCCTCTTTCCGTTTACCTTTATAAATGTTTCATATGTACATGTAAAATTTATATTATGAATCTGTAAGCATCATGCATACTGTTATTATTTTTAGATTATCCTACAAGTTAGTATGACTTCGGCGAAAATGTTTTCACACTCCCAAGTTACTCTTGAACAACAAACGTTTCAGAAATTTAATTCTAATCATTCCGCTATCCACTGGGACTTGAAAACCCTTGAAAAAAGTATGTAAATTGGAAATATGTGAAGCACATGTATTGTCCAAACCCTCGATATCGCACAAAATTCAAGCTTGCACTTAACGAAAATCCTATAGACTGTTTGTTAGTATATACGCGGTATTATACACTTCGAGCTACTGATTCCAACCGAACAATCACTACAAAAGTCTATTGTAAATAAGTGAGCTGATTGAAATCAGCATTGAAAATACAACTGTCGGCTTTTCTCAACAGGAGGAGAGTCCCTCTCGTACAAGAACAACGGACATCCACATAGGTGTACCACAATAGACATTGAAGAACTTGAAGGAAATTTACGAAATATATGGGAAAGAGTGATTCATTCAGCCTACTACCCATTCACTCCAGACCAATAGTTTTTTAGGCTCTCCTGAAATCAATATCATTAAAATGGTAGAGAAAATAATGGTGATGACATAAAAGCATCCTCTATAACTTTGTTTAATAAAAAACAAAACGAATTTTTATAAAAATATAATTAAAATGTTATTAAATATACGGGAAAATAATGTAGCGAACGAAGAAAGATACACAAATAATTATGCCAGAAAGGGGAATTTGCATTATAAAAATCATGAGTGAACGTTTAAATAAAAAATGATACTGTTATAAACGAATGTAAAGATTCTTCCATATAAGCACGTTAATACCAAGATATTCCCCATTTTTTCCGACCAAAATTGATCACATTTTTTTCAGTCGCAATGAGAATAGAATTATTCATTTAACATCGAATATCCTGTACACATAAACATAGTGCAGAATTATAAATCATACATATGTATCCGAAAATCTGATTTAATTGTCCTTAGTAACTGATACAAAGGAGATAGTTACTTATGTTTTCCCGTTAGTAAGTTGCAATGTAAAGATAAAGTAACAGGAGGAATACAAAAAAATTAAAACCGCCTACAAAAAAAATAAAAATGCACTAAAAAGTGAAAAATAATCTTTTCCCTTTTTTATTCTAGGACTCACATATTTTTTTAAATCGGCGCCAGATTTACACAGTGCAAATGATGAGGCTTAAAATATATGTAAGTCGTAGATTAAATAAAGGAAAAAATTAGGTTTCACTTTTTAGTGTATTTTTATTGTTTTTTTAAGTGGGTTTTAATTTTTTAATTTTTAACTTTTTAGTTTCATATATATTGACACCGGGGCATCGTCCTCTTTCGAATAAAAAAAGATCATCAAAATCGGTCCATATGCTGAAGAGTTATGCGGGACAAACATAAAAACAACATACAGGTCGAATCTATAACTTGCTCCTCTTTGATGTCGGTTAAAAATACGAAAGAAATAACAAAAGATGCACAACTCGTACTGCAATTATGATAAATTCGTTCAGATTGAAGCAGTTACCAAGTTCACGACTTCACGTGTAGATGTCAGTGGCTGTTACTTCACTGAAGACCCCGTGCGTGTTCAGCAATAATGTTATCGTCATTAATGCGAACGCTTAATTTCCAAATAACTCGACAAGATTTATTTATCCAATGTTCTTTGAATCAAATAACAATCCGAGATTATAAATTTAAAATATCCTATTTAGCTAATAATGATGTAATCAATTCATTCAAATTTTTAATAGGTGGTTTTTCATGTAGTGGCATCTATTTAAGCAATTAAGCCGAGCAAAAAGTACGTGTGATTAAAGAAAGGTGATTGATTTTCGTAGCTGTCGTTATCACGCGTATATACAATATCTATATTATACATACATGAATAACTATAGTTAATTTCAACGTTGTGCACAAAACATGGGTTTGAAGCCAGCTGGAATTTATTCATCCGTGATTCCTACGATTCTCGTCAGAAATTCATCGGTGCAAAACGTATTAGGAGAGCTGAGATGGAGAACAAAGAAATTAAAAACTAGTTAGCTACCCGGGGCGAACTTTTTCAAATGATCACGCAATATCGCCGCATGCTATCGAATTCTCCCTTTGCCTCTAACTGAACCAATTCTTTCCCCAAACTTTTTCATGGTCATCATGGGCATTTCTGTTGTGTGTACAACAGAATTTATTTCTCGCTAGGAGCACGCCCCACAATGCCACGGGATCGAGAAATATTCGCTGCGATAATCGATTACCATGACTGAAAGGAAGAGAAATCAACGGTCAGTAGGGCGCATTCGTGACGCTCTAAAAATGAAGGGTAGCGACGAGATTAAGGCTGCCAGATAAATAACATCGCCAGTGTTCCGTTTCTCATTCGATCGAGATATCTTTAAAAGCAGAAAGTATTACAACGTTTTCGTATGAAATCATAATAAAATTCTAAAGAATAATGTTTTATGATTAAACTAATGTTTAAAAATATTACGCAACGGCGACATTTTACGTCACTCCCTCATGCCCAGTTGCCACTGCTATGCAAAATCAAAAAATCATATCCGGGAATTTTAAAGAACTTGAAGTATCTATTTACAGTATTTTACAACAAATAAACTTTTTTTTAAAAAAAAAACATTAATTGAAGAGTCCTTGTAAAAAACATTGTAAGTGCCAAAAATAAAATTCTATACAACATTATTACTACTAGCACGTGGAACATTTTCATCGGAGAATGTTCTGTTTTTAATTTTGGCACTTACAGAGTTTTCTACAAGGACACTTCAGTTATGTCCACAAGATTTGAATGTCGAAAGCCAACAAACTGAAGATAGCAGTTCATATTGTACACACGAAAGGTCCATTTTTAAAGTACATATAAATAAACTCAATGCTTGGGATCTATGTACCTATCACCCTCTCTGAATACTGGGCTTTGAAAAATAAATTCATAAATCACAAATCTCATCTGCAGCAATTTTTCCTGTTCTTGAATGACTAGAAGTTAAGGATATATCGGACCTATCTTCAAAATGGTACCAACTTAATGAAAAGTTGTGACATTGTTCTTTTTAATCTTCTTCATGTGCTCCAAAAATTTTAAACGAATGCACTAAACGGTTGCTAAGTTATAACCATTTTAATTTTCACTGATTTTAAACGTACTCTTATGGAAAGACAAGATTTTGACAGATAAAACAGCTGAAAAAATGTTGAAAAATGGTGCCAATGCTTTCAATTTTGTTGTACATGTAGTTAATGAATGAAAATATCTGTCGTATATCAATTGTTTTCACCACACCATTTTAAAGAAATAAATTATAATCTGAGAAAATTTTGAATTCAGGGCATTTTCACTGCCAAAAGTTTAGCAAATAATGCTTGAAAAAGTATTTCTAAAGTGAAAAATACCTTTCTAGGAGTAAAAATAAGACTCCAACTGTCGTTCGAGTTTCTTACATCTAGATTTACTATGCGTAAGACGTAGATATTAAAGTATTTCAAATTCCATATACTTTTGTCTAATATTGTACATCCGACACATCCTTAAAGAAAAATGGCGCACTTTCGAGAAGAAAAGTGGGAAAGATAGCACGAATGGCGGATAAAAGTGGGAAGGAAATGAACGATTAACAATAAGTATAGCGTAGCGAAGAGTACGTGAGACAAGGGAAGTCGAGTGAAGTCGAGTCTACTCGAGTCAAGTTGAGACGAGCCGAGTGAAATGGCGCGAGGTGAGCGCACCGGGACGCGTAGAAACGAGCAGGCCTCCCCTTCTGCATCTACTTTCATGTTTACACGTACCCCGGAGGTCATAAATAACCCGGTACGGTGCCGGACACGGTCGCTCGCGCACGGGAAAACTTGACTAATTGCGAGAAACCTGCCTGACATCGCTGCCTGTTCCTTCCCGTCGAGATATCCTTCGTTGGGGTGTCCCTTCCATTACCCAGCTCCCTTTCCCCTCGCACACCAATCTTCCTTCTGTCCTTCTGTAATGTACACTATGACACATCCCGCGGTTTTTCGTCGGCCGTTCATCATCCTGAGACTAATCTCTTCTACTTGAGCTCCGCTGACGCGTCGTTTGTCTTCCTTTTGCCGTATGTACCTATACGTTCCGCAGGAACGCCTATATAGGTTCCGCGTCCCCGCATTGCAATCTCACGGAAAGATTTTGCCGTTTGTTTCCCTTACGCTCCCTTCTATCGTTCGAGCTTGCCCACTAAATCTTGTCGAATAAAATTAATGTGTTTGAATAGTTTACCTGCGTCAAGAAAAAAATCGCACAGACTATTTATCAATGCTTACCTGCTACTCTTCCACGCGTTAAAGGTGAGAAAGTTTCGAACACAGACTTTCAAAAATGAGACACATAGAGCAGTTCGATAAAAAATTTTCTGAGCCTGAAATAGGTGTATAATAAAATATACACAATTTGTAGTTAATGACGCAGCAACGCACAGACTTTATATTTCCCTAGAAACGAACTTCTTCACCTGACTACTTGATATACAGTGGCGGATGAAAGAAACTGTACAACTTTTAAAATCGCATAACTTTTTTAGAATTGGTCCAAACGACATGAGTTTTTGTTGAGAAGCTAGAAGGATTAGTTTGCTAAGTGACGGGTTTCGTCATTTTGAAAAAAGTACAATTGGTCGGAATAGCAAAAAAAAATAGTAAAAGCCGTTTTTTAAACTTTTTTGTGAGCGTGTAATGAAAATTAAAAGAACCCGTTTCTAAATTGAAGTAAATTGTATATATGTTTAAAATTTCATCAAAATCGGTTAACGTTGCTCTGAGCTGTAAACGCTTAAAAATCGCAGAATAAGGTCGAAAATCTTCGATTTCGGGCATTTCGCGAAAAAGTTTAAAAAGTTTAAAACACGACTTTTACTATTTTTTTTCTATTCCGACCAATTACATTTTTTCAAAACGACAAACCCGTCAGTTAACAAACTAATCCTTCTAACTTTTAAAAAAAAAACTCATGTCATTTGGATTAATTCTAAAAAAGTTATGCGATTTTAAATGTGGTAAACTTTCTTTTGTCCGCCACTGTATGTACATGGTAAGTTTTCAATTTAAGTGTCTGCAACTACTCTGGTTGCATTTTTGTTTCAGTCCTTCCTTCATAATACCTAATTATGGTTCAATAGTTGTATGATATACATATATCTGGTGGGTGAGAATTCTTAGTTTTGCAGGAAGGCACTCAGAATATTTAAAGTGCTATGTAAAATCAAGTATTAAATTTTAGACATGAATGTTGATAACGTAGTTTGAACGTATATTCAAAAAAAAATTACAAAATTGGAATTAAATTATACATTGAGCAAAGGAAATTTCTTTTTTATATAACTTCGATTTACAAAAAAATAATAAAAAAGTAACTGTTTAGCTTGAGATGAGATATTATTTTCTTCATCTGATTCATCGACATAACTCAACTTATACTGTATTTCGATATATAATATTACGATCTGTAAAAGAAAAAAAAGCGAGGAAAAAAGGTGATATTGAATGGTGCTACGTGATCTATAAGCAAAGGAAAGCAATGTAGAAAATGTTAGCGTATTTATCTCATTTTTACCAAACTTTGATTTATACTCGTTTTCCCGCCCACCAGAGATATCTTTACCCAAATTGTCTGCTTCCTCTGCGGTATTAATTGTTGGTCTTACAGATAAAAGAAGCAGTCTATCATCGCCGGAAGTTACAAGCCGCGCCCCATCATCGAAGTAACTAATTAATCACGCATGCTTCTTAAGGTGGCGTTGTGTGAACGCCTAATACTTTATGGATGACTGTTGTAATAACGTCAGCAGCACAAATAACCTATTGTGTTGACCAACCGTACTATAGGCCCCCATACACCAACGAGTATACTCGCTAATGTGTTGGATCAACGAGCGGTACAAATGCTCAGCTCGTGAGATGCTCCGCTTGCTGGAAATTCCCTATGAGCCGAGCGGCCAGCCGAGCATGCTCGACTGTGTGTGGGCATGGGGCGAGCTTCACGCGAGCAAGTTCGACCAGCATGCTCGCTGGTGTATGGGGGCCTTTATGGGCCACCGATTAATATTCTTTTTCAGCGACTGCTTTCTTGTCGCCGACTCAACCAGCAAGTTGATTGGCAACCAACAGGTAAAACTTTTGAAACAGCTGTGCACAGCCTTACTGAAATTGTTCATTATGTATGCGAAATACGTAATACTCTTTCGCAGCCGACCAAGGGAAAATTGACGTCACAAGGATTGCGCAATGTAATCGACAATTATGCATCATGGTTTAACACACTGACCATAAAAATTGCGAGTGGATTCGAACGGGTGTGTTCGGTTGTACACAGAAATGGGAATGATTGTAATCAATAAGACGGTACATACATCGTTCGTGTACATGCTTCTGTCAAGATAAACGTCTTTTTCCAATGTAAAATTGGCATTTTTAGTACGAATAAAAATGAAGTCAGTAATGAAGTAAGAATTGAAGAAAATTACGAGTACCTACCAATTGCCATACGGATGTAACATAATATATGGAACCAATTCAAGGATGGATTTAGCATACAAAACAATAAAAAGTAAAAAAAATACTTCCGATTCGACCTTGTCTTAGAACTTTAATCTATTTTATGTTCCTAGATAAACCAGTGTTCTTTATTTCTTACTTTATGTAATTTTCCTGATTATTTTTCAGCTACCCACAAAATGAAGTTACTATATTAATAAAGTAGTAAAATTGTTGTCTTTTTCTTATTTTCTGACACACACTCGTACAATGAAACCTATCACGAACCTAGAAGATTCATTACTTAGAAGCAAAAATGTTGAATATTAATAACGTGATAGTTTTTTATATTAACTGGCATGAAAAATAGAAGCGATAATTCCGATAGGTGTCGAGTTTGCCATTGCATCCTTTAAAAAGGAAGTAAAATTTGTTGTATATTTTTACTTTGAAAAATTAATGTGACATTAATTTAACGAGTAGAAAATAACATCTCGGAAATTTGTATTAATACGGTTGTATTTATTAACCCGTGCATGTCGTGAGCAATGTATGTGGTAGCTAAATACTTATCTATTACGTCCGCGAAACAAGAATCGATTTATGGCTGAGTTTCCGAGGAGATCGGGAGAACAAAATGGCAAAAGCCTCTGGTCACGTAATCCCGTTTCACTGGAGTAATTGATTCTTAATCGTACGCGACCAATCAACCTAACAATGTTATGCCACCTAATTTGCTTACACGCCGAAGTTAAACCGGTTGCCCTCTCGCCTTTCCATTTCCCCTTTTTCCCACATGTCTCGAGGCGAGATTACTTCATTCCTCTTCCATTTTCCGGTTATCCCTCTCCCAGACCTAATTTTAACCTAGCTAGTAGTTCTTGAGCATAGATCTCAGCGAGTATATATACATTTTTAACCTATTTCTGATATGATTTCTCAATTTCAGTATCCAGTTAAGAGCACTTCCCGGTGAAAACAGCAAAAATTTTTATTTTGCATGTTTTTGTCTCAACAACTCAACAGCGACCAGGTGAAATTTTAGAACGAAATTCCTAACGGTACAGATTTTACGGGCAGTTCAGGGAGGCCAATGGTGTGACGGCCTAAAAAATAGGTGCTTTTTGAAGATGGATTGTGGCGCAAGTATAATAGATAGAAATGTCATTTTTTTAATTAATAATACATTTATTGGCCTAAAAAGAATAAATTTTTGTTTTAATCAAATAAACACATGGAAAACACTAGCTGTCAAACTTTAAGAACGTTTTTCTCGACACTACTTATCACGCACTATCGCCACGATAAAAAATGCAATTCTTGACCGAATCTAAAAATTTAAACGGGATTTTACTCGTAATTACATTATCTTCCTCGCTACCCTCTATTGCGAATTTTCATACACTGAATTTGTTTTTAAGAAACATTTTTGTGCGAAAGAACCCATGTTTCGGGACCCTATCGTTTAAACATATGGAAATCGTCGCCTAGTTGTTTCTTAACACTGCCTGAGGGTAGCGAGATATTTACACATGTGTAATTAAGGAATATCTTTGTGTTTTTGATTTTGGATGATCCTGTCTAAAGTTATCGTGGCGAAAGTGCAGCCCTGTTTTTTTACAACGATGGAACATGCAATGCATATCAGAAGCAGCGGTGGGCAAAAATGAAATAAAAAATTGTTGTATACTCTACATTTGTAACAGTATAAAGTACAAAAAGTTTCAGACCCATACATTGTATACTTTTTCCTAGAAAAAATCATGAAAGTCACCTATGTTTCACCTATGGTAGTAGATTCATTAAGATAAATAAAAAATTGTTAAAATGGCAGGCTTCGGAATATGATGAATCGAAGTTTTCTCAAAAATCGGCAAAACTTCATTAAGTAAAATCAGGAACGGTGACAAATGCGGAAATGAATCTACTACCATCGATAGCCACGTTCATACAGATTAAGTATCTCTTTTCTTTTTTGTGTTTCAGATTATCCTTAGGGTATTTTCCGTCAACGCCAGGACCACCCGATTTTTTTTCGACGCCTCAAGTCAGCGCTCTGTATCAGCCACATATTTTTTTCTACCGTCACATGAAAATTCACAACAATAGCTCAAGATACAATAAAACAGCGTGTCAAACCTCAAATTAATTTGTCAAACTGTTTTTGTACAAAAAATTCACGAACAATTACCTATTTTTCGGCCCAACAGGGTAGAATCCCCCCTTAATATTTATGACCCAGAATATGGCCATAAAAAATTACGATAAAATGTTCAAATTCTTTAATGCGAGACACAGATCAATGAGTAATTTATAAGTGGTTCGGAAATTATGGAAGCACGTATACGACTTGTTACCTTAATATCAACGGCAACTATACTACACTGCTTCCATATAATCACTACTTTCTTTGATCGTACCTTCATTAAGTATACATCTACGTCCACATGACATTTTGTTCATATCCATTAGAATGCAACGAGGTAAACGAGGATTTATCGCGGAAACGACGAAAAAAGAATCCGTTAATGATCAAGGGGGGTGAGATGGGAGAGCATAATCTAAATTATATCAATTGGGAAACACAATTTACAAACTACGATCCAATTTAGCTGACGTTTAATCACGCTCGACGAGTCAAAGGTATAATTCACCAGAGTGCTCCTCCGGAAACTCTGCTCGCGCCCACGCCCCTGCTCAGACTGCCCCAAGGCTCTAAAAGTAAATCGACTTTATCCGTGTTGCAGACGCGACTCTTAACCGATTTGTCTGGCAATGAGAATTTTTTACAACGTCGCTTCTTCAGGATTCGTACTACCGGCAGATCTACATTTTCTTGCTTTTCCTTCCTTCATTAGTCAACTTTAAATACATCCTTCATAATACTACTTTAGATTGTCGGCGCGTAATTAAAGAAGAGTTCAGTAACTGAATTTAAATAACACTGGTCATGTTATATGGGGGCTCAGAAACCAATCACTGTAAGTCCATTAGCGTTCAATTCGAGATAAATTAGGTTTTTACAAATTAGTTGTATAAAACTAACAATGCTACTTAGTAAAGATGCAAAAAACGATTTCTATCATAAGATAACATGTAAATGAACTTAACTGCAAAAGACACAAAAAAAATCGCTATGGTTTTTTAAAATAAATCAGATTGAATAAAAGATTGTGACATGTGTCAAATGGCCACTGAAAAATTTGAATAGGTCCTCGTTATTCTCTAATTCGACTTCACGATTTACAGCAAATTCCGAAGTAGGTATCTTAAAAATATACATTAATATTATCACAAACTTAATATTTATATTTAAAATACACGTTAATAAGCATGCGTATAAAATTATAACAAATTATTTTAAAGTTTTTATTTCACTTACCATCATTACAATCAGACAAATTTTGTTCAGTCACTGTTCAAAATTGTTGATGCATTGTTCAATTCAATTGTTCTTCAGATAAATAGTACTCGTATTCCCAATTAAAAGAAGGGTGATTTTCTGATAACAAAGAACGCTTATTTTCATTGCTTTTACTTATGGGGCAAGTAAGACGGCGTACAATTATTTTTTAAATAATAAACCACGAACCATATACCTGATGCGACTTTAAAGCGACTTACAGTAATTGTCGTCTGAATAATTTTGCCTAATAATTCCGTGGTCGATATAAGTACCGTCATTTATTGCTTACGTGACTTAATTGATTTAGCGACTCAAAGTTTTAACAATAAAGATGATTTTGAACTACATAACTTGTTTTCAGGGAAAGTTGCACTTCTGATTGGCTTCTGAACCATCCATATAATTAATGTATTATTGTTTAATTTTGTACCACCATTAAGTCACGTGACCACGTTGAAAAGAAAAACGAAGTTCCATTCATTGCGACTTTTATATTAGGTAGAGCAAGAGTGGTGAAAATTGCTTCAGAACAAAGAAAAAATTATTTTGAACTTGTTTTAGCGAACATTTTGTCTGCTTGTAAGACTATATGCAATGACAGTTGATAAGAATTATCCCTAATAGTCCTTTGATTTTTTACAGTTTTCTACAGTCTTTCTCATATCTTAAATTCTAATCGTGAAGAACTACTTACTTACCTATATGTAACAATATTTGAACAGCTACAATATTTGAAACCGACGTTTAACAATTCTTACGTTAACACAATCTTTGAAATGGTGAAATTTATTTCGATTATTCAGAATTTGAAATGACAAACGTTAAGGAACCAAATAACTAAGAAATTCCTTTTGCTGTAGTATGTTGTCAGTATTGCAATTTTTATTATTTTCGAATATATAATTTTCGTTGACTCTATCGAAATACTAATTCTGTCAACTTTTTCAGCCAATAATTCGACAATTTTGAGGATATTACATTCTACAATTTGAAAAGGGACAGAATTAAACAAAAAAGTGTCACAACCATTGTTAAAATTGTCGTCCATATTATTATAAACAAAGTTGCGGTCTGCATATTGAATTGGCATGAAATAGTTCTAATAAATTTTGATTTTTGTGCTCTTCAAATGCAAAATAGTTATTTTGTTAATTGTTAACGATTTGTTATCTCTTCAATGTAAACAATGATTTAAGTGTGGCTATAAGAATAGAAATTCACACTTGAAGAAGTACACACATACCTAATCATATAGACGCAAAGTACTTTTACATTTAAAATTACTTTTGTTAGGTACTATAGAATCAATAAAACAAGCTTATTCTACATCTTTTACTTGTTTTTTTTTTCTACTGAACACCTTGCTAAATGAACTACCACGAATCCAAAACAGAATTCCAGTAAGCCCCATTATTTTAAATTTCATATTCTTCTATCTATTGCCATTAATTTTTTGTTATCTATCAGTAGAATGTTTAGTAGGTATCTCGACCATTTAAGTTCGAAATTGGAAATATTGCGCGGATTGGTTTCTCAATTCTGTCGACAAACACCAAAGCTTTGGAGAAAACGGAAAAGTGGAGTGCAACCACTTGATGTGCGGCGAGATGACTCGCAGGCGGGAAAATATAATATAAGCAGCATGGTGAAACCGGTTTGCCGGTCGCAGGACAGAAACCATTGAATTTTCTGGCGCCAACTAATTCGTTTGAAGCACCCTTCGGTGAGTGCTGGTCTCTTTTGCCGACGTCCATACCTTCCTGACGTACTGTATCGCCGGAAGGAAGCTCTTGACAAGCTACTCGCCTTGCCTCCAGCGCGACTTTCTTGTTGCGCTCAAGGGACGTTGCCGCGCCGCTACTAAACACGACTGTATAATCGACAAAGACTAACAGACAGGAAGCAAGGCACGGTGCTAGTCGAACAACAAAAAGAAACGCCGCCAACGCAGAGTGGTCCCATAAAAACCCGAACTAATTTCAAATTTTCAACCTCTTTGGAAATCTATGATAATTATGTAGGTATATTTTTGCCATAGATTCTTACATCTATAGATTAAGTTTTTCCATGGGTAAGGGTTGCTATAAGTTACCCAAAGTTGTTTGGAAAACGTTTGAAGATGGGGAAAAATTCCCCTTTGCGAACGATCACGTGTTTTCTGAAATTACGTAGATACTTTGCCCCATTATATGTTTCTATGGATAATGAATAGGAATTTACTTAAATCTAAATATGTAATGTGAGAGAGTGTCTTTTCAGCTATAAATAAATGTAATATGAGAGGGATAAACGTATTACAACTCTTTGAAAAATACGCTTTCGTGACTCTCTATTTTATACCGTTTTTCCGGTTTAGTTGCGATTACAATACGGAAGTCACGCAAAGTGGCGATGAATTTTACATGAGATTATTTGTTACAACGCATTTAAAATGGCTGCATGAAAATATTTTGCAACAACGTGCTTGAACGGAATTTATGTATAACGACATGTAGAATGAAGAACTTGAGTGAGTAAGTGCTTTTAATGACTATAACGTAGTTCAAATTCTAGGTTTAATTGAGGGATATTAAGAACATAATCAAGCTTTAGTTGTGAACAGAGTATTTCAAATGAAACGCAAAAGTTCAATTATTTTAAACTTTATATGATCATTCATAAGTTGATTCCCCCAGTTTGTAGATAATGCCTAACACTTGAGCAAAATTTCTTTAATACTGGCATACCTTCACCCTTAGTATCATGACTTATTTATTTTACCCAGAAAAATTCTTATCGGTAGATTTTTATCCACATTACATCGTAAAAATAAGCACAAAATTCCTAGTGTAATAATTTTTTATATAAATGAAAAAATATGGATGGAACACCAGTGTTAAACCATGCATAAAGGTACCTATGTATTATAATGTTTAGCCAATGCTCGGGTTTGCAGAATATTACCTTAGTGTTACATGCATTATTATATTCGACATCAAATTTATTCAAACGGGGAAAACCGAAATAATTTACTGAAAAAAGTAGCATTTACCTGGCACTTTCAGTGGCCCCGACGAAATTAAGAGTTGTAATCAACAATACGAAACAGTGTATCACAGTAGAATTTCTACGGATGTATTTCTGCCCTAAGAACACTTGTTACATATGGTAATAGTAAAGTAACGTTTTAAAGTTCATGAAAAAGCCCCCTAATGGCGCGCATGAATTTTTCAATTGGAATAACGCGGGTGTTACACTATGGTACTAAGGGATAATCCTTTCGCGACGGCAATGCTAGCCGCAAATATATATATTACAAATATAGATATATTTTGGAATTGTTTCGTGGACGTTGAATATATCCGACGCTAGGCATTTTGGATCATTTTGCGGACGTCGGACATACCCGAGGCAAGGTGTGAAAGGGTTAACACGTTCCGTGCGGGTGACGTTACCGTCGCGTCATGAGGAATTCCTGTCCTACGGCGAGTGATGTGCACGGTCGCGTCGCATCATGGGTCCTGTCCTAACAAATGTGGAAGGGAAAGTAGAGCTTTGCAGGTATCGTGTTTTCTTTTTGCATAAGCATTCAGTAGGTACCAATGTTTTCATCAGTGTGAGCATTCGTTACGAATTTAAACCATTTTTCACCATTCTACAGCTGTTTGTAATATTTAGCAAGGTAAGTTGCATTTCTTCTGTCGATTTCCACATCTCATCGATATTTCTATTCAATTTCTTTATTAAATATTTTGAAATATATAATTTTGAGGTGTAAACATTGTGAAAAATTGTAAAATGACGAAATTTTTTAGTTTTTCGTGTGCATTGAACGATTTCGCGACAACTTGCGCGGTGTTCAACGGAACTTCTAATTATTTGGCCCTTTCTTTATTTCGTACACTTTCTTCATCAATTGTTTCGTTCATTTCCATTACTATTGTAATGAAATTATGATTTGGTTGTCTAAAATATCCTAATATTTATTATTTTTTATCCACAACGTTTTGTGTGAAAAAGATAAATTTTTCAAGTTTTGGATAAAACTCTTTATGTTTTGTTATTTGAATTTAAAAAGTATTATAAAGTATATAAATTTTTGTGGGCATATTTTCATAATATTTTGTTTTACAGTCATACCGAAAAGGAAGTGGACTGAAAACATCGATGCTTCTTCATCTTCAAAATCCCAAAACATCATAATTTATTGCCACATATAAAAAGGAGAATCGAAATCAAAACGAAACACGGGTTTGCCAAATCAAACTCCTATTGTATGGCGGGTGACGTGAATGCCACGTCATGCCTTTTTCCTAACAAAAATAAATTATTTTTGGTTAAAATGTTATACCTAAAATATCGAAAGTAGCATAAACGGTTCACTTTAAGTATTCAAAAATCTATTTCCGCCACCTGTGACGGTCAACTATTTTTGGTGCTGTACGGAACGTGTTAATAAAGGATTAACCTTACTAACTATCATGCTGTAAACGAGCGTAAGGGATTGCTTGTTGTCGCATTCGAGAAAAACCGTTTTATTGTTTTATTATTTTTGACGTGTCATCATCGGATGCTGCAATGTAACGTAATGTAACACCACTCATAATTCTTTTGTCAATATCATACCCTTGTTAAATAGGCTCATAAATATGCATTTGAATGAATACACTGAATTTTTTTTACATCTCTTATTTACTGAATACGATGATATATTGCGTAACAATTCTTTGATTTCACATATGTTATTTGCAACTTTAAAAGCTTCTGATAAAATGTTATTATTATAAAAGTCTGTACACGTGTAACAAATTTTACTTACTGCTATTTGAGGGTAATGGTGAATCACATCAAACACCAATATAACCATACTGATAAAGATTATAATTCATAACTTTTCTGTTTCTATACATGCATGTACCCATACAGCACACTTCGTTGCGGCAAAGTTGCAGGATGGTTGCAGTAACCTTGCGATCTTGCATGGTTGCAGCGCAATGTCGATGTATGGTTGCGGCATAGTTGCCGTGCAAAGTTGCGCGGAGCGGACATAGAATTGTTGCTGTATACTTGCGGCATAGTTGCGTTGCAACTATGCACTGCAAGTATGCCGCAAGTATGCCGCAAGTATGCCGCAAGTATGCCGCAAGTTTGCCGCAAGTATGCCGCAAGTTTGCCGCAAGTATGCCGCAACTATGCCGCAACTATGCCGCAAGTATGCCCCGCAAGTATGCCGCAAGTATGCCCCGCAAGTATGCTTAGTCACTATATATACCATTTACAGGAATCTATATCCAAGAAGGTTCCGTAGCCCCAGCGGTAGCGCGTCAGATTGTCATGCGGGCGGCACGGTGTTCAAGTCCTCCTGAACCCGATAACTTTTTTTTTATTTTTTTTAACAGTTTTTCCCGTGGAAATATATTTTGTGAATAATTGCCTCAAAGTTGCCGTGCAAAGTTGTCTCAAAGTTGCCGTGCAACTTTGCAGCAGGCGGACATAGAATTTTTGCTGCATAGTTGCGGCAACCTTACATGAGTCCTTGCCATCTTGCGCCGCAAGTATGCTGCAACTATGCCGCAAGGAGAGTGTGCTGTATGGGTAGGTACATATATGAGGTCAAACAGTTATTTCGGGATGGATACTAATAAATATGAAGCATAATCCATTATGTAGCCAATCATCCTTTCTGGATTGTCGTTTTATCACCACTTAATATTCATTTTAGCATTCTGTTATGCAACCCAAATAACATTTATATTGCAGAAATATTAAAAAACCAGTATATAGAAGTGGTTCGAGCAGTTTTATACCTACTTCCGAAATAGACTATTTGTAATATAGGTACATTATTTAAACAGAAAAGTTACAATTTTATTGGTAGCAAAATAGTTTCCACCAAGTCTGCTAACTTTAAAAGTATTAATGACAATGCATTATTATTTAGCAATATTTGTGGTACATATATACCAACAAAAGAAGGAGGTGATTTCTTTGACGATTGCATAATGTTGATGAACCTAAAACACATGTTAAATTTCAAATTTTGTTAAAAAAAGTCTAGACAAAATATTATAATCGTGCATTATAATTACTTAAGCTTTAACTCCATTCAAGTAGTCTGAACGCTCTAAAATTGGTATCAAAGGAATTGAATGATGGTAGAAAGCAAATGATTCGAAGTATGTAAGTACTTTTTATTCATATCAATACGTTAAACAATTAACGTAAATACGGATTATCGTGCAGGCTATTAGTGTTTTAAAGTAACATTGATTTATTAAAATGAGATCAATTTATTATAACAACAAAACGATATTAAAATGTATGTCCAGTCGTGTGTCCTCTTTATTAACCTACTTGTATTTACTACCAAATATTTTAAGGGGGGCAACCACTTTAGCTGGTTCAAAAAATCAATTTTTTTTTTATTTCATAAATCGTTAGCAAAATATCTTAAGAATACACCCTGAAAATTTCAAAACGATATTCGGATTCCTTCTAACGGTATGTATATAAATGATAAAGACTCTCCGCTCGACTTCCAAGACAAAAGAAGCTCGAAAAGCTTGTAAAGAGGAAATGCAAGCTTCAAATGAGTTGCATGAGGAAGAGGAAGGACTGCTGTATGGTGCTGGAATCGCTGATTAATCGGTAAGACACTTTATCATTTGATTAAACGCATTTGGCTTCGGGTTTTTTCGTTTGTGAAACTTTAAACGTGTTTTTCTCGAAACGACATTTTTTCAATTTGCGGGAATCATAACTCAAAAACTAATTGATGGATCATCTTCAAATTTGGAACACGTTTACATAATATAATTTATTAAAATATGAACCTAAAGTTGGAAAGCTTAGATTGTTTAAAACATATTTATTATTGCAAAATGCCAGGAAAAACTGCAAAAAATGGATCATTTTCTTTCTAACACGTTCCAACATTCAAGTCTTGCTTTTTTTTCAAAATTTAGGTTCATGTTCTTAAAAAACATCTCAAGAATGTATCAACATTTTTTGCACTATTTCAGATGCTAATTGCGAGCTGCACAATTCCCGCAAATCGACAACGACGATGAGGACACGCCAAGGGACACAGCGGATTATACCTTAATATAATGCATGAAATAACTTGAGATGTATGAAAATATGAATAAATTATTGTCAGAGTTGCGGAAATTTCCGTCTTTTTTTTCGCAATAAAAAAAAATCCAAAATATCATCTAATTTTCGGTCTCCTAAAGTGGTTGCCCCCCTTAAATATGTAGTATCAAGTAATTTAATTTTTGCGTTATCTTTGTATGACTTCAACCTGCTGGACACCCCGCAAATATTTAATACTTACCGAATTTTTTGCTTTTAATTGAAGAAAATAGGTGTTAACGTTACGTTAAGGGAGGTTTCTACCTTGTTGGGTAAAAAAATGTTCGATTTTTCATCAATTTTTTATGCGAAAAGTATTAAATATAGAATGTTGATATTTGGTATGTTGACTAAGCGGTCTTTATTGAACATAAAAATATTTTTTAAAGTTTGACAAAGCATGGTAGTGGGAATGGGAGGTGCCACGTATGTATGTCGGTGCGCGGGCGATGACATTCTTCGCTTGCGGAAGTCCTAAGTCCCGGACAGGTGATCTGAACCAAAAAAATGAAACATATTTTTAATTTTTACAATATTGTGTATAAGTTGAACTAGAATTATCAAAAAATATTTAAACGTTTTCATGTAATGAACAAAAACCTGCAAAAATTTTTGGTAAATAAAATTTATTTTCCAATTTTTCTTCTTGATTCTAGGTCAACTTATACACAACATTGTACAGAGTAAAAATATGTTTCATTTTTGTGCTTCAGATCACCTGTCCGAGACTTAGGACTTCCGCAAGCGAGAAATGTCATCGCCCGCGCACCGACATACGTGGCTCCTTCCACCCTCACTACCATGTTTTGTCAAAGTTTCAATACTTTCAAAAATATTTTTATGTTCAATAAAGACCGCTTAGTCAACATACCAAATATCAACATTTTATATTTAACACTTTTCGCATAAAAAATTGGTGAAGAATCGAACATTTTTTGTCCCAACAAGGCAGAAACCTCCCTTAACTTTAACATTTCCGCGAAGTGCTTTTTTCTTAATTTTTCTTGTTGTGTGTAAGGTACCAGAGAGCCGAGTAAAGTCGGCGCTAAGATCGACAGCTCGTTACGTGATGCCGATGAAAGTCTGCGTTCGTACACACAAGTTGTCGCGTGGGTGCTGACAAAAGTCGGTGCTAGAATCGAAGAGGTTAAAAATAGGCGAAATCGTAACGTTTTGTACAAACACTCGCCAGTTCAGACTACTTCATTTTTTTAAAACTATTTTTAGAGGAATACCCTAGTTTTAGGCCCAAAGTTTAAAACACCATTTGATTTTTCGATTTCTGATGATTGAACGAGGTGCTACATTGCACGCCGCAGACACCCATCTTTAAGGATGCTACTCCTCCGCCCTCTATAAAAACAACATAATTTTTTTGTTGACAATATTACTGTGCATCATAGATTAATAAAATGTGAAAAGTTTTATCGAAATATTTTGTATAATTATTTAGAAAAAAAATCCTGCAACATATTATTTTTAGACATCAATCCCGCAAATATCCGTTAGGACATCATGCGCGTCATCTACAACGCTCGATTATTTCTCGGCTTGGGTAATTTGGGTTTGGATTTGGTTAATTTATATGCGCGAATCCTGTTTCAGTATTGTTTTGGTTACCACATGGTGCCGTTCGTTTTCAGTGATCGATACCAAAAATCAAAATTAGAATGTCAGAATGGTCTCGTACCTAGTAGCGATAAGGAGCGATCTCGTAGTATCTTCTAACTTATTTCAACGATGTCCAGAGTACTGCAATCTGTCTTCAAAGTATGATCAGCAGGTGTGTCGACTTCGGGAATTTACAAGATTAATTCGAATAAATTTTTCTGTAGAAACAATTATTACCTAAAACCGTATTTCATTAATCTGCTTTTCTTACTGGAGTAAAATCACAATAAAAGGGCAGAAGGAAGCAACCCGCAATACAAATCTTGCGCGACTGCCGACTATGACCAACACCGCGACCGGTTGATGCTCCGGTCATCCCTCGTGGAGACACAGCAAGTTGAAGAAAAAAATGGTATTTGTACAATTTTGAAGCATATTTTGGAAAGAACATGGTACACCGAAATTTTAACCGAATCGAAAAAGCCAAAGATGCGTCTTAAAGAGGAAGAACTAATCTTTCTATTGCTTTTTTCATGAACGTTCTACGACGATTGCATCGCTGGCTAGAAGCAACTAAAATAGAAAAAAGGATTTCTGCTTCAAAGTTGAATAACTTGGCAAAAAAATCGCACAAGAAATTTATTACTCTGTTTTTACACAGGAAAGTGGTCGATTTCGACTAGTATAAATGAAATTAGTGTAAAAATTTTCATTCTTCCCGTGGAACATCGCAAAGATGAAGAAATTTTTTGAAAATTAATCAAGCGCTCTTTACATCGCTATAACTTTACCGAAAAGCAATACGACTAAAATCTGGAAAACACCTGAAAGTAGAGATTCCATGCTTTCAAACGATATTTTCAAAATATTGATACGACTATTTTTTCCGGAGCTATGACCATGTGAACTTGCCTCTATTTTTTGGGTTCCCAGAAGTGATCCTATAATTTAATTAATGTGAGGAATGTATTTCTTGAACGTGTTTACTCATGTCTCTATGCTACATAATGCATTTTTGTACCTATCTGTATCGGGAAGAGGTTTTCAAGTGCCCCGGTCTCCTGTATATGTATGTGATCAGGGAGTCGAAACCGAAGCACTGACCGGAATTCATGACCGATTACATTTCTCTCAATAACCTCTAACAGTAATATTGCGAGAACCTGAGAGCTAACCGAAATGCCTGACTGATCGCATTTCAATTAAGCATGTCTGACTGTAGTGTGAGATGAGAGAAATTCTGAGAGAATTTGGACCGTAATTCCGACCGAGATGAGCGAAACTTCGACCGTAATTATGAGAGAAACGGTCGGGTCTTGAGTTCGACACAGCTGAACAGACTGAGAAGATATGATGTTCTTGTCGCTCACATTTGTCTGTCATCCTCGTGACAGGGCTCGGGCTTCTTGAAATCAGTCCTGTGGAGTTATTTGTTATTCTGACTCTGACACTGTCGGTCCCAAACGGCGTCAACCAAGCGAAACATTGTTGTATTTAAAACTCTAAATGATATATTATTCTATTAGAAGTAGTGAAATTAAGCAGAAGCTATTGCCACTAACGCTTTACACACCAAAAAACTTTTGCAGTATTAGCGCCTGGCAACCGCCAGATGTTTTTATAGTTAATCTTTTGTAAATTGGGTATTTATCTCTCAAAAAGAAATTGTTAATCTTTATAATTTATCTTTCATTATTTAACTTTTTCCATTTATAAATGGATATTTTATTGAAAATAATATTTAAATTATTTATACGAACTAATAAATTGTTAAAAATAAATTTACTTTTAAAAATTATTATGAATTAAATCAATTAATTTTATTAGAAATTTATTTCATGTATAGAGGCAGTTGGGGCAGATTGATACAGTTTTTCCAATTGAAATAAGTTTTGAATAATCAATATTAGTGGCATAACTTTGAAGCCAATATGTTAATAATTTATTCTAGTTGTAACAAATGTTTAGATTTTTTATACAAAGTATAAAAAAATTGTTAACATTTCTTTAAAAATTGAAATTTACATCAATCTGCTCCACAGGTGGGGTACAATGATTCGTAAATAGGGGTAGGTACATTAATACTGGACGGGGCACATTGATATTATCAGTGAATATTAATTGGAACGCCATTTTTAAATTTTCTTTTATTACTTTAGAAATATAGTATTAAAAATAATTTGTCTCTTTTCCTCTTTGAAAATTAATAACGCAAATAACGTCATCACAAGTAAGACAATCATAATAATAAACAAAAACATAAGATTCTTTGGAATTAAAATCAATATCTTTTCATTCAAAATTAAAAGTGCAGTTTTTTCAGTAATAACGGTTTTAATAGTAACTACCTAATTCTAATATAATACTGAAGTATTTCACATTTTTATTGCACATTATATTTAGGTACGTAATTCCTGCCCATTTCTGCTATAAAAATGAAAGAAAATAAATCATTAAGATCAATAGAGGCACTATTGTACAATAACAGGGCACTTTGGTAGTGTTGGTACACTCCATATAATTTTGTATCATAGTGCCCCAAAGAATACCTACATTCTCGAACAAAAATTTTTACAAATATTTAAGTATCAGGTCCACCTCCGATTGCTTTGGTTTCCGGATATATTTCAGAGGAGCGAGACATTTGTATATTTAGGGGTTGAAACCACCCCTCGAAGTTCATAAAAAGAGGTACAAAAGTGACCGGCGATAAAAACATCATCCATACAGCAAGTTATGATGCAAATGAAATTTATATCAAGTTTTATTCAACACAATGTTATAATAGTCCTTAAACTAACAGTAGGAACTTTTGTACCTATTCTTGTGAACTTTGAGGGGTGGCTTCACCCCCTCAATATGTAACCGGGCCAAAATAAAAAGACATGAATTTCTTATTTTTCGATCTTCTGAAAAATATCCAGGACCGAAAACAATCGGAGGTGGACACGTAGGAACCTCTCTTTTAAGATGGATCATCAGAAAATAAATAAAATAAAGATTAGTAAAATCAATAACTTACCTGTAGTACAGATGATAAATCAAAGAAAGCAAAATTTTAATTACAATACACTTTTGTACTGTACCATTTTAGTTTTTAGTACAGAACAACGAAAACACGTTTGCTCCTGCTCTTGACGCGTTGTTGAATGCAGAATGACACGCATTACGGTAGAACGTCGATTATCCGAATACAGAATGGGTCACCTATGTATATACATACAGAAATTCGTGGATGGATACTGTGACGTTTACGGGTTGGTTGAAATATGTATTCTTACTCGCTATTAAAACTTATCATCAGGAAAACGATTGTGTCCGTTCAGTTCTTCTGGTATTGGATAATGCACCTCCCCCCCCCCTCCCGCACAACTTCTACAATTTAAAAGCGAAATCGTAAAAAAAAAATTTCTTACGTCCAATGTAATATCAGTGCTTCAGCCAATGGACCTATCAGTTGTTGAATCTTTCAAGAGACATTAGTATAAGAATTTATTACGACGTTTATTGTTTGCTGATGATAACGAGGTGGGAGTCTTGCAGTCTTATAAGAAACTGAATTTAAAAGATTGCATGTAAATGTTGAGCGAAGCCTGGGAAAAGTTAAGGGGAGGTACCGGTCTATAAATCAATTTTTTTTTATTTCATTTCTGAAATGTTCAATCTTTTATGAAAACGTGTTTAAAAGGATTTGTTGAAATTCGTAAAATTCCTGAAGATATAGGCATTTGAGTAGCGGCAAATGCATGGGTAACACCCGGCCACTCGGTACTCACGTAAAACTTTGAACGCGTTTTCTCGAAACGGTGATCTCAAAATCGCTGGGACCTGTATCTCCAAAAGTTATTATCCGATTCGACTGAAACTTTTTATTTTGAAGAATAGACTTCTGTGTAGTGGAGAAACCACTAACATTTTTAAAAAATTGGAAATTTGTAATTTTTAAAGGCCCTGAAGGACGAAAAGTATAGGGATAAAGTGATTTTAAAATTTAAGTGTTGTTATTTTCTCAAAAAATTTCATTTTTCTAATTTTAATCTGGTATTGTTTTTTATTTCAGATCAATGGTTTAGGCACTACAGGTTCCACAGTTTTGGATGAATTTTTTAACGCCTCAAGTTTAACGACTTCCCAGTGCCGTCGGCAATGATTAATTATAAATAAAAAAATTCATTTCTATAATTTAAGACATTCTTAATACAATGTAAAAAGTCCCATTAAATTATATGTCATAGATTTCCTTTAATTAATTCCTAAAGATCACTTATTTTTATGCGCTCTAGATCGAAACATCCCCTTAACATGTTCTACTACTCTGAAAAGGGCATGGAATAAGTTGTGCAATGATGCAGATGATAATGTGAGTCAAATTGAAACCAATCGTGAATTTGAAAATTCATGTCGCGTAGTAACGATGATATTCAGGAAGGGTTAAACCTAGATGAAAATAATCCGGGATATAAATCTACGAGTGATAATGATATTATTTCATTCGTACCTATTTAAGAAAAATAATGACACAAATAAAAATATGAGGGGATATAGTACTAGCCTATGTATGTACCTACTATCCCAACACACACCGAAGCTGAAGATGCATCGAATATCACATTGCAATGGGCAAAGCATGGAAAAGAAATGGATTCTGTACAAATGTTTATTTTAGAGGTAATCCGCACCTTAGTAGTATTTAAAAACGTTTAATTTATTTTTTATATTTCATTTTTCTTATTGGGTATGTATTTTTTTACATAATGAAGATCCATATTTCATTTTTAAGAGTTGTTTACTTTCTAGTTGACTGATGAAATATTCACAAATTTGGTTCTTCCAGACCGATTATTTATTCGAACGGATTTTTCTCCCAATTAGTTCGGATAATCGATGATCTACTTTATATTAAAACGATCGCTTACAAGGTGTGATCTTGTGGTCATGTTTTGAACTTCTGTTTATAGATATGAAGATATTATTAATGTTTCATTGTGCCCCTTGCATCAAAGTGCCCCAACGCCCCCTACTGTGTACTTCGCCGTGCAATGCAAAGGATTAAAGGTTAGGTTATAAACATGATAAAAAATAATTAAAGTAATCTACAAATTTTAGTGAGGAGTCACGATTTGCAATTCACGATCGTGATTGTAACAAATTCTCCCACAAATTTGAATCGACCGTATTCTATCAGGAATTTTGGTTGACCGTGTTACTATTTCTCAACAATTTAAGTTCATCGTAATTCTATCTCTAAACAATTTTGGTTGACCGTAATTCTGAGAGAAATTCTCTCACCAAGTTGGAGAGGAAACTCTTGACCGATCGTCGCTCACCTATTCCGGTTGGCACGACCGTAAGTGCCATTTCGGTTGTCTCACTCACCGTGACCGTGACCGCGACCGTGACCGTAACCGAAATTATATCGGTCTTGACTCCTTGAATATGTATGTAGGTATGGAACACAGCTCTTGTAAACACGTTCTCAAAACAACGGATTTCGTACATCCTATAGAAAATATTGGAGAATGTTAAAAGGACTAGGAAGTTTTTCAAAAATGTAAAGGACAGTTTTGAAAGTATAACAAAAATATCTATTACTTACTAAATTCCATGAAAATTAAATATTGAGAAAAAGACTATTTTGTTGCTTTTAATTGAAACTGTTTTGTATCGTTTTTACTTTTCCCTTACATTTTTAAGTTGATTTATTTATAATTTTGTTATAGAAATGTTTGAATTAAAGGTAAATTTATGTCCTGATAAGAAACAAGTTCTGATGTATTTCACTTTAATAGGATATCAATGGGGTTACGTAATGCAAAACAATAATAATAGAATCAACGATAAAGTAACAGATCTCATTGTGCGTTCCAAAGAAGAATAAGCAATGAAAAATACAAAATTCAGATCGGAGTAGAAATTCATTATTACACGTTTAACGAATAATCAGGATCGTTCTTTATAAGCCAAAATATATCCCGACATTCAAAATGCCTTTGATCATGATAATTATATATGTATACACCTATATATACATATATATCTCGTGTACAATAAAATAAATCTATTTACAACTGAATATCTCTCAATACTCTTGTTTTTCTTCGGTACATAACATTGTTGTACACGAGCCCGTAACGCTACGAAATTATCGGTCGGTTACTAAAACTTTGGTTACAAAAAAATATAGACGCAATATTCGCCACCTAGTGAGGGATCTTTTAAACCAGACATGCTCAACTGTCATCTTGGGAGGCACGGGCGCGCTCCAGGCCAAGGGAGTTCGACAACTGGTAACAGAAACCCCGGTAACTGACACACGCCGATTTTGATGTCAATTTGCTCGAATGTTTCTTGGACCAACCTAAGAATTTAGCCGTAATTCGTGCGTGCCCGTTTTTTACTTTATGGGAGAAATCAACCCTTTTATCCGAGCTGGGCCTTGTATGAAAGGGCTTATAAATATTAAACGACAAAAGATATCGAAAAATGGTTTCAGTAAAAGTTATACCGTTTCTTGGGACCTATAAATCTGTGCGATTTTTTTCTTGAAAAAAAAAACTGCTTTTTTAAGGAAATTAAATTCCCTCCACCTCTTTTCTGAGAACTTTTCGCACATGTTTATAGATACGACTTTTAATTCAACCAATTTTTTATATCTTTTGTCGTTTAAGATTTATAAAGACTTACATGGAATGGTCGGCCCGGATAAAAGGGTTGATTTCTCTCTGAAAGTAAAAAACGGTCACGAACGAATTACGGCTAAATTCTTAGGTTAGTCCAAAAAACAATCGAGCAAAGTCGCATCAAAATCGCGTGTATCAGTCACCAAGGTTCCCTTATGAGTGGAACTTGGGACTCAGGAAGTGAAAATGGACGAGCCCGTGGGCACGTGCGCGCCCGCAAATGCTCTGTTAGCATGTCACATGTGAGTGCAGGTACGACTGTTGAGCGTGACTGTTTTAAACTTACAATAGACGCGTCTATCATCACTAAGCTGCGCCCTCTCGTCGAAAACTGATTTTCTTCTTTTCGACTTATCCCTACATACCTATGAACAAATTTACAATAATTACAATAAAGATTAGTAATGGATAGTAGTTCATAAATACTACACATAGACTGATTACGTTATGTTAAGTCGAATGTTCGCAATAATAGAGGCAATATGTTTGGAATATCGCGATCAACAAAAATTCATGTTCACCGTATCACTCTACTTGTACGGAGTTACTTGTACGGAGGTTATACGAAAGGTGTGCGAAACATGCCTCGCAAATTTATTTCGAAGTGTAATCTCGAGATATAATCGAATTTTTTTGCAGTTCCTGCAAAAATTAATCGCGATTGTCTCTCTACCACATTCGTAGCCATGTGTCATGAATAACCAACATATGTAAGTTGAAGGAAAACATTCGCGTAGTACCTACCACTTATACTACTGCTGGAAAATGTTTGATCACTTGTTATATAAACATCTGATGAAAGAGAAAATAGACTAACAAATAACGCAATTAACTATTTCATGTCTTTATCAAATTGCTATGTTTTTTTAAAAATACGAGACATTTTATCAGGACCGGTTCTACTCACCAAAAAAATAAAAAAGAGTTGGTATACGCATATGTCCGATAACACTTACAATTAGTTTTGCAGTTATAAGCATTTTTATATTCCGTAAAACGCCATCCTGGAATATACTATATTTGAAAATATGCTATATTTTCATTCATATCATTCCCTTCTCGCCTTTAAAAAAACAAACGCGAAAAGGCTGGGCTTCGTTAAATGCCACTTTAAGGGAGAACACCACTTGGACGGGTAGAAAAAAAACGATTTTTTTTTACTTAAGTTGAAAGTATAATACGCTCCTAAAATTGTAAGCCGAAATTCATGTAAATAACGAAGTTACATCCCCTTTTCTTTTGCTCCGCACGAGACTCGCGAATGTACCAAAGGGGAGCTTGGGCAACTTTAACGCGTTATTCTCAAAATAGTGTTTGAACGAATTTCTCCGCCAATTTTAATGACTCAACTTCAAGTTTCACGTACTTATTCGACATAAAAGTGTCTTCAGCTAGGCGTACGGAAGTTTTTTTAAATAATATTTATTATGATTTTCACACCAAAATGTACTCATTTCTTATTGAAATTCTACAACTTTTTGTTTCAGCTGTCATTTTTCCAAAAATTATTATAATTTAATTTCCGTACATTTAACTGGAGCTACATTAATATCGACTTAAAAAATGTATTAGTGTTGTTTCCCAGATGAGTTGAACACGAATAAAGTGGGATACTAGGAATCACTGTTCTGCGCGGAGCATTCTATAGCGAATTGTGTATTGCGATGAAATATGTAGCAAAAAAAAATCTCCAATATTGCCCAATATATGCACATTTAAATCCCAAATCAATAACATTTGAAATAAGTATGTGTGTCTCAAAAATAATTCACAAAGAACACGCTTTTTTGGTCTTCAAAGCGTTGTTCTCCCTTAATAGGAGTTACGGACCCGAGTGTTACGAAATGTAAAAATGCTTATAACTGCAAAACTAAGCATTATCGAACATATGCGTATTCTAATTTTATTTATTATTTTGTTGAGTAGAAACAATCATGAAAATATGTCCCACATTTTTATAAACACCCTTGCAGTACGTACAATCTTGCCATTTATTATTATTGCTTTTTACTTGTGGTTAAACCATTGAGACGCTAAAAAATTATATTCAATTTTTAACATGAGAACTATTTAATGGCATTTTAATGTTAATAATAATATATTTTATGATTGGCTATATTTGACAATGGTTGGGTTGCCAAGAAAACGTTTTAACCACCAAAATCAATAGTCGTATTTCAGAACGTGGAAGCCCAAAAGTATCGTGTGTAAAATATTTAATTATTGAGTAAAAAATGGTGAATGGAAAAGAATTGCCGATCGAAATTAGAAGTGTTATGACTTGACGACCAGAAAATATGGCATTAATAATCATTGCAAGTGAAAATTGATTGGAAAACTGCCAATCGATGCAACGCTGTAGAAGGCCAAAAAGTATCGACTGAACCGATATATTAAATAATCAGAGTAACATCGAAAGAATATTAATATTTACCAGAAAACATCTGATATCTGCAAGCACAGTGAAATAGAAGCCGGCAGCAGCTGAATTAAGTGGGTGAATTGCAGTTCGAAAACCACTTTTAAGATAACACAATTGAATGAAACGATTGCAATGAGGCTGTTCTACTTACCTTTTTATCAAACCTACATACAACAAGTGATCAAAGACTTCCGAGGCAGTAGTGTACATGTCTAGGAGACCATGACTGATAACAGCAAGAAAGTATAACTTATTGAACCGAGTAATAAGTCATTTCATTTAATATACCAGCGTATTGAAGTTAATGTAATCGATTTATGATCCAAGTAAAGAGAAAAAGCAACGCCAGTAGGGTGACCATGCCAAATGCGTTCTTCATGGCGGCGAATCTGTCAAAGTGTTATTATATTTTGTACTATTTTCAAAACAACATTGTGCTTTTTACTCTGTTATTTTCACGTTCCAAGGATGTATTTTCAAATAAATCTATTGCAGTACGAAACGTGAAAAAGTTTCTTTCGTCGATGGTAAGGTACGTGAAGGTATTGGTGTTAAGAACTTAGCTACCCGTTAGTCGCTGCTTCGAATAAGAGACTCTGTGATCGCGCGTGTATTGATAAATTCTAAAATCACCCATTCACACGCATACATACATACATACACATACAATAATTCTCTGCAGCGTAAGCGCAACATGCCTATTCCACTCACGCGCATCACCTTTCTCACTCGGAAATCACAGTTGAACATTGGTTTTTTAACATTACCCGTGGCACACGTTTGTTTTATTTCTTTAAGTCAAGCGGCTTGCAAGATATGGCGAACGGGCCAGACCGGAACCGAATGCTTCAGTTTGTACGTTGGTGAAGCATTTTTAATCGAAAATTATCGAACGAACACGCGTGCGGTACTAGACGTTTGACTTTTAGTGAAAATTGCAATTCAAAGCAGATCAGCAGGTGGATAGATTTGAACCGCCACACAAACAGAAAGGGTACGCGAGCACGATATCAAAATTAACCACCGGACAGCATCCTGACGCCTCAATGGAAAGGATTCCATTAAATCCGTGTCGACCATTAATGATTACGCAGCAGCCATTAGGAGGTTCTTTCAGGCACACGTTATTTTCAGATTTGCTCCCTTCCAGTATACGCTCTGTTATTCTCGCGCAAGAATCACAGTTAAACGTTTGGTACACTAATACTTGCGATCCCTTTAGCATTTCCCACCGAAGAAAATAGAGATTGAGCGCAACCACGACACTGACATCTTGACTATAACGTAAAATGGGCGCCCGGGTATGTCTTCCTCTTTGCCTTTTATTATCGATATGCTAATTCAAATTACTATGTGCATAGTATCAAATTGAAGAATAAAAACATTTCGGTAAGCAATTTCATACAACGAGAAGGGAAAAGGAAGAGAATCGGTGCACCGCAGAATTACGTTACCCCATCGAACCCTACCGCGGACAGGATATTAACACGTTCATTACCCATCAGTTAGATGTGAGTCATGGCCAGTACATGTTTATACATCTATGTTTATGCTCGGACAGTGAACATGTTAACCAACCAATTTATTCGTTTAACGAGATTACCTTGGCGACGATACTTCTTCGCGCTCTAATTCCGTATCTTTAGCTCTTCAGTTCGCATACTTGCGTATCAAACACTCCTTCGTACTCACACATGGATCACAGTTAAACGATTGATACTTTTTTCGACGCGTCCTATCAGCAAAGTCCGTGGTCGAGAACTCATTGAGGCATCCCTGACGCAGCGCCAAGGCGAGGAGCCCCGTATAACGAGTACGGGGAGAAATACGGCGGTAATCCTGCGGGAGTATGGGGATGCGGCGGTGGGAGTGGTAAGCCCAGCGAAGATAAAGACGGCGGCAACAATGGCGAAGGTTTCCCATAAGGGTGATAACGCGCGGTTGCGAGCGGGCTCAAAGGTGGCGTGGGATAAGTCCTGGAAAACAAAGGATGCGTCGGTGGTAGCCCGACGGAGGGTGACAGCAGCGACAGCGCGGCTGCCGAAGGATCCGTAGCTCCGCTCGTCGACACGCTGGTGTGACTTCTCAGGTGTTGCAGCAATTCGTCCGACGTGGAGAACCTTTTGCCGCAATAAGCGGTGTCACCGGCGATCCAGTTGCAGACGTACGGAAGCTGCGAAGCCGCCGCCAGTGCCGCCAACTGTGCGTGAGCATAAGCGGCTACACCTAACGCCCCATAAGGCGTTCCAGTTTTGTGATCGCACTGGGCGCAGCCAGCGGGACAGGAACCGGATGCACTAGTCGTACCAGACGCTAGTTTCCCATTCGCGGAGCTGGCGAACAGATGAGAGTTCAGTTGACAACCAGTGCAATAGGGGTCCCTGCACAGAGGCATCAAGGAATCAGGGCCCGATGAACTCTTCAATCTGGCGTAACTCAGATATGGATTCCCGGCTACGAGACCGTTCTTTAGGGCAGCGTGGTGCTGAGATACCAGAGAACTGGCCATCACGTCAACGGGTAACTGCGGGCTGTAGCTTAGATAGGTTGACGAGGCTAAACTGACCCCTGGCTTGAAAGTTCCCAATGGAAGATCCTTGATGGACGGATCCGTCGTAGCTAGAACGCTGGCGGGGCTGTAAGAGGGTTTCGCTTGTAACGACGGACTGCTTACGACGGCTGGTTGAGACGAACTCGACGATTCCAGTTGAGTCGACGACAGATTCGCTGCCGATGTCCTCGAAATGGGTGACTCTCGAGCAACGTCACCGTTCGGCGTCGCAGTTTTTCGGCCCTGCGGTGTCGCCGCTCGGACCGACGAGGCGCTCTGATTACTCGGGCAACGTTTGTTGTTGCTGCCGGGTGTCCGGGATCGTCCAGACGTCGAGTGACTAGAGGCAGATCGCTGGTCGTCCGGGCTCGATGTTTTCTCACGACCCAAGCACGACTCGTACGGCTTGAAATTAGTCTTGCTGGATTCCGTCGACGTTGGCGCGATTGACGGCGACGATTTTTCACGTGACTGATCCGCGAACTTCGACGATTTATTGCTCGACGGTTTGTCCAACGAGCTTAGAAGAGATTTATTGGACGGCGTGTCGGCTCCTATTTGGCTGCAGGTCTGAGCGAGCAGCGCGAGCGGGCTCTTCTTCGCATCCAACTGAAATCAAAATAAACACATGAAGAAAGGTCCAGAATTAGATAATTTGCGTTCTTACATGTGGCTAATAAATTATGATAAGTACTAAATCAGAACGAACGCGTCATCACCCTCCTTACATGTTCATAAACACCTTATCTACATTTAACCACACAATGATTTTTATCATAAAGATACAGCACAATTAAGACACTCAGTGGCGCGAAATTTGACAAAATATCGTTTCAAATCAGTCAGGTTTTAGGGGAGGGAATTTCTTTTTTTTGGGGGGGGGGGTCAAAAAATGGATTTTTTTCTTTTTACAGAATCTTGTAATTTAACTTTGTAGGAATGTCTCTGCAAAATTTTAAGTGAAAATTCATACAATTTTCAAAGTTATGGACTTTTGAAGCAAGGTATATACAACCCCTGGCAATAAGTTTTCGACTAAACGCAATGGTACGAAGTCAACGAGAAACACCACACTTTTTTATACGTAAAACAATGCGGTATAAATATAACACTCATGGTAACTTTAAATTGGTCTAATATGAAGTAAATACACCAAAAATAATTAAGACATTCGTTTATTATCTACTAAAAAAACAATGAAAATTATTTCAAACGAAATAATTATATGTAGTATTTATTACGTCAAACGAAAATTATATGTGTATAAAATAAAATCTCATTAAAATTTTTGATTTCTGATGAACTGGAGGGCAGATATCATGTGAACCGTTCATGAAGCAATTGTGCGGAGCGTCCTAGTTCACGGACAACTGAAACTGTATTTTTAAGTGAACTGAACTGAAAAAATTTATGTAACATGTTGAAAGTATAACAACCACATATACAAAGTTTCAAATTAATTAATGTTACATTTTTGTTTATAAAAAATCCTAAAGTATCGATATTTTTGACCAAATAAAAAGAAATTCCCCCCTTAAGAGCGACCGCTTTTGCCGGGAAATTTTCATCCAACTCACTCTGCGCTTTGGATATATGCCGATAGTAATGAAAATTTAAATTTCTATGTTTTCTATTAGACTTCCATCAGCAACGCTGCAGTCAAAATTGTATGTATGCGTGCTAAGTTTCTTTATCCATTGAGACAGACAGATCGTGTTGATGAATTGATCTGTGTATTTAACATGTTTAAAATAATTGAGGGACCCGTCGTCTATGAAATGCAGTCTGTTATGCGTTTCCTGAATGCGAGAAATGTGAAACCAGTTGTTACTCGCCGGCAGCTTTGCGAGGTGTATGGTATATGGCCAAAATGCGATGAGTGATTCACAATGGTAAGGAGACGGATTAGAAACTCTAATGAAGGACATAAAACGTGATAAATATGTATGGTGGCATCATTTTACGAAGCGGGGGTACAAAAACTGGTGGCCCGACATGACAAGTGCCTTAATAATGGTGGAAACTACGTAGAAAAGTAATAAGAACAAATTTTAAGATACATATGTAAAATACAATGGAAATGAAATATTTTGAAATTTTCTGTTTTTAAGGAAGTAGGGGAGACCGGGGTTAGTTGACTAATTTCCTTTAATTCTTGTATTCCGAAATAAATTATGCTGCGATTCGCAATATTGGAACATATGAATGACCAGCTTGCCATTTAATGTGTCGCCGTGACAAAAACTTGCGTGTTCTATCAGTGAGAATGAAAAATCTAAAAAAGGTCGGCTGGAAGTAAATATTTTCGTTCGACTATTTATGAATTTTTGTCCACTACGTACTGGTTGATGTTATTTCATGAATATTTTATGGAAACGTGATACGTTGACTATAATTTACGATATTTTATTTCATCCGGTGCGTGAAGGTTTTGTACGTACGACCCTTAACATATTAACAATGTCGGACGGGATTACTTGACTAAGCATAGGAATACTACTAATAATTGCATTTTTTATCCTCAAGATGCAGTCGAGGCAAAGAGTTTAGCTGCTCAAGTCCACTTCCCCCACCACAAATCCTTCCAAACTCACCCCTACCAGTTTTACACCCTATCTTCCCTTCAAAATCTCAGGTCTTCCAAATAGACCATAACAACCCAGTACAAAATAATTATAGTATCTCAGACCATGATAAATAATAAAATAAAAATAACACTGTGAAGGAGTGAAAAAAAAAAATTATTGGTTGGAGTATACATATGTACGCGTTTCGTATACTATATTGATGGAATTGGCAGCGTATATATATACGTTTTTCACATTATATTGATGTACTGTGATAGTTTATATATACACCTTTCGCAGGCAAAGTGTTAAAACTGAAAAGTAAATGTCAAGTCAACTGACCCCGTCATATTTGTCAACTAACCCCGTAGCCGGGGTCTATTGACTTATTCGTCTCACTACTCTGAATACAATAAAAACTACAACCTACACTCAATTTAAACGATTTTCAAAATTATGCCTGTATACCTAATGAAATTTGGAAACTTTTGGTATGTAGTAAGTCAACAAAATACTAATGGTCTATTTATAAAAATTAGAAACTTAAAAAATTAGTCAACTAGCCCCGGCCTCCCCTACTCTAGTGTAACTGCCCGTTTTTCAACGCCATCTTCGAGAATTTATTTAACAAAAACTATAAGTTTATACTATCAGGCGTTTTGCCTGCACATTAAGGTATGTTTGAAGTACTAGGTACTCAGAATTTTTTTGAACTATTTTATCACACATACAGTCAGTGGCACCAGTTTCTTAAAAAAATCTTTTCTAACGGGCGTTGGTGTGGGAACTGTTCTCGTCATTCAAAATGGAGAAAGTAAGGTTAATTGTCTGTATTATGTTTGGCGTTATGGTTGGAACCGCGGACGAGTCTTTATCTTGTATAAAATTAATTCTACAGAACGAAAACAGCTAAATTTATCAGCAAAAATCTAACTTTATTTCCAAAATGATGTGATTCAGCAAATTTTTATTGTTAGGAGGCCTCTGTGGTTCCAAGCATAACGACAAACATAATAAAGAAAATAAACCTCAGTTTTTCCATTTTGGATGACTAGAACAGTTCCCCCACCAACGCCCGTCAGAAAAGAATTTTTTTTAAGTAGTTTTCAAAAAAATTCTGAGTATTACTTCAAACAGACCTAAATATGCAGGCAAAACGCCAGATAGTATAAACTTACAGTTTTTATTAAATAAATTCCCGAAGATAGCGTTGAAAAACGGGCACTTACACTACAGTACCCCCTTCATAGACAATCGGAACTCACTTTCTGAATGCGTCACGTATTACTAATGGGTGAGTGAAATTTTTACGATGAAAATAAATGCACCCAAGTTCGACCTTATTCGGACTATTTTTAATTATGCGTTATTTGAATTACTTCTGAATTCCCTAGACCAATTCTACATTATGTATAAGCAAAAATAAGTCAAGTGTTGTCAAGTTCGATTTCATTTTTGTCAGGACAATCTCGCCAATCGATTGGTGATATGTACTTCTATGAAGATCTAACAGAAAATATACAAGAAAGTTGTATTAGTGTGTGACTAATCATAGACTCGTCTTCCGAGTAGGTAAAGATATCCTGATTGTGAGATAGCAAAATAAAAAGCAATTCTGTCGATGCTCTCCAGAAAACATCAACGTGAAAACAAAACACATCAAAATCAGGCACCCGGTGGATACACTTTGATGTGAAAACACGCAGATGCCACTCACAGTGTTCATTAATTTGTGGAAAATATACTACATCTGTTTTTCAAACTATCAGTATCTAAAGTGGCCTTCCAATGTCATATAAAATGTGTGCAAGTATAGGTAGCGGTAGATATACAAGTAATGAAGTACATTCGGCAGTAAATTGGGGCAGAAAAACGGCCATACAGGGTAGATGCAGCCTTTGTGGCCATTTTAAGATATTGTACCAATTTTGGCCACATCTTAAACAATATAATATTTTTCGGTGTAAACAATAAATGTAACTTTATATTTCTAGCGGTATACTAAACAAAATATTTATGATGTGAAATTTTCCACATAATAATGATCTGCAAGCAATTTAAAAAAAAATATAATTATGCACATGGCCAAAAACAGTGCAATGACCACAAACGGTACATCTACCCTACAGCATTCCACTCGAGAATTCCGTGCATCTTGCAAGACTGGAGTCCTTCTCTCCCCATATCTTTCTTTGGAGACGCTTATCCCAGCACATGAACATGTTTACTTTTACACCTGGCTGATTTTACGACTACAATATATTCTGTACCGCTGATTATACATGTATTAATCTCATAAACCAACTGAATGTTTGGTAAAACTGAGAATAAGCCCGTACAAACAATTTTGACATAACTGGATCTCAATTTTCTTCGATGGCATGCAAATTTTCAACATATCTAACAAAAACTTTTAATTAACAGTTTTTCTTATGTGTTATTTTACTTCTAGAATTAAAAATGACGTTTCAAGAGATAGGCATTTTCTGTTCAGTTCTGTTCACCACTCTTTATCCCTGTTTTAATGCTTCCTCACTTTAGTTTGAAACACAGTCAGAAATATTTACTTAACCATATAATTTTATGACTGATAAAAATTAATAGCTAGTTAGAACGCATTAAGTTTAGATACTCGAGGTGCATGTTTCATTTTTCAGGCAACGTGCTGAAAAATGGTGTGGCTAAAATTGAAAAGAAATAGCCTTTTTGTGTATTGATAAAAAAACGTCGTACTGTTCAGTTTTAGAAATTGTCCAGAAATTGATCATGTATGGTGAGTCTGTTCCATAACTAAATTCCCATTGTTCTCCAAATTTATATCTATTCAAATCAGTCATGGGCAAAGTCTAAAATACTGCCGTTACTAAAAATCTGCGTTTAACGATGAACGTAAATGACAAGGAAAACTAATCAATTTGAGTAAACGAATTTCGAGTGCTAAAACTTGAAATTGTCTACGACGTAGTACATAATATCTAAAATGAGTTCAAGATGCACTTTAAGAAAAACGAGATTAATTAATTCTTAAGTAGTACCCGATAACATACACTCATGTGACTTGAGTGTCATAAATGTTATCGTTTCACTTCTGACAAATATTCTTGGAAACAATTCATAATTTAAAGACTAGAAAGCTATTTAACAAAATTGATATAAATTCTATATTAATTACAAAGTACCTGTATCTAGAAAGATGGAAAAATCGATCCTCATTGGTCAAGAGTTTGATTCTGTTTTCGTTACACATGTGACTATGCGACATGTATGCAGGGGGTTATGTATTTGTTTTACGCTATCGGGTCTCGTGTACTTGAATTGCAAATCCACGATGAGGCAAAAATATCGTATCTTACAAGCGACTTTAATCTCATGAGACAAGTATTTCATTATTTTTTAAGTATTTTGTCATTAGTTTCATGAATATAGACTTTCATGACAGAAGTTTCATGATATATTTTGAAAAATCTCATCCCTCGCGACTATTTACATTTAAGACTACTGAGATTTTTGTCTCGTGGTAGAAAAGTCCCATAAAATCTGATCGTGGATTCGCACCTTTAAGGGTGGTATGTGTTACAAACATTCAAGAAGCCACAATAGGCTACAGGCCATCTTGCACTTTTTTAAGTTTCTATTTACAAAATCTTATTCCATGTATGAAACCAAGAAATATTCGAATTTTACATTTTTTTCTAAATATGTTAGATTTCCAGATCGAGTAGATGTCCCTATTACTGTGATTTTATCTTTTAATAATCCGTACAAAAAAGTTCGCAAAAGTAAATAAGGAAATAATTTTTTTAATTAAGTTAAACTACTAATGAACGAGTCACAAACGAGAATATTGCATTTTTAAACAATTAAAGCACAGTAAACATTTTTTCAAAGATGCACATGATAATTTCGATCGATTTACCCCTTTTATGAAAAAATCGCAAAATGAATACTTTTTTAACGTTTTCGTATTTTTAAATAGAAGCCCCTAATACCGCAAGATTTTTACACATGTCCGTATTAATATGCCCGCTCAAACCATCTGTAACTGCCAAACCTAACCTCATTTTCGTTTCGGAGCAAGTGAGAACAGAAACACGAGAGCACTGTGTACGAAAAATTTTCGACGGGAAAAATTGTTACATCCAAGTCCATCCTTTGTAGTCATGAAAGTTATGTTAAATAAAATAAAAGATTTAATAAAAATTACATAATGTACATTCTTATTATTTTTTAATGACTGCATTTAATACTATACATTAATAATACTATACATTTAATATTATTCAGTATTTAACCTTCCTGAACTCGCGTGTTGGTCTCACAGATTTGCGATTACAAAATTCGCTTATTTTTCAGAAATCATTAATAGCCTCGGAAATTGATTTTTTATAATACACCCGCGGAATGTAGTTTTAAGTTGAAATTATTGATGACGGTTTCGGAAGACTAATGAAAGAAATATATGTTTTCCAAATTAGTTTAAGCATTTTTTTATTGTATTGTTATCCTGAATAAATATTACAAATTAATTTTATGGAACTATACAGAATAAATACCTCATCTTCAACGCGTAAAACACGGTCTCACCGACCGACGCGTGTCATAATGCAATGAAAAATCACGCGAGCTCAGGAAGGTAAACTACCGTTTCATAAAAATAACTAAAACTTTCAATGCTGGCTTTAGGTATAACAACAAAATTGATATTTTCATATTTTCCTTTTGTAATGAAGCTCTTTGGAATGCTCTTTCGAAATGAAAAACATATTAAAATTACATGGAAACACCTCTCGTAGAGAAAAAAAATGTTGGGAAGAATTCAAAGTTCGAACACATTACCTAACCGCAAGGACGGTGTTCAAGACAGGTACATTAATATGTTTAAAGCACTTTTCAGGGCACACTAATCGGAAGCCATGTATTTTTATTTCAATTAAAAAATGGTGAAATATTAACATTTTTAACCTGAAAAAATGCTTTAATAAAAAGGGAAGTTCAAAAAACTAACATAAATTTTAACCAAGCATAATTAAAGTAAAAGAAGTTAGTAATAAATTCATTCGTGAACAAATCGGTTTAATGACCTAGTAATAAGGACATCTATCCCTATGTAATTGTATATCTTCCACTCTCGGACTTCGAAGGGAAGGTTCTGAAGATGTACATGTGTACCGACTAGGATTTTGACCAACTAGCCGATTAATCGGCCTCCAAGAAGCCAAAGTGATCGGACAGTCGGCCACTAGTGAGTACATCTCTAGTAATTTCACTCCTTTAACATGATTATGGCCACAACAAAAAAAATACGCATTTAGTATTTGCACATTCTACCTCTATAATACATAAGTTCTATTAGAATCGGCGTGTCACAGTTAGGTGATTTTCTTTTTTAATTGCGGTATTGCCTTTATAACCAGCTTTACGATGCACATCTTGTTTCCTTCTCCTTGTTTATTAACTTCTTACTTACTATTCCAAATTTCATTCAATGACGATAGAGATTCTTGGACAGACTTTATAAATCTGTATAGAAATCACAGGTTATCGTGAGATATTCGCAATAAAGAGTATCTATATAAAAACGCACCAATTTGACATTTGGGGCAGAGTGGGGTATCTTGTTCTGACGAGAAACATCCGCTTAAATACACAATAATATTTGGAAAATTCGTTTACAATTTGTATTTACAGGACGACTAAAGGTGGAATCAGGCAGAACGTGGCTCGGCGATCTTTGCGCATGAATCGCCGATCCCCGCGCCGTCTGATCGGTCATGGCTCGCCAAGCCACGCGCCGTCTGATCGGTCATGGCTCGGCTCGCCCAGGTTCGCCAAGCCGACTTAGCGAGCAAGACGAGCCGAGCAAGATCGCCAAGCCACGCGCCGTCTGGTCGGTCATGGCACGGCTCGCCCTGGCTCGCCAAGCCGACTGGGCGAGCAAGACGAGCCGAGCAAGATCGCCAAGCCACGCGCTGTCTGATCGGTCATGGCTCGGCTCGTCTCGCTCGCCGAGCCGATTTGCCCAGCAAGATCGCCAAGCAACGCGCCGTCTGATCGGTCATGGATCGGCTCGCCCAAGCTCGCCAAGCCGATTCGGCGAGCAAGACGAGCCGAGCCAGCTCGCCAAGCCACGCGCCGTCTGATCGGTCATAGATCGCCGAGTCGGGCTCGCCAAGCCGAATTGGCGAGCAAGACGAGCCGAGCCAGCTTGCCAAGCCACGCGCCGTCTGATCGGTCATGGCTCGGCTCGCTAAGCCGACTAGGCGAGCAAGACGAGCCGAGCAAGATCGCCGATTCACGCGCCGTCTGATCCCACCTTGATCGATCATGGCTCGACAAGCCACGCGCCGTGTGATCGGTCATGGATCGCCAAGCCGATTTGCCGAGCCTGGACGAGCCGAGCAAGATCGCCGATTCACGCGCCGTCTGATCGGTGATGGTTCGCCAAGCCGACTTGCCGAGCTAGACGAGCCGAGCCAACTCGCCAAGCCACGCGCCGTCTGATCAGTCTTGGATCGCCGAATCGAACTCGCCAAGCCGACTTGCCGAGCCTGGACAAGCCGAGCAAGATCGTCGATTCACGCGCCGTCTGATCCCACCTTTATGGTGGTATCTTTGCGCGGCTCGCCTAGGATCGCCCAGGCTCGCGAATAGGCGTTTTCACGGGGCGTGAATCGGTGAATCGGCTCGGCAAGCTAGGAGCGTTCTCACGGCACGTGGATCGGCGAGTCGGATCGACGATCATTGCGCGGCTCTCCCAGGATCGCCCAGGCTCGCAAGTCGGCGAGCTATGAGCGTTCTCACGGCACGTGGATCGGCGAGCCGAGCCGGATCGCCCAAGCTCGCGGGGCGGCGTGTCATGAGCGCTCTCACGGCGCGTGGACTCGGCGAGTCTCGTGCCAAGCTCACCGATCCACGTGCCGTCAGATTTCACCTTTACGTCTGATTCCACCTTTAAAGGTGCGATCAGACGGTGCATGGCTTGGCGAGCTGGCTCAGCTCGTTTAGCTCGGCAAATCGGCTTGGCGAGCCCGACTTGGCGAGCCATGACCGATCAGACCTTAGACCATATATACTCATAGACACGGCCCGCTCTATATGCATCCACGAGTCGAAGTGAAGCAAAGATAACACGGAAAAGTGCCCACAAGTGACGTCACTTATAGGCAAAAGATAATTCAAAATGGTTAGACCATATGTACAAGTGAGGTTATATCTTTTTCTGTGAATAATTTTTGAATAAATATTAATAGCGAAGCAAGCATGTTGTATAAAGAATTGCAAAGACAATGATTAAATTGCATTTTCGTAAATATTTATACATTCCTAGAACTTTCATCATTACTTTGCCCACATGTGACATCACGTAGATGATTTTATCTTTGCGTTAAGGAAGTTATCTGGAGCCGCGTGTATGAGTATATATGGTCTAAGGATCAGACGGCGCGTGGATCGGCGATTCACGCACAAAGATCGCCGAACCACGCGCCGTCTGATCTCACCTTTAGGTTGGTTGAACATGCTCGTGTGTGAAGAGGCGATGCGTCGGAGAGTACGGCATCAAAAACGCGGGAGCATACTGTGATCACCCTGGGTAGTGTGTGGAGCACTTAAAGCTATACAAATCTTCATACATTTGAACAGTTGAAAATTCAAACTGAGCGTAATTATGTTTATCTGATGGCTTTCTATATGTTTCTAGTAAGTTAGCAAAATTCTAACCGTTTGGAGTAAATCGAATTAAATTAAAGTGCAAGCGAGAAGTTGAAATGCTTTGCAGATGCGAAAAATAAAATAAGATACTTGTAAACGTTCGTACAATATCTGGATGTGTTTAGTAAATTTAAGTTTTATTTAGTATATTCACAAGGGAACATCTCAAAGTGACAATCACAGTCTTGATAAAACTTAGGTAAAAAAAAGTAATTCTCGCGAGAATATTTGACGTGTATTTTTTTTATTAGCCAACGTTCGTACTGAGCTGGTGAAAACATCGCTCAAAGTGAGAGGTGAAAAACATATTTGGTCGAATGTTTCAGAAACTATTAGAACTAGAAAAACAGTTTAAATATTAAAAGTTATGTATTCTTGAATAAGGAACCCAGGCACATAAACAGCATCCAGATAAAACCATTTTTTAAATAATATATTAAAAATATCACTTTTTCGGAAATTTGTCTGTTCGTATGGTAGAGGAAGTGCAGTATATTTCGAATACCAATTTGTTTAAGACAAGTAAAAAATTACGGCAGAAGATGGGAATAAATAAAACTGCGTAATATCATAGGGAAACCAATGAACTTTTATATTTCAAACTCTCGGTAATAATAAAAAACAAAAAATAACTGAAACTTTGGTTTAAATGAAAAATGACAGAAAGTATAGATTTCGTTAAGGTACCGGTATTCCAATTTACCTTTACTTTATAAACTTAAAAAAAAATGTAGATAAGAAAATTATTTTCTGTTATGATCTAATCAGGCTCAACAATCAATCTCAACTAAGAAAAACAATCTTACTTAGGTAAGTAAATATAAATGGACCGCGCTGACCCAAACCGACGCGACGGTAGCCGTTTTCTACGCCTGAAACAAAAGCATCGCCAAGCTTTGGAATATTCCAAATTACCTTCACCTTTGGTATTGCGAATTAGCAACATGGCGTTGAAACCTAAAATTTCTTGTCATACTCTGTATTCTCGAAATTATCTCAAAACTGACACGGAACCATAGAAGGAACATGCAAATGAGTAGGTTAAGTGTTTAACTATAAAATTAAGACATATTTTAACCATGATTGGAACGATTGCTAAAAACGTTTTGCAGATTGACGTTTTCTTATTCTGCAGATTAAGTCGAAAATGTCAAAATGGCGGTTCATCCACAAATGTCATTAGTTAACAGGTCATTAGCCCCTATTACCTACGGTGTTACAAATTAGATAGTGTTAGTAGTTTATTAGATACTTCGGTATTTGAAATTGCCAACAGTATTCCAAATACGATGCACTTTCTCTAATCTATTTCCTGTAGCTATACCGTGACCCTTGAACAACGCGGATTCAGTTATACGCGCAGTCTTCAAAAATTTCGGGCCCGAGAGCTTGACTACTTTGAATCAGTCTATTCAACTTCCCTTTATTTTCTATCGCAGTGAGTGAGAAGGCTGAAAAAGGGCGAGAGGACACGTGACACTCATAAGCCATAAATTACTGTCGTCGCAGCAGTAGTATCGTCTATCAAGAATAAACGGAATGGGACCTCTTACTCGCTGCAACAACTTACAAATTAATATTCTCTTTTTTCTAACTTATTTTTTTGTAAGAATACAGTAATAACGTAAAAACTATAAGGTACCCAGTTAATCCTTTACACTCCAACTTATTAGTTTGCCAATCGACCAGAAATCTTTTCAATGTTGCAGTTATTAAATACAAATTTTTCAAATAAGAAAAAATATATAATATAACGATTTCAAAATTCTTCATGCAGAAGTCAGACATTCTTTCATTTGTACAAGATTTAATGACATCAGTATGCAACTTTATTTGATAATGAGACTTCGGACACGCGTTGTAAATTATTTTAAATAAAAGCACCAAATATTAAAAACGAAAAGAATACTTCAGACTGTTTACATGTACAATGCACTAAATGTAAGTAGAGTTTCCACTGGGTATTCAGTAGAACGACTGAGTTCGAATTCGTCGCATAGCCCGAGAGTCTGAATAATTCGAGCATTTCCTATAATTCGAACAACTGGAACCGGGAAAACGAAACTAAATTTTCATACTCCAAATATTTTTTCAAAGCTGTTGAATTAACGCATTGGGGTGCGATACTGGTCAATGGTTATGCGAGTAACAGTAAAATATCAAACTATGTTGATTAAATAAGAGTGTTTAAACGAAATGGAAAAAATTAAAGACACTTTCTGGTATGGAACGTACAACTAATTAATACGTGGTTGTCAACGATGGGATGTGAGTAACGAGCAAGAACGTGTGCGAGAATTTAATATTGGCATCGGGCAGGCATTCGCTTCGAAGTAACCGAGATGATGCAGTCGGTATAATTAACGTATAGAGGAACGATATTTCTCGCTGTTGATACGTCCATCGAACAGATGTTCGCCGTAATTAAAATGCAACGTTCATGCAACTAACCCGCCGTTTACGGTTGCTTCTGCTAATGGCGCGATGCCGACAGATATTAATGCCATGAATTGCAACAGGCTATTACGCCATTACGGTTAAAGCTGCATGTTAATTGTCCCCGCAAAAGTTAACGGAACGCCCGAGCGTAATATTTTAATCCGCTAACGCTGTCCACTGGCATTTCATCCCCGACGTTAACTTACATTTCGACGAAAAATAATCCTGGCCGCTGCTCCATTTTGTATACACTGTACCATCCAAATTACAAACAAGACGATTAAGAATATAGCTGAGCTGCGTGGCACTGGATTCGGGGACATCCGTTTGCGTTAAGACAACCAAACTTATAAACGAAGTTTTGAGAATTATAATCTGCTGATACAGACTTGTACTTAAGGAGTCATGCCTACCTGTAAGGTCTGAAAACTCAAATATTTTGGGGATTTTTTTGTTTAAACTTGAAGACTTTTTTAAATAAACGGTTGTGTATTCGAAAGTATATATTTTAAAGTTCTTGTAATGTTTTGCAATGCGATATGTAAATAAATAATGGAATTAAGTATAGGTGATCTCCCGACGGTTTATTTTTTATTTAAGCATTTTATGGTGACCACTGTAGCTTTGGCCTGGTTCATTAGAAATAAAAAATTCGACCAAATTTAGTTAGTTATATATATTGCATTGTTAAAAAGACTACAAGAACTTTAAAATATATACTTCAGAATTTACAACAGTTAATTTAAAGTTTTCAAGTATTTAAAAAAAAATCCCGAAAATACATGTGTTTTCAGACTTCACAGGTGGGCATGACCCCTTAAGGGGAGGTTCTAGTTTGGACGGCCGAAAATTGGGCGTTCTATGCGAATTTTTTGGAAGAAGTGAAAAGAGATTTTAAAATTAAGTTTCTTGTACTGAATTTAACAACAATTCTAGTATCAAGCCATATTTTTACTTATGAAAATGTATTTAATTTCTGCTGTCCATGAGAATTTTAAATAGCCCTGCTGTTTCTGCACATGTATCCTGCGTGGAAAATCACATGTCAGGTAATATTTTGAGACACATGAAACAAAAATTTATAAATTTTATTAAATCTATTGGACTCTGAAGCTAAGTTTACGCCAAAGAGTTAAAAAATAACAAAATGGCGGGAGTTGTAAAATGAAGAAGCGATTTTTTCCCTCTTTTTCCATTCAGTGTACCGAAGAAAGTAGGTACCACTTCTTGAAGTATTTTAGAGGACTTATGTGCAGACTCAAATAAAAAGTATCTATTTTTAAAAAAATAAAGAAATTGATTCGTTGAAGAAATATTTTTCACGCCAATTTGAGAAAATCGCGTTGGCAGTTCGATGTTAATGTTATTACTATATTATTGCGAAATTTATTAACTGACTATTAATCACATATTCCAGGGCTATAATAGACCCTATACTTATTCAAATCTCTCGTTGATCTTGTTCAATTCTTTTTTTTTAGCAATTCCAACGTCTAATGCATAAGTCGAAGGTAAGTACTAAGTTGGCAGCGTCGATATGGTGCCTGTCTTGAGTATCAACAAAATCTTTGACTGAGGGCCTCTGGTAATGTCTAAAGCATCCTTACTTTTAGTAGTGAGGATCATCCTTCGTTAAATACTGAAGCTACCAAACAAGCAGCTATCTCCATAATTTTTTTAGACGCAATGTGTATGTTTTAGAGCGAACGTACATACGCATGCATTAAAGCTCTCATTACTATTTTGTGTATTACCTCTAGTACATCAATCCAATAAATTATTTGTGAGTAAGTCCTCACAGATATGTCGAATGGCATTTTGCGCCAAGCAGACTCCCCGTTTTCACTTCGTGCAGTTCTATTCGGCGGCTCATAAGTTAACCAATTTTTTAAATATCCCAAAGGGTTTTGCTGGCATATTGTACACGCCTAAAGGATGCAGAAACTAACAAAAAAATCGATGTTTTTGACCAACTAAACCAGAACCTCCCCTTAATTGTTTATTTGAGATTCATTGGTGGGATTACTTTTTGAATTTGTTCTTAGTTTAAAGTCACGTTTCTTGCACAAATGTTCGTGCTACTGGAGAAGCATTAACCAATTATGCAGATAGTAACATCACAGCAGTATAATGTATATATTATCTACCGTAAATCGGTCAATAATAAAATTTAATTTGGAGCAAATACAGATGGATAAAAAGAGGATAAACCATTTCATTATTACTAGAACGTTCAATATCGAGGATCGTTTTACTAAAGCTGGCGCCATTGTATTTTCAATATTTGAGTCATTACAATCTTTGCACCAAGATTAAAAAAGCATCACCACAAATTAACATTGCACCTGCGCGGCAGAATGTGCCAAATTTATAATGCGTATATAATTGACAGCTAAAAGTTCCACCCTTAATGGGACAGTATAAGACAGTACTCGCTTCTCTGCTCGCATTTGCTACTGATTCGCAATGTGCGAGTAACTAATATTAGCTGTAGACTTCGCTTGTGTGCAGAAGATCAAGCCTTTAGCATTAACTATCGTCTAAACCAGTGTTTCTTAAATTATGGTACGTGAACGCTTTTCGAATACGTTTTGTGTGCAATAAGTCAGTTAAGCCCATAGCAGGTTTTTGCATGTTCTAACATTGTTGAAGTGTAGCAGATGCATGCTGCACTGCAGTATTCATCTTAATTTTAATTGGTGGTACGTGACTGTCCGTGTAGTTATTTTAGTGGTAGGTACGCGAAAAATAAAGTTTCAGAATCTCTGGCCTAAATTATTAATAGTCTATCCCTAAAATAACATGTCTGTACTTTCACTATTTCAATATTCAGTATTATGCAAAATAGATGTATGACAAGCGTTTTACAAGTATTAAATGGATTATATGTATTAACGCTTCGTTGACACTCTGAGTGCGAGCCACCCATAATGCAAAATAATTCTATATGCAAAATAAATAGGTATCTTTTTCCCAAACCCGACTTACAAACTAGTGTTTTCTCAAAATATTATATATGAACAACAACTCTGTAGATTTTTAGCTTCTAATATTGAAATTTGTAAGTTACAAATTTTTTAAGATTTTCTTCGTTTTTTCTCGACATACGGTAATCTAGAATTTTTGTACAAAAACTGTAATAAAATTTCAATGAAAAAATTATTGGATTACATTCTAGACACATTGAAATTGACTCATGCTTTTTTACATAACGATTGGATTCTTTAGATGAGAATGGCAATCGCTCAAAAATTGCTCTGGGAGTGAGCCACCCAGGGATGTCAAAGTTGATTGAAAAACGAGGTGTGTCATCGAAGGGTTAATGGATAAAACAGTGAAACAGAACTCGTTTTATCTTCTTAAAATTGATACGAGGTTTCTATATGCAGTATACGCTCGATAAATAAATTGGGGCAAAGAAGCTCGATTCAAATAGACCTGTTAATTTCTTCGTATTGCACGAAATTTAATATCAATTCTATCACAATTAATAACTAGCTGACCCGTTACTCGATTTCACCCGGAAATTATTTATGATGTTTCAAAAATAAAGGAGCCTAAACAAAAAAATTGACGTACGTAATATATATTCCAAATTTCATTGAAATCCGCTCAGCCGTTTAGGCGTGAAAGAAGGACAAACAAACAACGTTCCACTTTAATATATTAGTAAGGATAAAGACAAAGAACATTGCAACACAAGTGTATCTATTTGCACACATACCTACGCTATATCAATGTTCAAAGGAGAAACTAATACTTTCTGGTTGTTTCTAGTGTCTCTTACATCAACATATTTAATACTTTTATACTTGCAACACGCTTGTCGTGTCTATCCTGTACAAATTTGACTGTGGACACACCCTTCATCTTAAGCCAAAATATCCTATACATGTATACACAGATTATATATGTATATGCAGTTCCGCATTTACCACAAACCGCATTCGACGCATGCTGGGGTTTCACTCTCTGTGGGGCCACATTTTAAAAATATCTATGAATTTGATTATCTGATATAGATTCGTTTTTTTGATACCTAATAATGATGTTGCGCCTGGGACCTCCCAGTTTAATACTATTATCTATATTTACAATTCTATATGTGAGGAAACGGGAGTGTATAGGTCATGTCAAGACATAACTATTTTACGTAATAAGTTTTTGTGTATAATTGAAACGGTCCCAACTCAAAATTTTAACCCCAATTATGGCAAAGCATTACGTCTTAATACAAAATTTGTGTTAATTACTTGTTGCATTATGCTCGTGATAGTAGTTGAAACAGTACGCATGCTCGTATTCGTATTCACACATACCTACTGAAAGTGATGCACAATATCGGTAGTGAATTATTAGCGTGAAAACAATGGTGCAAACAACTACCTACCTGCTTGATATTAATATCTGTCGTTTGTTTTGCGAATAATTTTGTGTAAAAATGAATGCTTATTTTTAAACCGGCTTAAATTTATGTTTTTAACAGATGGGGATTATATGGCACGAAGCTTTTGTTTGTAATTTTGAAAGAGTTCTTTTACACAATGGAAACCAATCTATAAATTTGTAAATTCAAATTCAATCGATTTTTGTGTTTACGTGTTACATCCATTTTAGTAATATTATAGATTATATATCTTGCATTTAAATAGAAAATACATCGTGGAGGAAAAATTAGATTCTCTTATAAGATCATAAAGCTGAAGAAAATTTTAGCAATGTAAAAGTTTTAGAAACAGAGTGGCATTTGCACCAGCGAAAGGAAGACTAGCAGAGGATATCTCAAATCACAATTTTAAAATTAGTGTAATGAAATGTGTAAAAATTATAAAAGCGGAAGTTGCTTCTCAGAGTCAATATGAAATCTATCTTTTACTTATGCAATCTGGAAGGAAGTAGTCAAATTTTCTCCATGAAACTAAAGTGGTTTTCTGATATATCTTTTAATTGCGAAATACTAGATATAGATATTTTCGTAACGTATTTAAGTATTTATTTTTTACAAATACCATAACTTATTACCAACGCGTTATATCTTCTTTCATAATGGCCAAAATGTCTTGTATCTCTACCAGTTTGCCTCAAAGCATTCTTGCACAGGTTTTTATAGCTACATATGATGCCTCCGGAATATATCCGTGATATATTTTGAAGACTTGCACGCAACACGATTAAAAAGGGGAGTAGCAGTACCTTCGAGTATTCTTTAGTACATTATCCTTTTGTTCAGTAACTTCCTCTGGGTGGTCTATGATCACCATTTTAGAAATATAAAATCGCACGAAAGAATCAAAGAGCAAATGGAACGAAAGTTACATTTTGTACATCGTTAACCCCATAACTCTATAGCGGGACCATTTTTATTTATGCGACTTGTCTCCCCTTCCCCATTTGTAACTTTTATAGTAATTAACGACTTTGCTATTTTCCATAATCAAAACACTTTCCAGAATCTAATGAATAACTGCATAATTTCTTCCACGCATTTGCTACTTTCCTGTTGTTCCGATTGCTGCGGGAAGTTTCGCGGCGCCATTTATAACTTCAATATACAGCTCCTAATTGCCCATTTTCGTGAGCTTCATTTTTTTTGGTAGTAATATCACTAAATATATGCACAAAAAAATTTCCACTACACGCAGGTATTAAAGTTGGTGCTACTTTTATTTGTTAAGTAATAATAATATCTGATAACAAAAACTTTCCGGGAACTGAATAAACGCATTAGTAATTCTCTCTTTTTTTTAAGGTAAAACAGGTTTTTCCCGCATATACAAGGTGTCTCATTTAAATCGATACCCGCGAATATTTTCAAAACAGTTGAGGATATTGGAAAATATTTCGAACAATTGAATGGTTTCGAGAGAGTCACAATTGAATGGCAATATGTATCTTTTCGTAGGCAGACACATAGAAGGCATATGATGGTTTACTGTGTTTCTTTTTAATGGAATCATACATGTTTCAATGTATTAGTCAGCTCATCTGTTTTATAAAAAAAAAGTATTAAACTATTTACGCTTAAAAGGTTGAAATTAACGAAGTGTTAATGGAATTTAAACAATGCACTGCAGTTCGGAGTTGAAACTACAATTCTCTCGACTTTTGAGCGCCTCTGTTAATACAATTAAAATTTTAAAATCGTGAAACATATCCAGTGTATAGCTTACGTTACAGTTCGAATACCATGCAATGCCAAAGTTAGAAAAATGAAAAATTGAAATGCCGACCTAATTTCGTCACTTTGCACAGTCATTGTAATACGTCTTTGGACTCGCAGAAGTACGCGATGGGAAAGCGAAGAAAAGAGAAGAAACTGGTTTAAGCTTTCGTTCATTTTTGGTGCGTCTACACGTTCTCTAGTGTGTATCCGCGAAGCATTGTATTACCGAATCGCGTTTTGATTTACGAGCGTCGTAAATCAACAAACGTTCAAGCAGAAACGTTGCCAGCGCTCGCTGTCCTCAAAATAGTTTACAGGAGTTAAAGCGTAAGACGTGAAATGCATTCCCGTCGAGATTAACGGGACACGCCGACAGTCGCAATGAATGGGCTGTCGAAACGATTGTCCTTCGCGGTATTTATTTTATGCCGAGTTAATTACGATCCGATAGCGGCTGTTATTGCATCGACGCCGTTTCGCCAAAGTTTAATTGCCTGTAATTTATTCAATCGACGTTGTAACCCAATTTTTCAGTCATTTATAAGGGAAGAATTTTTCAACCCGTTTCGACAGGGCAATTAGGCAATCCAATTGATCACCTTCCCATTTAGAAGAACATTAATTCGCTACGAATACATTCGAAGGGATAAGGATAAATAATAAAATTCTAAAGAAAACTGCGGAGTAAAATGTAAGATTCAGTAGCATCGTGCAACACGATCAATCGTCGGGGAATGAATTTCTCCCGCAAGGGCTGTACTTCGTATTCCAAAGAAAATCTTTCCACGATCGTCACCGCGTACTAGATGGAATGTCTTTAAGGCGTGTTTATATTGTAGAGGCACTAAGCCGCCACTGTAATCGCGGCGAAGAAAAAAGAAAAGTAAAGGAAACAGAAACACAGCACTGACCGTAGTAGGTAGAGGCGTAAGGTATTCCGGACGGAGGTACTGATTTGCGCTAGAAGTCAACATCTTCACTAACTCTCCTTTTAACAAATGACACTGTGATCACTCGCGACAGTCCGCGAAGGACTGACAATCGAAACCTTGATGAATCTGTGTAAACACTCTCGTACTCTTTCCTTATTGTATTCGTCGTGGCGGAACAATGAAGGCGCATGTAAACGAAGCCATTTGGCGGCTTCTAACGGCGTATTCCTCGTGCACACAACTCTCCTTCGACGTTCAAGCAACACCACACACAAGGATATACAGTGGAATCATAAAAAGGGGGATACACGGTATGCATTACAATACACAAAACCAACTATACTGGACACGACCGACTTCGAAACGCGACTGACTCGGCTCGCATACTGTTCCGTCGACCGAGCCTCCCCTTACCCCCACTGCCGCCAAGACCCCCGCCAGAGCTTGGTCATCGATGAGCGTTCAGCTGACTTACCCCGCCGCGCCACGCTCCCCGGGAAGCTTTCCCCTTCACCACTCGCTCGGTCGGTATGCACATCCTAGATTCCCCCACCCTTACAATTTCGACCTTCTAGCGACGGAAATGATGCTTTTCTATCAAAGTAATTACCTATGTTTCGGTTTGCTTTTTGGTAATAGTCAACATTTCTATGATATGACTAATATTGTACTTTGAATGGGTAATGCGATTTTAATATTTGTCTGCTAAACCCCGAAACAAGTGTATTGGTGCACCCAGTTTTTGCAACTATTCTCGGATCCGACAAAAAACCGCTTTTGAAGATCACTTTTTAAGTAAAACTAGCTTGCTGAGGTAAAGTAAGGCGAATGTCTCAATTTTTGCTCATTTAAGAGGTTACTTGTCATAAAGAAGGTTTAAAAAATTGTTTGTGATCAAGAGTTACAGAGTAATTGATTAATTTTTTAATAATAAGTCAACCAATTCAAAAACTATTTATAAAGATATTTCAAGATGTTTAGCTATTACCAATTTGTAATTAAATACAATGCTTTACATGTCCTTATTTCTGCTCACGAAGAATAGCGATGTACGTATTTCTTCTCACCATTTGTATATACCAGTTTCTGCCCACATAATATGTTGCCTTTTCAGGTTAAAATAAGTTACATTTTTTATGGAGAGGTTTTATAACACAACAGTAAAGCATACAATAATAATAAACGAAAAATAAAATGCCTTCGAATAGAAATAGAGGTTACAGCATACATTGAATTGTGAGGTTATGGTACTAAAATTTCGATTAGTAGAAATGCGGACATGCCGGTGGTTCACTCGACCCTAAACCTATTCACCTGTTTTCTGAAACAGTGAAAAAACCTGAAAAAATTAAAAATAGTAAAAAGATCTAAATCTAGAGCACAATACGAGGTCTGTTTTGGTTACCCCATAAGAAACTTTAAAAAAGTAAAAAAATGACGCCAAGTACATGAAATCAAATAAATCACAAAAAAATAGAAAATAATAATAATTACAAAGTAAAAAAGATGTGAAATCAAAATAAGCTGCAAGTACATAAAGGTGCTTTCCCGCAGCGTGCAAAGGCGACACTGTGTAACACAATAAAAGACAAAAAAAGATGTCCGCGGCTTGGAAGTCCAATACTTGGCGTGGCCAGGCAAGGTTAAGGTGTCGCTGAATAAGAATTATTTAAAAACGCAAAATAATGAAAGTGTATTCATATTGTCAGAGTTTTAAATTGAAAAATTATGTGAAAGCTTGTGAGAGGAAAGGTATCGGCGTCGATGAATGATCTTACAATTATTTTAAAACGCAATATAATGAAAATGTACTCATATTGTCTGCGTTTTAAATGGATAAATTATCTGAAAGCCTGCAAGGGGGAGGTATGGGTATTAATGATCTGAGAATACCTTGGCTTGGCAGAAATATTTTCACACAGATAAAAAAAAAATATAGAAACTTCATTTTGCATTAGTCGATGGCTACTTCAAATGCTAGTCTTACTGTGACAGTCACATGTGGTTGAAGAGCAGTCACTTACAATTAGAAGAGCTCTCGTAGATGGGGGTATAGGAATGATCTAGAATCGAGGTTTAGCACGGGGTTTAGTAGCAAGGTATTACTACAAATTATACTGACAGTATAATTTTGTGAAAGTAATGATGCCTTTATAGTGACATCAAATTTCGATGTCACGAAAAGAAGAGTAAGATTTTTTTTTAAGTAATGATATGATATTAAAGTGAAATATCATTACTATCAATAATGCCGTTGATATCGGCCTTTATTATCATTAATATCAATAATAATAAACACCGAGAAAGTGTTGAACAATGTCACCAAAGTCCAAAACTATTATGTAGACCAGCCACTAATGAATCGTTCCAAACTAACACAGATGCACAGTGGAGAAGGTGCCACTTCCTGAGGTGAGGGATTGCTGTGAATTGGTTTCGAGCGTTACGAATATCGGCAGTCATGTACCGTCAAGGACCCAATTCCTGATCACTTAAGATGCAAAGGGAGCAGTTGCTGATCAACCTAAAATAATTTACTATGAACTATAAAATGTTTGCGTATAAATTTAAAAATACTTCATAATTATTTAATAATTTTTTGGAATAAATTTGTATCGTGATAAACTTATTATTTGGTATTTATATACTAAACTGATCAGGAATTGGGTTCTGATCAGGAACTGGGTCCTTGACGGTACATACTGCCGAATAAAATACCTGACCATCTCACTCCTGCTTCCCGAGACACGCTACAGAAACCGGCATTCCCATCCGCGATACGAGGTTCTGCGACAACTCCTTTGAATTTCTAACTACTGTTCTAACAGAATTTCTTTGACTTGTACGCTGATAATAATGCCAATGCGAAAATGAAACTAATTCCATTATGATATTCCGAACAATATTCATATACAACAAATAAATAGCGCTACATAATGCCTTTTTCAGTATACAGAATATGTTGCATAGTCTCTTTTATACATATGACCACGTAGCGCAAACACGTTTGAAAGACGGCTAAACCCTTTAGCGTCCTTTGATACCTAGATCTCGTTGAAGAAAAATATCCCGTTTTCTTTTTATCGTTAAAAATGATCCCAATTTTTATATTTTTATATAACATTTTTTTCTCAGAGGGTAAAATGCATAAAACAAATGAATACATGGTAGGTTCATATTTCTTCAATGAATAAAACTTTTCTAAACATGTACTACTTAATCTGGTGCAAACTGCGAATTGCGAGTGCAAACTCTGAAACAGCAAAGAAAGTTAGTGTATCATATACGATACCTTGGGCGCTAAAGGGTTAAAGACGTCCATAGTTACAACACGGTACGTCTTTAAGATGTCTTAAACACGCCTTGGCTGTGTCTGAATCCGACGTTTTTAAAGGGGTCATTCTATATCCATTGATTGGCCGAAGAATTAAGGTATTTGTAAAGATTTTTTCTGAGTAAATAGAACATATAATGAAATAAATATTTTTGGTATTTATTAAGCTACTCTAATACTATAGAAAAAAATTAAAAGAATTGTTTAATTTGTTTTAATGTTTTTTACAGCATCAATATGACACCTAAAAAGAGGTATGTTCATGGCGTAAATGATTTCTCAGCTCAGGCTTATCCGAAACAAAAGATTCTAAAAAATTCTTAATGTGTATGAGTGTCGTTATAGCCCCTAGCTTAATTAACAATTTTTGTCGAGATATTATCGAGATTTTTCGCATGGAACACCCGAGAATACATTCCTTTGGGTGTTTTGTCAAAGTTTTTTTCATACCGGCGCCGTTTTATTACTTTTCAAAAAAATTGTTAATTCAGGTAGGGGCTATAGCGACACTCATGCGGATTAAGAATCTTTTGGAATTTTTTGTATTGGATAAGCCTGAGCCAGGAAATCACCTACGCCATGAACACACCACTTTTTTTAGGCGCCATATTAACACTGAAAAAAACAATTAAAACAAATTGTACAAATTCTTTTAATTTTTTTTTTATGATATAAGAGTAGCTCAATAAATATCAAAAAGATTTATTTTATTATATGTTGCATTTACTCAGAAAAATATCTTTAAAAATAGCTTCATTTTGCGGCGGTTCAAAGTAGAATGACTCCTTAAGACGCCTTGATTAAATCCGAAACAGGCGATTAAAAGACGTTTATCGGTAGTGGTTCGATTTAATATAAATTTAACAAATTTAACAAAGTTTTTAAAATAAGATCAGACTCAATAACAATTTATTTCATTTATTTAAATCCAATTAGTTTTATTTATATTTTTATTATTATTATTATTATTAATTATTATTATTATCGCGGTCAGCTCTACTGCGTGTGTTGGTTTGTATTTACGCGTGCCTCCTACGTGCGCGTACGAGTGGTGACTACTCCGCGCTCAGCTGTGCGGCTATAAACTGTGTGTCCCGGAACTTCAACCGCTAACATTCAACTGTTAATATCTCGAGGACACACCCTCGGTTTCAAATACAGTAAAGGACTTCGATCTCTGCTTACATCAGGATATTGCATGCTCCGGTTTGTTCCCAAATTCTGGGACACCCTATATATCATTGTAACTTCAGAACCGCCAAAAGCAATATAATCTTATCAAAATTATTCAGAACCGCTTCGTTAATTATTATAATACGTAACAATTAATACCATTCCTTACAAATCATATTCGAAACTGTACCGATTTTCTCAAGTTCCGTGGGAGTTTAGGCAAACTTGCGGCCCGTACACGCAACTGCAGCACAATCGCCACAGTGGCGTCGGTGTGTTTTCACGCCGAGGGATTTGCATTTTGTCCCTGGTTTTGGCGTGTTTTCACATCGATATGTTCCGGGAAGCATTGAAAGTATTGTCGGAATGCCTCCGAATGTTTGCTGGGGCCGAGTTAAGCAAAACTTTCTCGGCAAAAGCGATCGCTCGGAAAGACCTGACCGACTTGAAGGAGCGTTTCTCAAAATCTTGCGGCATTTAAAGTCAATTCGTCCGAGTTCCTTCCGATACCGAGTTTCCTTTGAACATAGGGGCTCAATCTTAGAGCAATCAAGATTAACAATAAAAGAATAAAGAGAAAGGCAAATTATTTAATTTAATTGGCAGTGGAGGAGAAACAATTGACATTCAAATATACATAAGTTTTTTATTATTAGCAGTCACAGAAGTTATTCAAATTAGCCAAATTGTTTAATTTACATGATAATGTTGTCAGGTGCAAAAACTGAATAAATGTAACATTCAAGCAATTCTATCTTGTATGATGACTGTAATTTAAGATATTTATTTTTACAAGATGATATAATATTGAATACGTTGCTAAAGAGTGACCCAAGAAATCGCCTCTTTTTGGTCCCACCATTTTGGAACTGAATTTTATGCCAAACGATACCTTATGATGAAACATCAATCGCACGAAATTTTCAAGTTGAGGTGACAAATAGTTTCTGAGATATAACTATAAATAAATATAGATATAACTATAACTATTATGCTTTACGTTCACGAAGTTGCCTTGTTGATACTGTTATTTTCTGTTGAATTATACCACAAAATGTTTGTCAATGCAAAATGGACTTTTTGCCCCATGCACGGGGCAAAAAGTCCATTTTCATAGGGTACAAAGTCCCTAATGTCTTGTCGTGTAATATCAAATTAAATACGTAAAACACACTTTTAAAATCAGTAAATATTTATTAAACCAATTCTTTTTGGTGTACAATATTGAAAGAAAAGCATGACTTCTTTAACAAAAAATAAAAATATAAGTCAGAGGCTCACTTTGAACTAAAAACTAAAAAAAAATTGCTGAACTAAAACAAAAACACTATTTAGGGGAGAGGGACGGGCAGAAAGTAATAAATACAGAACGTTCATGCTATTCAAGATAAACACAATTTATTATTTTCGTCATATTTATAGTAATATTTTGTCCATTTTCAATTGCATGTAATTACTGTTAATATAATGATACAATTGGGATTTTTTTAAGTTGAAATAAAGCACTTTTTTACCAACATTTTGTGACCGAGACGTTGCTTGCATCATGATTGTAACCTCTGAAATAAATTATTTTTTATTTTTTTATGTGCGTGGGGTATTGACGAACAAGTCACTACCAACACCCTTTTCCTCTTTTTGCTTAATTTTAATATTGAATTAGTCGTTTTAGTTTAAAGACGAAAACAACGTATTGGTACCATATGTAGATACAGTGGCGAACGAAAAAAGGGTAATTATTTAGAAGCTTTCTATCCTCACCGATTTCAATGATTTTTGGATATGTTGACTGGGACACAATTCTGAACAACTTTTTCTCCAAGATATTTGCGAAAAACTGCTGCTACTTCTACAATGTATTCTGCCGTACCTATACTTACCTACAGTACGCGTCCGTGGCAGCGTATGCGCCAGCATGGGAGAAAGCAAATACCGAAGCTGACCTTTATTTCCGAGATATTTCGGAAAAACCTCTTTTGACTTATTCCGACGCATTCCACTTTCCAACTTGTCCCAGGTATTAGGCGGCCGGGGGGGGGGGGGGGGGCGCGCCCACTCGCGGGCGCGTAATGCATGGTAGCGAACCGATGTGAGTTGGGGTGTTGACGGGAGTCCCCACCGACCCAACAGGTACTTTCGAAGGCACCCTCTTCCTTGCAAAAAAATTATGTTTTAGAACCAGAGTCATCCTAATATCCGGCGACGCCGGCACCGCCGAGCAGAGTCAGGGTGTCGACGGGCATCCGCAAGTTTCTGGTTCAAATCTCTAAACTCACTAATCAAGCCCCAACCAATACTAATACCCGGGACAAGTTAAAAAACGGAATGCGTTGCGTCGGAATAAATCATAAACATGTACCTATAGCAAAAAGTTGTTTAGAATCGTGTTGTTAAAAATTCTGAAACTTTGTGAATATGTAGGGGATTTCCTCCTGATTACAACGCAATTTTTGTTTGCTGCCCAAATTCACTCGAAGGGGATGAAATTCGACTCTTTTCCGATATTGTGTTATAACTCGCGAACTGTAAGAAATAGAAAATAAGTTTCAAGACAATGGCTACTTCTTTTAATTAGATCTATCATTTGGTCAAAAAAATATTTTACAGTTCACGAGTTATAACACAGAATCGTGTCCCCGATAACATATCCAAAAATCATTGAAATCAGTGAGGATAGAAAACTTTTAAATAATTACCGCTAGAAGGATTAGTTTAATAAATGATTTGTTTCGTCGTTTTGACAAAAATTATAATTGGTCGGAATACCGAAGATAATAGTAAATGTCGGTTTTTAAATCGCTGATTTCGCGAATTTCGCGATTTTCGAGCTTATTCTGCGATCTATAGAGGAAGTGCAGCATATGTGGAATACTGTTGGTAATTTGGAATACCGAAGTATCTAATAAACTACTAACGCTATTTAATTTGTAACACCGTAGATTATAGGGGCTAATGACCTCTTAACTAATGACATTTGTGGATGAACCGCAATTTTTACATTTTCGACTTAATCTGCAGAGGAAGCAAACGTCAATCTGCAAAACTTTTTTAGCGCATATTCAATCCTTCCAATCATGGTTAAAATATGTCAAAACTTTAGTGTTAAACACTTAATCGACTCATTTGCATGTTCCTTCTATGGTTCCGTGCCAGTTTTGCGATAATTTTGAGAATACAAAGTGTGACATGAAATTTTCGGTTTCGATGCCATGTTGCTAATTCGGAATACCGAAGATGAAGGTAATTTGGAATATTCCAAAGCCTACCGATGCTTTTGTTTCACGCGTAATGGATACCACCGCGTCAGTTTCGTCTGTCACCTGTATAACCTTTTAGGAGCATTTGTGTAAATATTGTTTTATAGACATCTAAATCTTCAAGATTGGTAGAAAGTAGAAACGTGTGAACCGTGACTGAGTGCAGTATGTAACCGTTCTTAGCATTTTTATAAACATTCTGTTATACATATCTCCTCAAGATATCTATATTTTAGGAATGTCGATATTCCAAATTACCTGCACCTTAACGAAATCGATACTTCTTGTCATTTTTCATTCAAACCAAAATTTCAGTTACTTTTTGTTTTTTATTTTTATTGACGCTCAGAAATATGAAAGTTTATTAGTTTCTCTATGATATTATGTAGTTTAATTTGTTCCCATCCTCTGTCGTAATTTTTTATTCGTCTTAAACAAACTGGTATTCCAAATATACTGCACTTCCTCTAAGTGTTTATAGCTCAGAGCAACGTCAACCGATTTTGATGAAATTTTCAGCATGTATGAAACTTATTTAAATATACAAAAGCAACTTTTGAATTTTCATTACAGACTCAGAAAAAAGTTTTAAAACTGCCTTTTTCTATTTTTTTTCGATATTCCGACCAATTGCAATTTATTTCCAACGCACAAGAAGGGGAATTTGAAAAATACATTAGATATAGGTTGTAGCAACGTTTTCTATGGGTTGACCATTGAAGTCGCGCTTTCTGTGTGACTTCTGTGATATTTAGCACTCTGTTCGTGAGCACTCTCCCCACGGCAGTTGGGTAATCAACGGCCTCGATTTTTAGATAACATCAAATAATAACGCAAGAAATTGATTTTCAACGCTAAATGATTTTCGAATGTAAAACATGGAAAATCATGGACACGGTGTTATAGGAACCTCAACATTCAATAAGGAAGTGAAGAAATGCGTGGCAGATTCAACTTGTAGCCATCGCTAAACAAAGAACCGTTGGTCTTGCCACCCTGGTGAGAGGGTGCATCGCTACAGCGGCGATGAGAACGACAAACGCCAAGAACGGCGAGAATAACCAATAGGAATGAAAGAGGCGATGGAGACGCAGCGGTGTCCGATAGTAGCGGCGTTCACGACACGGTGGTCGTTGTCGGTACGCGCTATGTCGACACTTTTGCCGTGTGCAAGCGACTTGACCAACGACGTGTCAACTTGTGCGAGGTGCCTACCACCTTCGCGACTTCTACTTTGACCTACCTCGCCTTGAGCTCTATTCCCTTAGCTCCCTTCAACGAATTTTTATCCTTTTTTGTTTCCATTACTGTTATTTTCAACGCAAATGTTGGACTTGTAATGCTAATAAAATCTACATTTCGGTTGTTACCTCAACACTTAGTTGAACGTCTCTGTAACCGTCGCTTGCATATGCAGAGTTTTGCAGAGTCATCGATGCAAACATCGCTGATTGATAGACTTCATGTAAAGATAGGAAAACGTTTTAATAAACGTAGGTCTGCAAACACTAATCGTTATTTCTATTTAAACTCATAAGTCATCAACCAATAATTCTTGGTACAATTTGTACATAGTATAGAATGATTGACATATAAAGACTACAACTCCAAATGTTTATATTGTACCGGACATATGTACCTATTCGAACAAATGATTTTATAAGGTAAGTGCGGGTAATAAGGCCCAGCAGGTAATAAAGCTCAGCCTTTATTTTTCCCTGGTAGGTCAATTTACAATACAGGTAGTGCTATGTGATGCTTTTATTACATGCGAAATGTCATTCGAAGAGTTTCCGCGCCGTTGATACAACATTTACTGATTGTAAATTCAACAACTGTTTCCCCCTGAACTTTCATTGCTCGTATTATAACAATTACGTCGTTTTCCTGGATTTGTGTTGGGAGTACTCATCATCCAATTACAGTATTTACAACTGCAGGTATGTATAAGTACATATGATTTTGTAACCTGCACGTTTAAGGGGGACCCCACCCAAAAGCCACTAAAAAGTTTGGGACTTTTTTGTTCGTATAAATAAAAATATTGGACCTGGATTTTTTACATAATTTTACAGTAATCTTTATTTTGCTAGAAAATTTTTTTTATTGAAAATTGTGCAAAATGGCGGGGAAGAAAATGTCTTCCCGGAGCAGTGCAAAATAAACTGGACCACACTACCGGGAATGATTTCATCATCTGAGAAGGAAATACAAAAGAGATATATAAACTGGAATATATTATCTTCCATGTAGCATAGGATTTTCTCAAAATTCGAATTATTTTGGAAATTGTAGCAGTTTGAAGAATTTACTTTAATTTTTTACGTAAAAATTTGCACTGAAATGCTTGTAAAAAGTCGAATAATTGAAATATCAATAAAATCCTACGCTACATTGAAGGGAATATATTCCAGTTTATATATCTCTTTTGTATTTCCTTCTCAGATGATCCAGTCATTTCCAGGAGTGTGGGCCAGTTTTTTTGCAGTGCTCCGTGAAGACATTTTGTTCGATGCCATTTTGTACAAATTTCCAAAAAAAATTTCCAGCAATATGAAGATTGCTTGAAAACTGTATGAAAAGTCCAAGCCCAATATTTTTATTTATACGAACAAAATAAGCCTAATCTTTTTAGTGTTTTCTAGGTGGGATCCCCCCTTAACATATAAAATCAAGAATGAGGAAGTAACAAAACAGATAATAAGGCCCACCAAATTATTAAATGGGAACGATATTGGGAAGAGCTCCAAAGTACGTGTCACTTCAACTGGAAGAATAAAAACAAAAATCTATGAACAAGAGTACATTCCCCCACCTCCAGAGAAAACGTGGACGCCAAGTCCCAAAAATTTGGTTTTGCACATTGTGTCATGTGTCTCACATGGTTGCATGAGGATTGCGTTGGGCTCACATCTGAGGACGAGTATGTCTTTGTGTACCCGAATTGTACACCCTAAATGGATGTGCCCAATTACCTGCCCAGCTGCCCTACACAAATGCCTATGTACAAGGTTTTTGAAAAATTAAAATTTTCCTTTTTATTGTTTTCATATAATATTCACAATATCACAGATTATAGTTTAATGTTCATAGATTTCTATAAAATAAAGAGTTCTCAAAAATATGTATAATTTTTTTTAATCATAATTATTATGGATCCTTAATTGAGCCTTATTACACGCATTTACCTTACGTATGATTCTATGTATTAAGAAGGTATTACACTCTAGACACTCGTTTTTGAAGGTAATATTTGGATATTAATTTTGAAAAACCTATCGCACATATCGATATACAGTATTGTCTCTCTGAGGGCTCGCTGGTCGGGACCGACGTTGACTCCACATCGTGCGCAGAGCCCTAATTGATAATTCCCAGTGTTCGTTTCTCGCTTCTTTCTGACCGAAGGGGGGAGCGAGATGAGATGAGAGTGACACGGCGTCCGAAAGACGGAGCGAGACAAAACATCAACGCGTCGTCTGTCCCGTACTGCCTTCGCTCGCTTCCAGTGGCTTTCGCTCGCTCTCGTTCCATCTCGCTCTCCTCTTCGCCGGACAAGAGTGAGACAGAAGTGGTAGGGATAGCGAAAAGCCCACAGCGGGTGCACCGAATCGAGCCCTCAGAGAGACAATACTGTATTGTCATGTCATCAAACACTGCCCCTATCGGGTGCACGGATTGCGGCCGTCCTAGCCATTTGAAACGATAGTACCAAAATTTTCTTAATCTATATTAGTGTAGTTATCGCCCATAACAGATGTAACCAAGTTCGGACATTGTTACCGAAATTGCAGAGTGAAGTAGGTGTGGAGGGGGCCTTTTCTCATACGCCTCTACGGAGCAGGGAAAGATTCGAAGGAGCCACTGCGGCTCGCGAGCCGCTAGTTCGACACCCTTGACGTAGAGCAGGCCTTCCCAAGTAGGGGAAATCTTCTCCTGAAACATATGTTTCGGTTCTCCCTCCAACGCTCCCTCTCTCAGAGGAGACAGTAACGCCGCTAGGAAACAGAGAGAGAGGGTACTAGAAATCGTCCCACCTTAGCTGAAGGCGCAGCGTTGGAGGGAGAACCGAAACATGTGTTTCAGGAGCAGATTTCCCCTACTTGGGAAGGCCTGACGTAGAGGAAACGTGCTTCAGCTTCAAAGAAGTCATGTTAGGCAGTACTCTCTTCTCTGCTGGCAGTCGTAGCCTCTTTAGATAGGTACAAGGATCAAGGGAGCAATTACTTAGCCCAATAACTCTGGGAGTTCTCCAATTTTCACCATAATATTTTAGGAACATATTTTCGAAACCTCAAATTATTAGAAAATCAGAAAAAATCGAATTTTTTAGTGTAGTACCCCTTTAACACAAAATTAATTTAATAGTTTCTAGGGGACAGGGTGATGAATAAATTACATTAACAAATTTTAACACAATATATATTTTGAAATAATAAACAAAGTGAGTGATAAAAGTATTCGGTCATGGTAATAGTAAAGAAACCCAGAAAACTGTTTGACCGAATTCATTTGTCCGGTATGTACGGTACGTATATAAATAATATTTTGTTATGTACTTGTTTTGTTTTTATTATTAGTAATACCACATTCTATTCCGAAATACGATTAGACTATTTGCTCCAGATGACTAATTCACGAACGAAACATTACATCTGTACATTAGATCTCATTAGATTTCATTAAAGTATTACCAATAGGTTGGAGAAGCTTTCTCAATGAAAACAAGTTCAAACACAACTTTATCGAGACTATTTTTAATTATTCATTTGTATCAAGAAAAGAATGCACACTATACAATTATGATTTTCATTACGAAATGACTAACATTGCCTACTGAACAAAATAATTGTTGCACTGCGTGTTTACGCGATGAGGCGCTTGCATGTTCCAAGCTAAACAACATGGTGGTGTGAATTTCCCTCCATGTAGCAAAGGAATACTCTATGAATAAACATATTTAATTTATGATAATTTTACCAAGATGAAATTGAAAAAAGAATATTTTTCTCGTTGTGTTGCAGTTTTTATTGAAGTTTGATTATTTTATTTCGTGCTGAACAATAATTATCTGTTTAAAAAAATAATGATGTTTAGATAATAACAGAAAGTTTTGAATTATTTATGGTATTATTACAATGTTTAGCAGGCTGTTAGAAAACAAATTGAAAATTTAGGACGTAAGTTTTATTCAAATTAACTTATTCTAGAGTTTATTAACTAGTTAAGTAGTAAGTAAATACTTATTAAATATTGTGTGCATTTCTTTGTATATAGAAACGATCATCCTATATAAGATGTAACTTTTTCAATTAAATACTTACCTACTTTTGCGTGTTATGTAAGTATTATTTATATTAAAGTGATACGATCTAGCGCTAACCTGACATATTATGATACTTCTATTATCGAAATGCCATCAAAATGTCCTACATCAAGAGATAATTTGTTAAATGTTAGTCCATTACTGTAGTTTTAATTAAGAAATATGAGTGCCGACAAGTAACTGGAATGCTTTTTATTCCCTATATGTACCTACAATTGTACATATGTATATTCGTACTATGTCTTCGTCGTAAATTATAAAACACACAATTGGGATTTAATGTGCTCCATAAATATTTGCTAGTCTTATCTTCCGTTTGAGCTCAAACACACGCATTAACAAATAGTTACTATGTAGAAATTCGTTTATTTAACATTTAATCTCTGTTGTTATATGAAATACGGTAAAACACCAGAAAAATAACCGAAAAAACGAAACTAATAAAAGTTATTAATATTAATTAATTCATAATTAAATAGGTATTAGTAGGTTTTCAATATTTTTTAAAACTTTCTAAATCATAACGTTACTATCTGTTACACCTAATCTTGCTGTAATTTTGTGATTTACAGCTTTGTATAATTATTTATAACAGCTCACTATAAATGTTCATTCCACCATATAGGTATGCCATGAGAGGTAATACACAAAAACTAATAAATTTTTAAAGTAATAACTTTAGGTTAAAAAATGTATTATCACGTAATAATAAATTGTACTTCATTTAATTTTCAGTTTTGTACATTCTTATTAAGCAACGCTTTAGTTGCGATAACTACATTCCTCCGTGTCTGCGTGAATTATTACCATGCGATTACTTAACTCATTCCACTAAACAAGGAGATTATAAAACAAATATAATTTGTTAGATTTATGGCCGTTGCGAAGCATTTCAAAGGTGCACAATTAAAAATCTTAAATGTACAATCAGAAATTGCACAAATATATAAAAATGTACGTAAATGCAGGTATCTGATCTGGAAATATGGAATGTTACCAAATGACATAAAAGGGAAAAAGAGGGCTAAAGAATATGACTGTAATTGAAGATGTTTCTTGTCCCTTCACGTTTATGACACCGTGCTTTCGCCAGAAGGTGGGCCCAATCTGTATTAGGGCTGTCATAAAATTCCGTCCGCAGTGAAAGAAAGGCACCCACAGGTATGGATCATAAAGATTCATACCTTAGCCGCAGCAGTAAACATCAGCAGTGCATAAAATGATCAGACAAACAGTTCCGATTGTTCGTGAAAAACGAACACGAGGACAGGTAATTAAACAGTATAACTTGTAAGCCCTATGGCCTGTGCGATCCTAATCACCCAGAATCTCAGTTTACAGCTTTATGGGGGCTACTAAGGATAATTGCTTTTTACAGCCTTATTGTCAACGCCATTGCTTTGAATGATTGACGCTGTTTGCGGTGAAAGTAAACAGTTGAGAATTCTGAACATTACATTACTTGCACAAAATGTGTTTCGAAATATTGTCCGAAAAGGGCTCTCGTCTTAAATTGTTTGTATCAACTGCATTATTTCGCTGGTTTACGTTTGTTTAGTCAGAATGGCCAGCGTATTCCGTTTTTCTTCTAATAGTATCCAGAATACGACTTTTATACTATTATGTTGATAAAAAACAAATCTTACATTATGTCTCATTGTGTCTCACTTCCTTCTTGAACTTGCAATTATTCACGATTTTCTGATACATACATGTGTGTCACTTTGCTCAATTCCTTCTTAAATTAAAGCGTACTATACTCGAGCTCATTTTAGAAGGAACTTATTTCGCGCATGTTGAATGAGCTCATTGGTTCCAAGGAAGCATTTGTTTCATGTATAGCCAATAGTAGCCAATTGGCTGTGCCAACATGCGCAGAATCGATCTAAACTCGTCGGTCGGCAAGTTCCTTCTAAAATGAGCTCGAGAATAGAAACGAAAAGAGAGTTGTTAATTTTGAACAAAGACGAATGAATAACTGCGAATTACATTAATGTATATTGGCAATTTTTCATACACGTTGTGGAAATGATGAACAATTTTTCTCAATACATGTGTTCAAAATTTGTTTCTGATTGAGGTAGTTCCTAACCAACTAACAAGGGAACATCCCGAACCCGAAAATTGAAATAATTCTGAAACTTTGTGAATATGTAGGGGATTTCCTCCTGATTACAATGCAATTTTTGTTTGCTGCCCAAATTCACTCAAAGGGAATGAAATTAACCCCTGAAAATTCAACTCTTTTCCGATATTGTGTTATAACTCGCGAACTGTAAGAAATAGAAAAATAGTTTCAAGACAAAAGCTACTTCTTTTAATTAGATCTATCATTTGGTCAAAAAAATATTTTACAGTTCACGAGTTATAACACAAAATTGGAAAATAACCAGATTTTCAAGGGTCAATACTTAGAGCATATTAAGGGTCAATACCACCCCCTTAGAGTGAATTCAGGCACTAAACAAAAATTACGTTGTAATCACAAGGAAATCCCCTACATAATCACAAAGTTTCAGAATCTTTCGAATTTCCGGGTTCGGTATGTTCCCTTGTAAGTTAGTCAAATTATAGTTGGATAATAAATGATAAATATAAAGTAGTATGATACAACAAAAATAATAATAATAATTTTTACCTTCATGTACATATGTTGAAATGCATTTTAATTATCAATTTCTCGATAACTATGTGATAAATCAATTTTAAACTTTGTACAAGGGTTTCTTGTATTCCAAATTAGTTTTAAACGAAATTTGAAAGAATTCTTGTATTTAGTATATTAGGGGAGACCGCAGCAAAGTGAACCTCGGGGTAAAATGAGCTTTCTTAATTTGTTCTTTAACAATAGAATATATTTACAAATTTTGGCGACGTAATAAATGTGTGTAATAGCACAATGATAATTATGCACATTTAGATATCGAAAAATGGAAATTCATTTAAAAAATTAAGTTTTAGAGACTTCCAATTGGTTTTCTTTTCAATTTTGCTTTTTGGATAAATGAGTCTTAAATGTGTTATTTTAACTCCAATTTTTTTCTGCGTGTTTATAACAAGCTTATAAACATACATATACACGCGTTTGAGAAAACATTAATCCTAACATTATGAAATAATTAATTTCCACTGTGTACACATTCGGGGTAAAGTGACCGGGGTAAAATGAGCTGCAAATGGCGGCTAAGAACCAATGCGCACGTGATGCGCGCAATATCCTAACCTGTCAACTGACTAGAAAACCACGCGGCGTGATGGAAGAGAATCTAACCTCAAAAAAATGAAAAATCTGCCACAGTTTTTGACAACCACGGTGCAAAATAGCCAGAAGCTGCCGTGCTAAACACGTCATTTCAGCGCAAGGGGTTAATATTTACCTATACCCTTAATTAATGTTCTTATTTTGTTGCACCTCACTTTATCCCGGATAGTAGCTCACTTTACCCCATATATGGGGTCACTTTGGGCACTTTCTTTTCAAATTGAATTTTAATATACTTCGAGTTTATTTTAAGTATTGCTATTCGGCATTTATGAATAGTAATGTTCAAATTATATTATAAACCTATTTCCACATATTTTTATTGAACGGGAAAAATTTTATTCGACTTCAAACTTGTTTCGTCTCACTTTGCCCCGGTCTCCCCTATTAAGGAACTTCATTAGGAGAATTTGATCAGATTCTGCTTGTCTTCATGTATAACATGTATTTGTTATTGCTAATGAAGACAGCAAAAAATAAAAAGCGAGAGTGATATGTTTGAAATGTTTCAATTATGTATCCTGCATGTGTAGGAACTGGCTGTGGAATAAATTTTGTACTATAGATACGTTTTAAATGCATACGTAACTTGGAGTCGAATGCATATTGTAACCATTAATAAATTTGGCTGAAATAGATTGAGGTGGTAATGACGGTGGTATATAGCTATATGTTCGTGGACGTGGATGGGTCCGTGCTGCATCGAAATGCATATCAATTGTTTCATGGAAATTTAAGTGTTACTTCTCTTCATTACTATTCACAGAATTTTATGATTATATTGCGTACATGTGCCATGCAGACAAGTTAATTTACATAATTCGTATTGATCACGGAATTGTGAATTATTTAAGTAAGTTAATTTAATTCGTCGTTTCAAATGTGGTTACATACCCCTTTTTATAATCATTACAATTCACGATACAATTTTATATCTTTTTACTATATACTATATGTACATATCGCTCATTTGCTGCAACAACGACACAAGTCAAAATATGCAGTTTTTGAGTTATAAGTATAGAAAAAACGGTTGTTGTCTGACAAAACTGCTGAGCCCGTTTTCCCCCAAAATCGTGAGTTTTTAGTTATGTTGTTATTGCAGCAAATGAGGCATATAATGTCCCAGTTGCGAATATTGCAAATGAATTTTGCTTGATATTTTTTATTACACTGTCCAATAGCCATTTTGGTCTGTAACTTTCAATTAGCCGTTTCTAATGCATTTCTGTGCGAAGTGTTTTCGAGAAATTCGATATTGAAAAAAATGCAAATTTTCGACTTTGAATATCTTTTGTGTTCAAACAGTTTTAGTTATTCGGTTGCTTGTTCCGTCAAATTATTCTATGAACCCTCGCGAACACAACTATATAAGTTATTATTGAATTATAAACATTTAAATATGTTTAAACACCGCTCAAAGGGAAAAGGACACCTAAAATGCACTAATTTTTGCAGATATTTTTCTATATATTTCAAAGACTAAGGGCCTAGGAGAAAATCTGACTACTCCACGCGATGCAGCAGACATTTTTCCTTCGGAAACCATCAACAGAAGTGGTAAAACACCTGTTGTTTTCAATACAAAAACGAAAGAGTTTCGCAGAATGTGCAGCGCAGACAGTGGTAGTCACGCGAGTTACGCGATTCTGTGACGCTGAGCAGCAGTGGACGCGCTTGACCGCCATTGACTTTTTCATAGAATAATTTAACGGAACAAGCAACCCAATAACTATTACAGTTTGCATTTCTTTTTCAAAATTGAATTTCTCGAAAACTGAGGGTGATGACGACAAACGGTTTGCGGATTCATTTTCAGCGCACAAAAATCTATGAGAAAGGGCTACTTAATGTTACAGAACAGAAAAAAAGTTAAATTTTGTTTGGACAGTGTTATCAATCATTTTATTCTTAAACCCGTTACTCAATTTGCACGAGTTGATCCATAGGAGCAGCAATTATTTTCAAAGTATCTCCTTACATTCTGATTTACATTCTTTTCAAAATATTACCTACGCAGATATTCCCAGTACAGTTCCTACAAAATTAGTTTTTTTTGTGTAGATACAATGTGTCTGCTATACATCGTTTACCTTTTCATACAGTACGTAGTTGAGCGTCAACAGAGCTATATTCTTCGAGTAGGTGCCTTTACGTTTTCGCAATGGTGAAATTTCAAAATTGTTCGTTATAAGCGCTGAAATATAAGTACGATAAATAAAGAATGCAATGTGTCGATATTGATACCCAACAGAGGTTCAGTTCTTAAGAAATATAAATAGCCGATCATTCTTTCAAAGTTCTATGCCAGTACATATATACATATGTCACAGTCGGTTCATCTGGTATGATGGATGGTAGAAGAGAGTGGTAGGTTTCTTCAGTCGGCGCCACGTAAACATGTTGTCCTCGTCCGCATAGACATAGGCAGAAGGGGAAGGCTCGGATAATTATACAGCGCTCTCATCTCTCACCAAAGCGTATCCTCTAACTAGCGCTAATAACGTCGCTAATGCTCTTCCGTGGAAACCGCTCCTATCTATGTAACTACCACTCCGCTACCTTCTTCACCACAGAGATAAGGTGGGAATAGCGACAGCGGTTTATGACTCATTTCTTCTTAAGTAGAAACGTGATCTGACGATGAGATGGGCGAAATTGTCAAATTACACCCCTCCTTTTTCCATAGCTTTGAAGTTTCTTCGACGAAAGCTATTGTTTTATATTTTTATAATAGGTATGTAGGTACTTACAAAGATACATGCATATGTACAACAAAATAGTATTTATCAGGAACAATTCGATGAAGTTGTACTTATGTGTTCATGATTTATATCACTATTCGCGTTTTGTGACATTTCTTTTCGCTATAAGTACAATTCTATAAACCTTCTGCGTTTAATATAATTCCCTTTGCGAGGATTACTTTCCGACATCATTGAATAAAGTATGTGAATGTGACATATGCAAGTAGGGAATTGAAAGGAGGAATAATAATCTAGATAGGTATGTAGTACGTATGACGTTTTCCATCTGGATGTATGAGTAATTATTAAGAATAGTTTATTATCAATAGGTACACAACACATGTAAATTATTGCAAAGATATGTATGAGACTTTCTATTGTTATATAATACTTATGACATAAAAATTACTAACTTTTGTGCATTGCGTTTGTTTATATATGAAATAATTATTACACTTTTATTTAGATTAACCTGTGTAATACATCAGTATGGTTGAAAACGAGTTTGTGATGGATAACAAAGTGAATAAAACAACAAATAACGGATTATTATATTCTCATATTCTAAAATGTCATTTTGCGTATATTTCTTCTTTTGGTAGTATACACTTTAAATATGTAAATACATATTTTCATGATTTTCCATCCTTTCACTTTATTCGTTTCTTAACTAACAATGAGCCGAAATGAATAGATACATTCAATAAAAAATTGAAACTTCTATTTCAAAGGAAATTCGTACAAATTATAAGTTTAACTTTTTACACAACTAGCTTATTAATCGAGTTGGAGAGTTCATTGAATTTTTTTATAGTGAAATTATTTTAACTTTTGTCATGAAGGTAGTGATTGCCATTCCCTTATAAATGCTGTTTTTTATACACAGTTTAAGGTTACAAATGTAGATCTTAAATCCAACATAGGAGTCTAAAAACTTTTACAGAACAGTTAATAATACTACGGGAGAGTATAATGTATATATGTAGTTCTAAACGATTACAGCACACTTTAGGAAGTAGCATACGAAGAATTACTTAACGCCAGAATGGAAGATAACTCGATGAGCACTGCCGAGGCAGATCTAAATATAAAAATAAATATGTTGTTCCAACAAAATACGACGTGAAAAGATTCCAAAGTGTTGTTAGAAACCATTTGTAAAACCACTTCGTTCTCTGAAAATCTTTTGACATAACTACCAATCAGGGCCGGCGTGAACTTTTGTGGGGCCAGGTTCCAAAATTGTGGGAGGCAAAAAGAAATGCATTTATATTGTATCCACTTCAAAAGTTTATAATAAAAACATCTGTGTAAGGGTCCCGGAAATATTTACGATGAACTTTTTGTGGACCGTGGTGCCTTTTAAAACGCGGGGCTGAACTTCGGGGGACACGATGAACCTGCCATGCGCCTGCCCTGACTATCACTTATATACGTTACTACATAACTACATATTTAGTAAATCACAAACGTCAAAATGAAGCTGATCAAATTTTTGTTACGCACGTGTCCGTTCTTTTATCTTACGATAATCGATTACGTGTTGGGACACTATTAATTCCAATTGTAGATTGCAAACTGAGAATCAACTTTTGAAGCAGACATGCTTTTTTACTCAAGGCAGAGGCTACGAAGCATGACCGATATTGCAGTTGTAAATGACGTGTATTGTCTACAGTCTACAGTCTACATATACATACAGCAAAGAAACATACGTGTCTGTGTGTTGAATGTTTAATACTAATGTGCATAATGTTGCATCAACAGGATGCACGTTGACTGCGCGTTATATTCTAGGAGGTACAACAGTACAATGATAAATGATTTATGTTAATACTACCTATAAATCAAGACTCTTGCGTTATACTACAAAATAAAACATGCAGCATGACATATGGAGGTGGAAATTGTTAGTAATTGCGGTGCTCGAATATCGTTAAAATACCTTCGTAATTAGAAAGACCATTACAGTGACAAACGAATAACTTGGAAAAGTACTATATTGCTCCATAATCATGCATCACATATGCACAAACAACTTTGGAGTAAGTACAACTGGAAAACTAATGCGCAACAAAAGAATTGAAAATGTAGAAACATGTTTCCTTGTATGAAACTTTTTTTTCAGGCAACTGATTTTGAAAGTATGCACAATACATGCATGTGCATTCTTTGTGGTGGTCCGTTCTTAGTGGAACGTGTCTGAAATATAATTTTCTGATTCGGGACTTCGATTTCGAGGAAAATGATTGTGAAGATTTGTTAAATAACATTGTATTGTGCTACGAATTGACAAAATTCTGGAATAAAACTGTACAACAACCAATGAAATAAATTCTTATGAAAAATGAGTGAATTTTACAGACTATTTTTTTCGAGCAGGGCTTGTTTTGAAAAAAATCGAGTTTGAAATTGATAAAACACGTGTACACTTTCTTAAAAATTGATTTCATTGTCAAAACTAATTTTCTTAAAAACGAAACCTACCTCGTACTACACAAGTTTCCAAACTCAATTTTCTCACAAATGAGGTCTGAAATTAAATACGATATTCTCGGAAAAAAATTGTACGTAAGTGCATACTAATTATTGAAGTAAGTTCTATTTTTTTAAAAGAATTAGTTTTAATCAAAAGAATATATACAAATTGCGTTAAAGCCCCTACCTAAGGTGTAGCTAATAAACTAATTTATCATTTTTATTTTCAGTACATTTATTATCAGCAGTGCACGCTATGTATGTAGTATGTATAATTTGCTGGTGCGTTTCAAAAAATAAATGAAGTACGTTTCTCTGTGCAACGATAAAACAACTGAAATTACTAGTAAGTGGTCGTATGTAGCATGTGGCGCAGGTATACATGTACAAAGTGATCGGTTCACGCGAACATTATCGTTATCGACCTTTAGTAGTAAGTAATACGCCATATAAGTCATGGAACGAGTACATAGTTGAAATATGTTTCTGAACCAGTTCTACTTCTCCTGAGTTTGTAACGAACAATATAGTTACTTCAATGCGTTACGTACTCCGGTTTCACCTTAGAGCATACATATATACATGGAGGTCTCATTGCCTAAGGTTGACTGCCTCGAAACTGTAGCCAACATGATGCGAGAGAGAAAGACATGTGCGAACTGGTGCGAGAGAAAGAGAAGTATAGAGGTCCCAATCAACCGTAATGCGCATGCGCCGATATCGTGCGAGAGAGAAAGACGTGTGAACTGGTGCGGGAGAGAGAAGTATAAATTTTCAGTCGCCTGTCTGTTTCTCTAGCACGATATCGGCGCATGCGCATTACGGTCGAATGAGACCTCTACACTTCTCTCGCTCGCACATGTCGAACATGTCTTTCTCTCTCGCACCATGTTGGCGACAGTTTCAAGCTTTCAATGAGACCTCCATGTACATATGCTCTAAGGGTTTCACACAGGGATAGTGGATACACGTATGCGCATTAGCGGATTTAAGGGGGAAGGTCCAGGTGTCAAATGTTTTGGGCCACCGTCTATACATAACAGAATTACAAATAAATTTATGCGTGTGTGGTATGAAAATTATAGGAAATAAAAAGAAATATAGTGTTTGGATAAAATCATCAATTTTTTTAACGACGGGGGCCCTTCTGATTTTCATTATTTTTACGAGAATCGTCGTGTGAACGGTTCCATGCTTACGTAGTAATTTATTATGAAGTATCTATTGTCCCATAATCACTAAATCAAACATTAAATCGATATATCTCTCTGTGACTTCTAGTATTAAAACAATAATTTTAATAATCTTATAACGTGAAACATTATGAGAAAATATATAATGTTCTTTAAAGATCTGTTTTCATATAATGCAGTTAATATATTTGTTTGAAGAAATATAGATTATATCCTTTTAATTCCTTTTATAAGATTGGAAGTCAAGCTGGGTTTACATTAGTTCAGTCGCTGGATCCAGTGAGAGTTTGACTGGAAATCACGTCGACGTTTACATTATTCCAGTCGCTGGATCCAGCGAGTGGTTCGACTGGAAATCAGGCGATATCTTGATTATTCCAGTCGTTTCTGAACCGTTGAAAGTGGTAGAGTGTAATAATAATAGATTCACGCAAAAGAAGGATAAAAAAACATAAAAGTAGCATCGAAAAGTAGACTTTCGATCCAGTCGAAATCTGCTGGAATGACAGCACTGTACTGGAATGAACACACTGTTTACATTATTCCAGTTCTAATCCAGTGCTCTACTGGATCACTGGACTGGACTAATGTAAACCCAGCTTCATTGTAGCCAAGAATAGTATGTACATAAATATTATTTTAAATATATTGTGTCGTATGTTTTCTTTCATTGTTGGTTTTACAATTAACATTTTAAATCAATTACATAAAGACATATATATAGGTACACGAAACATAATACTTTATCAAATAATTTTTTGTGCACAGAAACAAAGGGTATTTGATTGTCGCATATCATGACAATGATTTTTGTATTAAAATTCAAGTGAAAGGTATATTTCTAAATTTGAGAAAAATTTATTTTGCAAATAGACAAAAAGTATTAGTTTATTCAATTGTCCTACGCATTACGTGAAAGGACATTATCCTTTGAAGTAATTTTCATGTCTGTGCTTTATAAAAATACATGTCATTGTGTGTGTCAATCAAGTTTCATACCTGTGCTTTATAAAATGTTATTTTATTCATGTATTCAGCAAATTCTTATAATGAAATATATGAAATGAGACATTCGAACCATTTCTGTCGGAAAGTACGTACTAAATAAGGTCATTAATGGCAGTTATTGAACCATGAACATTTCCGTGGCTATTTAAATAATAGGACGCTACTAAATAAATGGCAAAGTATGTATGTGATTGGGTTAAATTACTAACAGCCCATAGCTATGCCTCGTCTTTTACACTGTACTTCATTTTTACTGCAATAAGAATAGGTATACATTATTGTTAGGAATTAGATTCCAAAATATTCTGATAAAATGAAGTTCATGATGTGCCAATGTAACGTTCTAGGGATAAAATTTATTATCGACGACATGATTCTCCATAACAACGAAGTGACTTATAGAACGCGAGAATAAGTGTATCCTCGTTAGGGTTGCCTACTTTTTTCAGGAAAATATAGTACTTTACAGCCAAATATGATAAAAAAAATATGACATTGTGAAAAATATAGTACCTTTCAGAGGAAAGTGGAACAAAAACATCTTGTTTTTAAACTTATACCATTTGTACATTGTGCATTATTAATTAATTTATTGTCTTTAACAAATATGTCAAAAGTTTGATTGTTCTGAAACTCCAAGTTAACATATATAACTAGGTCGTTTCTTATGAGAGATAGATTGGCGCCGCTTCTCTCTTCTCCCCACTTCATATTCATTATAGACAAAATCCCATCTGTTAAAATTAAAATTCGCAAATTAAAGTTTTGATGCAACCATCGAATACAAAAATAAGGGAACTTGTGGAATTATATCGAAGTATTGGAAATATAGTCTTTTTACGTACTATATAATTTTCCAACTGTATATAGTATACTAGACAAAAAAAATAGTACAATACTATATATTATAGTACGGTTGGCAACCCTAATCCTCGTAGGTTGCCCTGTTGAGTGCCATTATTTAAAGTCCCCTCCGTAAATAGCGCAACGTTTCGAGCGTATTCGAAACGTGCCATCGCAGTTTCGTCGCGTTGTGATGTTCTCACGTGTCTCCGCAGGAAGCTAGTCGAGAGTAGATAATCACCCTCCACTCGCCGCACATCGATCAGGCAAAGCGTAAACACGATTAGTATAACGTACAGCTAATGAACTAATCGCACCACGTCGTCAACGAGCACGAACCCGTCTTCCAGGATGGCGCTGCGTTCACCGGTATTCCTACTTACCCCCACCGTGCTTCCCCTCTTCTATCCGGATTCTTTTTTCCTCTCCTATACTCCAGAAACAAGCGCGTTATTTATGGGTAGCCCATTGTAACTCCGCTTGCGCATTTTGCGCAAGGGCTGCACGAAATCGACAGCTGTTGCTTCGTTCGGCAACTCCGTATATCCATCTTTCCCTATTGCCCCACCACTTTTTTCCTTTTACAATCTTATCTCCACCATATTCTTCTATAAGAAGATTAAATTTGTCGTTCCGTTTGCTCCATAAACGTGCAATTTCTTGTAGCGCATTCATAAAATAATTTGGAATCATATACAAAAGCATAAACATAGGACCTATCTATATGGATTAGATAATTTTGTTAATATGAAGATAATTAGACGGTTGCTTATGCTCACATTTTGTTTACATTACGACTAAAATAGGAAGAATACAGTTTCACATGTGAACATTCATTTTTAACATAAGTCAATATTTGCAATTCTAATATTCTTTAATAAAAATGGTAAATTTGCAATAACAGTGAAAATGGAATTCATAGGACATTTTCTGTTTCCATTTGCAAGGAAACTTTGAAAGAAAATTATCTCCCTAATTTGGCGAAATTGATTAGTATTGGTAGTAGGTGCCATTTCATATGTAGAGTAGAAAACTTATTTATGAAACAAATGTGCGCGGAAATGTATCTTAATTTTATCATTTACTGTAATGCAGTATGGGAACATACATTGATGTGACATCAGTGATGTCATGTGAGTAAATAAATATTTACAATAAACTTGGAATGAAAATGGGGAAGGTGGAATCAACTGTTCCTATACATATTATACATACCTACAGACTGTACACATGCGACTGACAATATGAGATCATTTCAGTTTTCTATTTACAGTTGTAGGTCACTTCTAATTTTAATATACTCTTAATAACACATACTACTTACAAATTAGCTAAAATAATTTAGAAAATTAATATGCACATAAAAGACATAGAAAGAATGTCATTACTTATATTTAGTCCACATTATAAACAACAGAGTAAACTTAAGCTTTATCTGTATTTGTAACAATTGAATAGTAAAATTAATTATAAACATTCCACGCTTATATCGTGTAATAATTCAAATTACAACAGAAAATATTTCGTAATAAGAAATATTCGAAGCTATACTTTTATAATATAAGCTATTTTGTTAGTGATGTATCTATAAAATTCCTTTTCAGCCTGGTGAAACATTCAAGCACTGCACATATTCGCATTTCGCGAGGAACGCGGCCAGCGTAAAGATGCTTCACAAATTACCGGGACAGGCCGCGCGTGTGTACGTACCGACAAATGCACATCGTACGTACACACGCGTCTGCTGGCCTATACTTACAGCCGCGCGCGTATTGGTGCAAAAGGCGTTATTTATGTCCTCTTTGTCGGGCCATCGATAACCGCTGTAGAGAACTGTGGCGTGGCATAGCGTGACGTGGCCTAGTGTAGCTCGTGTCGGTGTATACGCACATAAATAATGCGAGCGCAATTTCCCATGTAATTGATGGGGTGCCCCCACCTTCCTAACTTCCCTTCCCTTTCCATAATGGTGAGTGAACTGAGCTCTGGATGTTAGCCGCAGAGCACCCCGTGGGGCGTAAACTCGACAATGCCTTCGTCACGCCGCGCATTGTTTGCCACCGCCGAGAGTTCACTCTCGGGGTTGATTTACTGTCCCGAGTTCGCTCACGAGCCACGGACGGTTCCACTAGCCCCGCAAAGAGCGTGTACCGAAATTTTCGTCGAAAGATCGTCGTTCCTCTGTCATCCCGTTCTCACCCCGTTTTCTCCAGAGTCACGGCTAAAGGATGGCTCTGCTTCCCACTGCGAACTATTCTGAACGCCGACTCTTTTACTCCACGCTTAACCTACTACATTTTACCTGCGATTTAAAGATACCAGATTCGTTTAAGTGTTATAGAAACACGTAACATAAATTCAGAAGTTCCCGTTTGTAAAAACAAATTACTGATCGAAAGGGTTTACGAACTGAATGATTAAGATAAAGGATATAGCTTACGAAATATTTTCTAATTTGTTTTTGTAACGGTCGTGATTCCCGTCTATTGACTGCATTCCACGGGTTGAAACCACTTCACTAAAGGCGTGTTTATCTCTTGCGTAATTCATTCCCTCCATGGAAGAATTGCTTGGTACCTACATACTTGGCAAGAGGGTAAACCGACGGCATGACAAAAAGGGTAATATTGTGGCCATGGCAACGGAAGAATGAGCTTGTAGAAGTTTGCGTTCCATGTCACGACCGCGAAGTTAATTTCCAACCTTTTGGGAAGACTGATTGTGTTTGTGGTAGCCGACGTGATTCGGAACTTATCAGGTATGGATTCCGTAAATTCTGCATCAACGTGGTACTAACGGTTGCGTTAGTCTAACTTCTTACAATCAATTGGGGAGCCTGGGGATGGTGCCACGCTTTTGAGAAAAATGATTGTATAAACGAAACTAAATAATAATTTAATTATATTTTTGCATATTTACATTCAACATTCTATTCTTTAACAAAGACGAACATAAAATTTTTAAACTGAAACAAAGAATGTACTCAAAAAATGTTATTTCGTAAATGATGTAAAACGTCTCAAGCCTCCCACCTGTGGTTTATTTTGTACAAAGTAGGAATGAATATGTCGAAAACGATTTTGAAAGCCGCGGGTAACCGGCGTGAGTGCCAAACTGACGCAAATGAGTGCGAACCGGGGAGTTGGAGAAAATTCAAAAGTAAAAAATAAGAGCCACCCTAATGTACACGTAATACGTTTAATGTGATGGAGACGTTGAAGGAACTTATTTGAATTTTCCTCTGTCGAGTAGTAAACATTTTATTTATTAAGGTAACCAGACAATTGTATGTATGGTCCATTTCATATAAGGAGAATCATACCGCTGGACAAGATTTTAAGAATGTCTTTGGTAAATGTTTGACGGGAGACCATATTACGAGCACATAGCTCTTAGACCACTATCATTCTGTGTGAATGGCAGTTGAGATACTCGTATCAAATTCTCCGAATGCTGTGAACAAAAATCTGTAGGGTAGCATCATGACGACACACTGAACATTTCAGACTCTTTAGGAATGCCTGCCTCACCATTCCTGGAGATTGCACTGTCCGTGGACGACCCAGTGGTGGAAATGACCCAACATACCGAACGTCACTATCCATTACTTAATTATTATCTTTCAGCTAGAAACAAGTCCGTTCTGACGTCCCCCAGCATAGGAAAAAAGAATAAATTAGTCGTCCGTTCAAAATTAAATTAATTTATTACAAATTGAAAATAAATTAAATTGTGAAGTAATTCCGCATTGTGTACGGATTTATTTGTCTATCTAAATATATGTACGTAAGATGTAATAACAAAATTTGTTTCCCTATTTATTGACCCTCCCTGAATGAAATCCTGGCTACATCCTGATCTAACACATTGCGTTTTCGAAATTGGCAGGTTTTCTGCCACATCTTGCACTTTACAGTTTCACAAAATCGTTTCGATGATTTTACGTAATCTTATACTCCATGTAGAGTTAGGTACGTCACGAAATTAAATGATTTTCTGATTGTATTTAGACGCCATATCTTTACACTTCGCCTTTGTATTTTTTTCTTACGCACATACAATTCTGTATTTCACATTTCCACACTTCTTCGATGCAAATCTATAATTAACGCTTTCACACAGCTGCGAATTACATCATAAAATACCTATACCATGCTAAAAGTGCAGGAAATGCATTAACGGGGGGAAATTTGGGAGATTTTTTCAAACAAACAATGCAAGTAAATCAATGTATTGCTTACAATTATTATAGTTAATATGTATACATATATTGCGGGGTAAAAAAATTTCATGTAAATTCATGAAGGACATTTAAATTTTAAATAAACGGTTTTTAAACAATTTCTTTATAAATTTCACAGTACATTAATCACTGCAATTGCCTTCATTATAAATTCTCAGTCAAAAATTGACTCACACCTCATAACAAGGATGTCTTTATTTGCCCGAATTGTACACCCTAAATGGTTGGGCCTAATTACTTGCTCTACAGTCTACACGAAACAAGGCCCATTCGCAAGGATTTTAAAAACCTAAAAAAAAATCGTGTCTGTTGTTTTCATATACATATTCAAAATATCACAGTTTATTGTTTAATGTTCATAGATTTCTATAAAATAAAGAATTATGAAATGCATGTACAATTTTTTTTTAAAAAAATTATAGATCCTCAAGTGGGCCTTATTACCCGCACCTTAACAATCAGCGAAATCTACCTATATCCATTTCATACAATATGTGTCATAGAAGTGTGAATTGATCGTCAGAATTCGCATCTAGTGTGGCCACCCACTTCCAACGACCAATTCGGACGTACTTATACGGACGAGAAGCTAATTGTCCGAATACGCATCGAGTGCAACCGCAGCCCTAGTCGTAAGTCGGAACACGATACACGTTGCTTCCATTTCTGTATACGCAGGTATACGTTATCTTGTTGCGTTGTCCTGACAATCGGATCAAACTTCAAGCCAGCCGAGACAGGCAGACTAGATTAGGAAGGGTTAACCAACGTACGACGTACGTTGATTTAAATCAATGACGGCGGCACATCTGCTGGCAGAGATTAATGATTAGACGCACGAGAACGAAGCCTGAAACTCTGTGCTTTCAGAGATCGGACAGATTAGAAACTAATTTAACGAGCTGCTTTCATCGTGCAATCCAATATCCATCTCGATCCCCCTTACTATACCTATTGTGTAGCTATCCACTACCGGCTATGTTGATTGATCGACACCAACTATATCACGTACGCGATATATTTCATTGCTCTTAAGGCGTGCCAAATTTCTATTTCGCAAAAATGAATTTTGAAAATGTTTCTTACCGAAGGCAAGGTCAATCTTTCGAGTTTCCTTATCTTTTGTCTCCAGCTTTCTTGATCGAATTTCACTTCCGCCCAAATCGCCCATGATTTTCATTAAGGGAGGTTCCAGTCTAAAAGTCGATTTTTTTTATATTTCTATTTTCGAATGTTCAACCTTTTAGGAATACGTGTTAACAAGGATTTTTTGAAATTCGTAAAATTCCCGAAGTTATAGGTTTTTGAATAACGGCAAATGCATGGGTGACACCCGGCCACTCGGCACTCGCGTGAAACTTTAAACGCGTTTTTCTCGAAACAGTGTTTTAAAAATCGGTGGGACCTGTATCTCCAGAAGTTATTATCCGATTCGACTGAAACATTTTTTATTTTGAGGAATATACTTCCGGCCAGGGGGAAACCAGACAAATTTGAAAAAAATTTTAAATTTTAAATTTTTAAATGCGTTGAAAGGACGAAGAATATAGGGAAAAAGTGATTTCAAACTTCAATTGTCGTTATTTTCTCAAAAAATGTAATTTTTTACTTCTTCTCGCCCCCCCCCCCCCCCCCGGCCAGAAGTATACTCTTCAAAACAAAAAGGTTTCAGTCGAATCGGATAATAACTTTTGGAGATGCAGATCCCACCGATTTGGATGAATTTTTTGACGCCTCACCTTTGACGACTCCCCAGTGCCGTTTGCAATGATTAATTATAAAACCAAAAACATATTTCTATAATTTAAGGCATCCTTAATATAATGCAAAAAGTCCCATTAAATTATATGTAGTAATTTTCCTTTAATTAATTACTAAAAATCACCTATTTTTATGGTCTCTAAACCGGAGCAGCCCTTTAAGGTAGGTTTTCCTATACGCGACTGGACGCAACGTCAGGAATTTCAAAGTCGATTTTCTCGGAAATGAAGCATAATATAAAAAAAAGTTACTCTTTCTTTTCTACTTATAGCAAGTAAATAAGTCGAGAAAAAGGAACAAAATTTTTTGATATTGTGCTTAATTTCCGAGAAAGCCGATTTTGAAATTCTTGACGATGCATTCAGTCGCGTATAGCCAAATTTACCCTAATAAAAATAACGAGAAATTTGGGCGTAATTCCAATTCGCCCCTAGAAGATCAATCGATTTCGAAAACATATAATGTAGGTATATGATCCTAGACTTCGTATTCGAATGAATAAGGGCACAGTATTTTATAGTGACATGAATACTATTAAAAATTTCAAAGGTATTACATGATGAGTTCGAAAGTATCTATATATAACAAATTTCGAAATATTAGTTGAACATTTTTCTTTATAATCCAAGCATCTCACAAGCTGTAATGTATTTGTAGTTAATATTCTCATTGGACCGTGGCGTCCATTGGTCCACAGGTTTCCTAAAAAGGAAAGTAATTATTATACTCCAAACGTCGAGTAAAGCTATTCTTGTTAGCAATAAAAAAAAGATAGCCCCGCCTAGTAGTTGAGATCCGTTAACGCGGGCCCTACAATAGAAGCTAGTCAGCGAAGCTGACTTATGTAATAACAGTCCCGACTAGCTAATGCGGCGCAGTAAGATTGGTGTTGCTTGTTTAGGACCGCGCGTACAGAACTTTGGCTTTCATAGGGTAGCCACTTGGTGATTGTCAGCCCCCCTCCCTAGCACAAAACACTAATGGGTACTGCATACAGATTCGGAGGATACTTAGCGGAATTAGCGCTTGCGGCTACTTTATTTACGCTATCCACATGTCGACGCCGACGACAGTCCTATGCATACAGTAGCATTCGGCGGTAACTGACTACGCAAACATCACCCGTATAGTTCGTATTTGTTGATGGTCCCGCTGTCGTTCACAGCCCTAGCTGTTCGTCGCTAACTGACATCAGTTCTGTCGGCCAAAACACTCCGGAGCTACCGTACAATTTATCTAAGGAAGCAAGTTTAACCGCTTAGCACCTTCGGAATGGACCACGATATTTAAGTATTTTATTCTTCTAATTTCGTACATCTTATGTGAAGTTTGTATTATATTCTTTTCGTATCGCTACTACCTATATTCTTCCTTAACCCTTCGTGGTCACACCTTCTTATAATCACAAATTGATCACATGGTTCACTGCACCCCAGCGTCATTTTTGGAGTTACCATTTTTGTATTTTTTAATCATTTAACTTTTCAGTGATAATTGTACATTCGTAAGACTTATACAATCATGGCCTAATAGTATTTTTCTAGAAATGTAAATTTTGGTATGATGAAATTTGTAGTTGAAAATGACAAATTTTCCACGATTGTGGGAAAAACGATTTTTTAATTTTTTTATATTTTTTGTTGCGATAAATCCCCTTGGAAGTCGTAAAGACGCAATATTTTAACTCGAAAATTGCTCTTGGGGTGCGATACACCCCGTGTGATCATGAGGGGTTAACCACTTCCATTCCGAATCAGGATGTATAAATATCCAGGACAGATAATTCAAATAAAAATTCTTTTCTAATTGCTTGAAAGGAATTTCACTTTGTCATTGGTTTTTAGAATCTTAAATGCTAACTAAAATTGGTTGCGAGAAATCTACTTACAATACTCGAAAATAAGAGATAAAGAGTAATCATTTTGAGGCAAACATAGGTATGTACTAATGTTTAACTTGTTAAATATAATCAAAATTTTAGGGCACTCGTTATATATTTCGTAGTATATTCGTGTATTAACTACATACATACTATTATTTCGTCACACGTGCTGAAACGTTGAGAAACTATAAACTTACTTCAATAAATTTAACCGAATTACAATGTTCTATTATACCCCGTCCAAAAGGTATTGTCAAGTCCCTCCAGGCTTCACGCCTATCTTCTATGATCGGCACTCGAATATTTCATAGTGACACTTTTAACACGAACTCTATTCGTCAGGGCTTGTGCCGTCCAATGGCAGAGTATTCACCCGTGCGACACTCGGCATGCATGCTTTTTAGTCTTCCCTGTGGCCTTGTACATCAACGGACAGCTGTTCAACATTAGACACAGTCGTTCTGTACATGTAAACTGCCACGCTTTCGGTCCTTTGTCGCGAAGAAATGGTCTGTTTGGACAACCTTCGTTTCCGGTATCTTCGTGGCAGGAGATTTACCGACACGAAACAGCAGCCGCCCATGGATGATTTATGTTTACTTTTGCTTACAATATCACGCGTTTTAACTGATTTTATAGTCACGGCGAATTTGTCCCATTGTGAAAACATGTTTGCCAAAAATTGTAAACCTTACAACTCTACGCTGCTTCCTTACAATTAGCATTCTTATAATTTAATGAATTATTCAGGTATTACACGATATGATAATAAAAGCTGATAGCCAGCTGTTAGTTGTCGGTGTGGCAACCAAGGTAATAGAGTTGCTGTCAAGTTCTCGATACATACTTATGTAGGTACGTGTTTTTCTAATCGTTGATTTATATTCATATTATTTCGCATTATTAAAACGCGTCACAGTATCTGTTTTGTAGAATATGCACTGTAATGTAAACATGCAGCTGTACGTTCCATGGAATCCACAAAAGCTTAATTATTTAAGTGAAATCTGATGGAAAAGTTTAAATAATTAATAAAGTTCTTGGTTACAACCATAATCAATTGTTACAGCGTGTGCATGTTTAAATCTGACAATAATAAACAATATCTCCTGTTTAATGGAGAATTTAAAGAAATATAATTATTACATGATTGTATAGGACATACTTACATGTCTCCAGACGTATAGTACTGTGATCCTTTCTTCTCACAATGTCTAGTGTTTGTCATCGTAAAATAAGTTTTTTTTTTATTACGTTACCAACATTACGTCTTTCCAAAAATGTGTCAAATATTTTATGTATTACTGGACGAAACTAAAATTCTAGTACATAGAAGCTGTTAAGAATTGGACACGCACACGACTGCATGTTTGGCAAACGGTTACTCAATTAGCGCTCCCGCGTAGCAAAAATTTTGTGGTTTCTCGGGTAAGCTCGACATAAATCCTCTACAAATAGTGTACCTACAAGACTCCGTAATCATACGAAGAAGATATCCATATGTAGTAAATGGGGACATAGGTGGGAATTATTCTTATAAATATATATATTTACATGGATGTATTACAACTTTTGCATCATATTTCGATTAAATAATTATGCTTTTCGGATTCCTTACAATGTACAGACTAGGATGGCTGTTATTTATTCTTGGTGAAATTTTTTTTCAACATTTTCTTCGCGGCACGAAAATATCTTCGATATTTTTGGGAATTTTGGTCCCACATTTTCAGGAAATATTCATGACATATCAAACACTGAAAATATGGACAATTTTTTTTATCTTTTTAGCATATCTCGGTATATGAAGCCCCCTTAAATGTCTAAAAAATAGTCCTCTAAAATAAAAATTACAATTCTTTTTTCACCTTCATAAATAAAAAGTGTTCGAGAAGGATTGAAACTTTCAAAATGTGAAAAATAAAAATGTTTTTTTTTTCAGTTTTACGGGCTTTTTTTCAAAAAGCGTGTATCGCACGAGAAAAAGTAATACAACATAAAAGATGCTCCTTTTCTAAATCTACAACTTTTGTTTGACATATTTTTTTATGTAATCAATAACTTGGAGGATATTATACAAAATCTACTTTGTGAGCTGTTAAATAATTATTTAAACAAACTCAAACATTACACAATTTTTTTTTATTATTTGGAACTATTCTGGGGATGCCGCGAAGAAAATTCAAAAGTCGAAAATAAGAGCCACCGTAGTACAGATCCATGTCCAGTAAAATCTGTTCCTTGCCGTCGTGATCGGAAATTAACGAAAAAGTGACATTGTCCTTTTTTCTTGGTTCATCCTAGCTCATTGTTGGTGAAGACGCCAGCCAACACTCCCGAGACACTCCAGTACACGCTTGTTACGCACATGAAACTTGGAATTCAAAGTGAAATATATGATATTGTTTGTTACGTATGTAGTGTTCCAGCCGGAAGTCTGAATACTGCCCTTTCGGAGTACGTATCCCTCGAAAACGGCAAGGTGATCACAAGGTAGTGTTCTTATGAGAATACTAGAAGACGGGGCGCGTTCGACTACGAGCGTCCGTGACTGCGAATTATTGTCATCCTAGCGGGCCTCCGGAACCGGCTAACAGTTTTGTAAAAAGCTTTTGTGAGTTTGCCCAGAATCGTAACTTCAAGTTTGTCGCCAACAGTCTTTTCTACCGTGGGACAGGAGACGAGCAAACCTGAATATAGGCTAGGTAGAGTGGTTGGTGGGGCTCTGACGGCGTGCTCGGAGGAGAGAAGATAAAACAGGAAGGGCAAAAGAGACGCCCTCGCTAAAATTACAACCTCGTAACTCCCGGTAAGCGGGAAAGAGCGTATGTGACAGCGGGCGGACGAGCGAACGGGCAAACAGGCGAACGGGCGAATAGGCGGACGAACTGCGCATGGTTTCCGGGAGTTTTATAGCCATCAGGGGGGGTGTTTCAGGCCGAACTACCCGGCGTTGCCTTACGGGGCTGCACCGTTACACGGTTCCCGCATTCTCGTAAACAACTGGCCAGACGTGCTTATCACGTTTTCGCGATACCTGGCTTTACTGCCTTGCTTAATCTCCATTGATTCCTATGCTATTAATAAAAACGATAGACGTAATTCGATGAAGACTAATGAAAGCTTGGCACTAAATTCTGCGCGTCCAATAAAACTTACTTAAAGAGATTCTAGATTTAATGTAACTAGGATAAAAATGATGCTAACTTTTACTTCATAATACTTCATAACAACTTCACAAATCTTTTTAAAAATAGCGATCAAAATTGATTGGAAATCAGTTGGGTATCACTAAAAAAAATTCTTGTAGAACATGTAAGGGGTCATGCCTAGTTAGCAGGCGTGATATTCGGGAATTTTTTATGAATAATCTAATGTATATTTTTTACAACAATTTGCTTATATTAAAAGTACATATATTCAGCAACTCTTAGTAATTTTGTTATAGAAAAATATTAAAAAATGAACGAATAACAGCTACTCTCCCGGAAGTTATTTTTGTTGTTGCGGTGAGCACGATTTCTCAGAGCTGGATCATCTGAAGTTGAAAAGTGAAGAAGATTCTGTTAGTATATGAGTTTATGTTTAAAAAATGATACAGACAAAAGTGGTGGCCGTTTAACGCAAAATCATGATTTTTCAATGTCTCAATTGTTCGTTCTTCGTGAATTAAAAATAGAATTTTCATCAAAAACAAAAATCCTTCGTTCTCGAACTAGATAAGGTCATACATTTACAGAATCTTGTTCCCTTTTCGATTTCAGATGATCCAGCTTTGAGAAAGCATGCTCACCGAAAAAAAAATAGCTTCCGGGAGAGTAGCTGTTATTCGTTCATTTTTTAATATTTTTCTATAACAAAATTACTGAGAGTTGCTGAGTATATGTACTTTTAAAATAAGCGAATAGTTGTAAAAAATATATATTAGATTTTCCACCTAAAATTCCCGAAAATCACGCCTGCCAACTAGGCATGACCCCTTAAAAGTCTGTCTTAGGAAATCAGAGGAGTGTAATCCCTTCGTTCGAAGTATGATGAGAAAGTGGTAAAAAATGTATGCAAATATGAAAATGTGACAATGGTTAAGGGAAGAGGACACTGAAATTTTGAAATCCGAAAATATTTGAGTCATGCGGAATTCCTCTTAAGGGAAGGAAGTAAGTTTGAAGTAAAGCCCTTATGCCAGTCTGGACTCAGTTTTAACCATTGCTTTTCATAGAATTTATATTACGTTACAAAAATCAAGCATAACTTCAAAAATGTTCTTGCGCAAAGTGTGTGATGCCACAGCTTCTAGGTTTTGCAGCGAAGAAGGGTCCATAATAAAGTAAAAAATTGTGTATCGAGAAGTTGCTACGTCTCATACTTTTTAAGCTAAAAATGATTGAATTTATTAAATGTAAAAAATGCAAAGTTTCATCAAAATTTTAAGGAAAAGCAAGCACAGCGCAAAGAGTTTTGCAGATTTCTTCATGCCGATACACAATTTTGTTGGTCGCATGTTACTCTTGAAGCATGCCAAGCCGCAAGAGAATCAAACCAACAGTTTTGCGCAAGGAACATTAAATATATTAAAAAAGTAAGTTTTGAGATAAATGCATTTTAAATCTAAAGAGTAAATTCCAGAGCATTTTTCCTTTTTGTATAGTCTAAAATTCACCTGGTTGATATGCATTCTCTTCTGTTGTCTCTGTCTCTAGCGATACTTATAGCTGTTTCAGATACAACTTCCCCAGCTGTTTGTTTCCTCAATGTCATTGAGCGTACACAACCCATATTAATTTTGCAACCCGACAAGAAAATATCAAATTGATAAAATATATGTTTTCTGCAATCACTTTATAACCTATAATAATAGCACGCTTCACTCTACTCTTACTCTTGCGATATTTTCGGCTACTGAGGTCCGTTTCACTCGTTTTATACAAGCTAAGTTCACTGCACTGTAAAATCTCACTCTGTATTCTCACGTAAACCGGAGTTTTGAAAGATTTAAAAAAATATGGTGTCTAGCGCCCGGAGAGACTGACCTCTGTCGGCAGCCACTGACTCTTTTGGGCCCGCTTAGAAAGTTATCTAACCGAAAAACGAAGGTTTTGGTTTTCGGCTCTTTCGCAACGTTTTGGAAGAATAGATTTTTCTGGTAGACAGACAACACTAAATGTCAAACCATGTTGTGTACGGTTGAACAAGGGTTCAGACTTGCCAAAAATGCAAAAAAAAAATTCTTCGAAATGGTCGAAAATCGCGATTTTTTCAGTGTCCTCTTCCCTTAAGAATGTATCGGGCGTACAATATTAGACAAAAGTATATGAAATTTTAAATATTTGAATATCTACGTCTTACGCACAGTAAATCTAGATGTAAGGAACTCGAACGACAGTTGGGGTCTCATTTTTACTCCTAGAAAGGTATTTTTCACTTTATAAATGTTTTTTCAAACATTATTTGTTAAACTTTTGACAGTAAAAATGTCCTGAATTCACAATTTTCTTGAGTTATAATGTATTTCTTTAAAATGATGTAGTGAAGACAATTGAAACTCGGCAGATATTTTCATCTATCTACATACTACATGTACAAAAAAAATTTTTCAGCTGTTTTATCTGTCTAGATTGTCTCTTTCCATAAGCTTGAGTACGTGTAAAATCAGTAAAAATTAAAATCGTTATAACTCAGCAACCGTTTAGTGGATTCGTTTAAAAATTTTGGAGCACATGAAGAAGATTAAAAAGATCAATCTCACAAATTTTCATCAACTTGGTACCATTTTGAAGATAGGTCCGATACATCCTTAAATTCACGTGGGCGTTGTGCTCTATCCTCGTTTTCTTCAATTACTGATTCGGCTTCAAAATAATTAGAGAGGAAATGTGCAGGCTGATTAGTCGACGTTTGAAAGGAATCATACACTCAATAATGAGCGATGAAAAGGTAATTCTCCATGTATGCTTACACAAAAATTTTAATCACCCTTTCTGTTATTCTAGAATGATACCACAAATGTATGGTATAGGGACTGCACAAATTGCGTTGTTAATGTAGGTAACATTACGGCATGTTGATCGACAATTCACTATATTTTCAGTGTCTAAATTTTCTTCTTTTTTTCTTCGTACATAACCAAAGTAAAGTAACATTCTCAATAAATTCTTTTATTTCAATTTCTTATGCAATTTCATAAAGTTAGAAAGATTTAACAACTAAAAGAAACTTACACACAGATTATTGAATGGCCAATTTTTCGTCAAACCTGAGTCACATAATTGTTTATCCAATAACCTCTAGCCAGCAGTTATTTTCCAAACGCATTACGGCATTAAGCGTAAACTCACTAATTGTAAGTACTCTAATATATATATACAGACTAACATAGCTAAAAGTATAATCCTAAATGTTTCTGTTGTGCTTGAACTTGTGGAAAAATGTCGAAGATGAAAATTGCAGTCCGGGATCCCAGTTTTCAGGGACATTGACTTCGGTTTCTGAAGTGAAAATTTAGGTACATGTGTATTATAATAAGTCAAATAGAATTTAAGAGAAATTTAACATAATACATATTTGTGTGATATTTGCTTATACATACATTACAAACTATATAAAGCTTAAAAAAATTAGTAACATTGAATGTTTTAAGTGAAATGTGCATTTTTTCTTCAGTTGGGCATATGGATTGCAATACCGGTAAACCGGTTTCCCGGTAAATCACGAGAAACACCTTCAAATTTTTATCGGTAATTCGCCAAATTTTTATCGGTAATTCGATCAATTACGTATAGCAATATAGCGCATATATGCGTTCATTAATTCCGTCGACATCTACTATGTTATCAGTGAGTTCAATTATACTAATAAAGACGAAAACCGAAGTATCTCATATGAAGAACGAACTCTGATCCGAAAGAAAACTAAAAATCCGAATCAAGTAATCAAAAAAATGGACGCATTTTCAAGTAAAAAGTAAGGAGAAAACATATACAAATGGCATATGATTTTTTAATGACTAACTGACCAACAAGTGTGGAATCTGAGACCGCTTTATCCGTGATTGGATAATTGTGTACAAAAATTAGGTCGCGATCAGGAAACCAAAGTTTATATAAATGATGTTTTTTCGCGCTTATTTGTTAAAAGGAATTGTTAAATAACCAATATTTAATTATGTATTTAAGTTAAGATTTTTTCCATTGTTTTCCTAACCCATACAGCACACTCTCCTTGCGACATACTTGCGGCATACTTTCGGCATACTTTCGGCATACTTGCGGCATAGTTGCGTTGCAACTATGCACTGCAACTATACAGCAACAATTCTATGTCCGCTCCGCGCAACTTTGCACGGCAACTATGCCGCAACCATACATCGACATTGCGCTGCAACCATGCAAGATCGCAAGGTTACTGCAACCATCCTGCAACTTTGCCGCAACGAAGTGTGCTGTATGGGAAGTAGTGAAGATCCATATTAATAAGTATTGTGAATAGTTATACAAATATATCTCTTTTGTGTTATCATGTTATATCATTTTATATTTTATGTTCAGATTAGTTTTATTTCCATATATTTTTTATAATGCTCGATTAGAGTTCAACAAAAGTTTTTTTTTTGTATTGCTTAGTTTTGTATTTTCAGTACTTTGAAAAAATACCGGTTAATTATCGGTAAACCGGTTTTGATTGAGATTTTCTCCGAATTACCGGTGATTGAAAAAGATGGTAAATTTGTAATTCCTGGTTGGGCATGAAATACAAGGAAATGTAAGGAAGAAGGCAGTTTATAATATAAAGAGGCACAGTAACGAGAAAGGATAAGATTAGAGATGAAGGAAACAGGAGGAAAAAGAAATCTTATATCGCTATTACTCGTTGATGCGGGGGGCCTATTAATTCTGCCATTTAGAATGGAATATGTTTAGAATAAAAGGTGGTGTAATGACTATCATGCGATTTCTGAGGCATCTAAAGTGGGGGCTCCTTTCGGATATCACCATTACTGGGTAGGTGGTCTCCTTTATCCCTCTCATAGCTATATTCTCAACATCAGCGGTAAATCTGCAGGATGTCAAGGGCGAAAGGTGTGACATATCTTATCGTAAACGTCTCATAACGACATTGCGGCTCTAACGATGCGTGACACACGGCGACGTAAAGCCGCGGCGCCCCGTCGGAAAGCTCGCTTGGATCGTAAAATTCGTAAACCTCGGATAGCGCACCACCCTTTTCTTGAACCACCGCCGTATTACTGTCGATCAGGGTCGCGACTAACATGGAATACGTGTTTCCTATTTTCCATCCTATTTTTCACCTGTCGTGATTCTCCTCAGAAAAATTTTCTTCCAGTGCTTTTCTTTCTTTAGTTTCACCACGGTTTTTAGTCTTCCTCTTGTATTCCGTCTTTCATAAGTTGGGGAGACCGGTGCTAATTGACTAATTTTTTACATTTCTAATTTTTATAATTAGACCGTTAGTATTTTGTTGACTTACTGCAGACCAAAAGTTTACAAATTTCATTATGTATACAGGCTTAATTTTTAAAATCGTTTTAATTGAGTCTACGTTGTAGTTTTTAAGGTTTTTAGAGTAGTAAGACGAATAAGGCAACAAACTCCGGCTGCGGGGTTAGTTGACAAATATGATGGGGTTAGTTGACTTGACATTTACTTTTCACTTTTAAGCCATTGCTTGCGAAAGGTGTATATATGTATGTACTCTCACAGTACATCAAAATAATGTGAAAAACGTATATATACGCTACCAATTCCATCAATATAGTATACAAAACGCGTACATATGTATACTACAACCAAAAATTTTTTTTATTTTTTTTCACTCCTTCACAGTGTTATTTTGTTTTATTAATTATCATGTTCTAAAATACTGTAATTATTTTGTACGGGTTTGTTATGGTCTATTTGGAAGGCCTGAGAGTTTGAAGGGAGAATAGGGTGTAAAACTGGTAGGGGTGAGTTTGGAAGGATTTTACTCTTTGCCTCGACTGCATCTTGAGGATAAAAAATGCAATTATTAGTAGTATTCCTATGCTTAGTCAAGTAACCCCATCCGACATTGTTAACATGTTAAGGGTCGTACGTACTCAACCTCCACGCACCGGATAAAATAAAATACCGTAAATTATAGTCAAGGTATCACGTTTCCATAAAATATTCATGAAATAACATCAAGCAGTACTTAGTGGACAAAAATTCATAAATAGTCGAAACGAAAATATTTACTTCCAGCCGACCTTTTTAGATTTTTCATTCTCATTGACAGAACACGCAAGTTTTTGTCACGGCGACACATTAAATGGCAAGCTGGTCATTCATATGCTTCAATATTGCCAATCGCAGCATAATTTATTCCATAATACAACAATTAAATGGAATTAGTCAACTAACCTCGTTAGCCAACTAGCCCCGGTCTCCCCTTAGAGCATATATAAATGGAGGTATCATTGCCTTAGAGTGAGTGCCTCGAAACTGTCGGCAACATCACGCGGCGAGAGAGAAAGACATGTGCCACTGGTGCGAGCGAGAAAAGTATAGGTTCCCAATCGACCGTAATGCGCATGTGCCGATATCTATACTTTTTTCTCTCGCACCAGTTCACACGTCTTTCTCTCTCGCACGTAATCGGCACATGCGCATTACGGTCGATTGGGAACCTATACTTCTCTCGCTCGCACATGTCTTTCTCTCTCGTACCATGTTGCCGACAGTTTCAAGCTTTCAATGAGACCTCCATAGTATATGCTCTAAGGGTCTCCCCTACTTAATCAGTATCAACGCTTGTCAAAGTCAAAACAACTAAAAAGTTTACATCTGTTGGTTGCATTCGCTATAGTAATATCAGTGTTCTGTAACTGGTAATATAATAAGGAAGTTGATCAAAAAAATTAGCCGAAGAGTAGAATAAAATTTCTTGTTTAAATACGAGTATATATACTGCGGTACAGATACCCTTACAAGATCTTACTTTAGATTATTTTCCCCATGATTAGATTAATAAATATTACCAATAACATGGCTTATTTTATAAAGATAACAATATAACATTAAACTATAGACTTCAAGAGTTATGTATTAATTATTTACTTTATATGTACTATTTACTCGGTATTAATTAATTTTATATGTAATACATGTAATGTTTGAAACCTAAATTGCGATTATTTATGTAATTGCATTTGAATACCAAAACTAGCATTTTAATACTAAAGCTTCTAAAAATAATTGGGGTCCATAAATGAGGACGGCTGTAAAGAAATAAATATCATATTGAATGTAGTACTGCTTTCGTTCAGAAGCGTAAGGTCTACATTTGGCAAAACAGAATTAAATAGGTGGTCCGTCAATCATTTTAATCAAAATAATTACGCAAAAAATTAGCACAGAAAATATGTGTAGGTAATATGTACAGATTGTTTGTTCATAATATCAAATTGTATACGATTAGGGAGGAAGGAGTTAAAGGTTAAAAAAATGTGGGAAAAATATTTTCTTTCAGAAGCATCAGGAGCAGATTATGGTAGGTAGAAATTCATGAACGGTGAATCTGACAAATGTTCCGAGCAACGCGGCACATTGGCGCCGCCAGGAAGTAAATTAGGCGGCCCTTTATAACCTTCGGTGTGGGACGAAAATAATGGTTGGGTTCTTATACTACTTAAGGGATCCGTTGTATCCATTTATTATATAGCTGTACGATGACGGGTAGTTTCAGAATCATCAGCGGCAATTAGACACGGCGGGCTCAATTGTTTGCTCGGCGGCATATTGGAGGGGTGTTCTTCAAATTATTAGCTTGACGTTGAATCGCTCCTGGCATCGGCACTACTTCAAAAGAGGCCCTTCACGAAACTAATATAAACTACGCAGTATTGCTTTCAATTCGACCAATAGGAACGCCACATATCACGACGCTGCCATTTAGTACTGGCATAAGAATATTTTTTCACTTTCTTCATTTTGTAAAGAATCCTACTAATTGTAAGTTATAAATTTATTTCCTTAATCCATTAGTTTTTCGCTTTATGTATACGTGTATCTTTGACTAAGTTTTAGAAAAATTTACGAACGGGAAGGTGGACGTTACTCGATAATGTTTGTGTACTTACGTTTTTTAGTTTCATTTCTTTTGCTTGTAAACATAACATTTTAAACTGATGAAAATAATTATTTCATACCTATGGTTGATATTATATACTGTATTATAAAAGAACACAAAATTTTCATTCCCCCAGTATCGATACAATATAAGCAAATTGCTATTGTTACGCGCCGCGGGCTTTAGTGTTCGAGCGGCACGTTTTTATACAAGCAAATTCGGACTAGGGATATCCCACAGCCGTTAGACTATCGGAAGTTGCTGTATTGAATGTTTTCGTAAGAAAAGCAAGGAGGCTCGCCGCGCTTGTAACAGTCAATTTTTTTATATTTTAAATGTCTAAGTACCTTATCAGATGGATAAGGGGTAGATTTTGGGATCGTTGGTGCTCTAGTCCCGTACGGGTCTTTTCAATGGAATCAGACAGGTGATTAATGAGTATAATTTAATGGATAATAAAGCTTTAATGATTAAATACTGAATGAAAGCAAAAACATAACAATGAAATAATAAAGTATGGAGAATTTCAACATATCATTGTAAACGGAGACAACTCCTGACTAGGGGAATCCCACAATCAATTGATTGTCAGAAATTGTTGTTAAACACCCAGTAATTTTAACAGAGATAAACGAAATGTACAGAAGAGGTAAAGGGTGCAACTCACCAGACAGTCACAGTAATGTAAATAACAATATAACTTGGATTCCGTTTCCTTTTTGGATTTTGGATAATTCTGATAGCCGGTATACCTAAATCAGAAAAGAGGATGAAACGCGAACACGCACACACTTGATTGTAGATAAAACACATGCAAATTGAATAAAAGAATAAGTTATTTCACAGAGTTTAGTATAAGAAGTGTTTCAAAAATTAATAAAAAGAATTGTTTCGCAAAGTTAATAAATGATTTTGTTTCGCAAAGTCGAGTCTTTCACGCGGATTCACTATAACCCGGGAACTCTAGCTCTAAGACACTTGCGGACCCAGCGACACGAACCTCACGATTTATCGCCACAGAGTGTCGCAGCTTCACGCTCTCGGCAGCGACCAGAGTGGGTCCGTACCGAAAATGCTTACGCTGCATTTTATCGCTCGGCCGCGTTACCATGGGCCCGTCTACTTGACGAGGCGGTGTATGTGTGTGTGTGTGCTCACGTTCATCCATCAGATTTCCGATTTAATATATGATCGATATTCGTATGCACAGGAAAATATGACATTCCACATCTCGAAAACCATACAATTTCGCACGGCTGAGGGCCGCTCTCTCAATGTGCATAATTTCATATACACAATTTCTGACTAGGGGAATCCCACAGTCGTTGGACTATCAGAAATTGTGTTGGGTATTCAATTTTAACAACAATTTTTAATTAGTTAATAATTCACGCAAGCGACAAAACCGTGGGAAGGCGCGGTTCCCTGCACCGGATGTAGAGTATACAATTCTGTCAGTCTTCTGAGAAATGATCCAGTCTGCGCATTCCCGCTGTAGCCGTTACTGATTATGTTACAATGTTTAACGCGGCGGTCAGAGGTGTTCTCAACGAGGGTTCTCCCACAATGCTGCAAGGCATTGTTGAAACGCACCCCTGCCGCTTACACAGGACGGATTCGGTACAGAAGGAGAATCACTGGGTCTTTTCGAACGCGACTCTCTGGTGAGATCGCCGCTGCGTCGGCACCGCCTTATCTGTATCGCGGGACGGCAATACGTCGAAACGACGACGCTCCAAGAAAGGGATTTTGTTCTATCAAAAATAATATTAATTAATGGGCAGGAGTATGATCAACGAGGGATTTCCCATAACGCTAGGCGTTGTTGAACCATACCCTGACCAAAAAGAAAAATTTTACGTTCCGAACGTAACATCCCTCCCTCCTTGGAACCATCGTCGTCCCCGACGATGTATACTGAAGGTATAAGGTACAGTAGCGCTTAGGAATATATAGAAGTATAGGCGCGGGTTGCATTGGACTAGGGAATTCCCATAATGTTTGCACATTGTCGCAATGCAATCCCGTTACAATTATTCGGAATGAAATAAGGGCTCATACATTAAGTCGTGCGTTACATGCAAATAGTTGTTGCGCTTATATCTGGTATATCGCGTAATGTTGGTACCTCCGACGTACAAGTGTATTGGCCCCGTTCGACGACCGCTTGTCACCACCTCGTACGCACAATTCAGTACGGTTTTACTGATGTTTGGGCAACTCTCCATATCGACGGTGACTAATTCTGGACACTGCCGCAGCAATCCACAGATGTCCTCGTCAGTGACACCTTGACTCTCTCTGCAGTGGACCTCCAGCAAGCCCTCGAGGAACTGCAGCACCCATCCACCGACAGTCGGATGCATGTAGTTGATATTTAAGACTTTTAGTTTTTCCAATTTCCGGAGTGGTTCCAGAACGAATTCTCCTTTGATGTTTGTGCAACCACTCAGATTCAGAGATGTTATTTCCCCCATGTATAGGCCAATCTCCGAGACAAGGCCAGAAGCAACCCATCCGCAGAAGGTAAGACTCAGGGCTGTTATACTCCGGTATTTGGTGGGGAAAGAGACAGCCATCTCTACGGGGCCCAACTCCAGCTCGGCAAAATCTCCCCTTTCAACTGCCTCGTTGTCTTCCTCCATTTCCATTTCAGGCATGGGCTCCTCGAAACTACAGAAGTGCAACTCCAAGGTCGTTAGGGTCGTCTGCAGGTCTGAGTTGTTAATTAACGCCTGCAAAATACTATGGTCTATTAAATTTTTACAGATACTGATCTTTAAGTAATTCAGATTCCGCAACCCTTGAAGAGTGGTTGCTAGGTTGGAAGGTTTTAATTGTTCGCAACGGTGGAGAGAAAATGTTTCTAAGTTTTTGTTGATTGCCGGAAGGGACTTCCCAGTGATGTCTGTGTCCGTAACACAGAAGGACTTTAAACTTCCTGCTAGGGCCAGGACCTTAAAGAGTTCAGGATCCACGGGACCCTCACATTTCCCCAGTTTGAGGCAAGTAAGGCGTGGTGCCCCCAACTCCAGGTCTCTCAGGGCCGATGGCCGGATCGTCACAGCGGTTAGATCTATTATCTCCAGTTCAGGGCAACTCCTTATGGCAATGGAGATAACCTGTGGTCTTAGGTTTTTGGCCAAGTGCTCTTCCGTGATACTTATTCCTTTTAAGTGACCTCCTACCCGCATCATCAGCCAATAGAATGAATCAGTAGTTATTAATTTTCCTTCCCACGAATTCGGCCAGCGCCAATTATTTAAGTCAATATGCCGAATATTGTGATAGGAGGCGAGGCTTCCTTGCCGCCAATGTCTGGAGACCATTTCTAGGCGATCACGATCTGCAAATGGCAAGTAGGTTGCAATTTTAGCTATACATTCCGTTGGTAATGGAATTTTGTCGCATAGGTCAATTCCCGGAAATGGATTGACATCGGGTCGTGGGGAAATTAGCTTGGTGTTGTGCCACGAGTCTGCCATCAGCACCCTCAACTTCCTCTTATGGCATACTATTCCGACGTTCGCCGTGGCTAGGGCTTGCTTCGCTCCTTCCGTGGACTTGAAGGTCACGAAAGCCTGGTTCCTTAATTTCTGTACTCAATTCCATAAGTTCCTGTTGCAATCTTGTTGCTTCTCGCACCATATTGTTTAAATAGTTTTCACGTAACAAGGAGTCACATGATATTGTGGTTGGAAATTTAATGCATGAGCGATAAGTTTGTTCAATATTCCTGGCTTCATATGGAAATTCAGATACAATTTTATCCATATCTATAACTAGTATGAACCGCCAGTCAGCTCTTTGAAATCTAATCGCGTTGATCTTTTCGAAATATAAACCCGGGTTCAAATCCGTGCGTGTCAGTCTGTACAGTTCCTGGGTCCGCGCGATGTGTTGCAGAGTAAGAAAGAATATGAGTCGGGTCAGCGTCATCTCTCAACCTGAATCAGTCAAATCAATCAGGACTCCAATTTAATTGTAATTTATCGACATGTTTGGTGAGCATTTTACCAGCTTCATCTCTTAACAAAACATTGTTTCCCTCTAGTATCCCAATAATCTTATATGGTCCGTGATAGCGCCGGGCAAATTTTCCTCTTTTTGGCTCTACCAAAACTCGTACCATATCTCCTATTTTTCCTTTGAAGGGACGGGCGTTCCTGTCATAATACAATTTTGATCTTTCTTTTGCCTGAACCAAATTTTGTCCTGCTATTATCTGCATCTCCGAAAGTCGCGTTATTAAATCGTGTAAATACGAATTGTATGTAACCAAATTTTCATCGTTCGGGAAGGAACTCGGACAACGCGCGAGTTTGCCAAAAACTAATTCATACGGAGTAAAATTTGTGGCTTCGTGAACAGATGTATTATAAGAAAACATAGCGAAGGGTACTAATCTATCCCAATCATCAAAGTCATTCATGTAATGGCTAATGTATTCGGTTAACACTATGTGACTTCTTTCTAATGCGCCGTTGGTTTGGGGTCTATACCCAGATGTAGTGACATGTTGAATTTTGAAGATTTTAGCTAAATTCCGAATTATCTTATTAATGAAACTAGTCCCTTTATCCGTTAGTATCGCGCGTGGTGTTCCATATTGCAATATAAGATTAGTTACCAATGCATGAGCTATTGTTTCAGCTTTTATATCCGGAACAGGGACAGCTATGCAATATTTTGTCAAATTATCTTGCATAGTTAGAATATGTTTATTCCCGCTGGGAGTAGTGGGTAAAGGACCTACAGTATCTATTGAGACTTTGGAAAATGGCTCTAAAGGAGTGTCAGTAATTAACATTGGTTCACGAGTTTTAGTTCGTACTAGTTTTTGATTCTGGCAACTATTGCAAGTACGGATATAATTTTGAATATCATTACGCATACCTGGCCAATAAAATCGTTCTCGAATTCTGCAATATGTCTTTGTTAGACCCTTGTGTCCTCCTACCAAACTTTCATGTAACTCTGAAATGATTTTCAGGCGAAGTTCTTCCGGAGGTACCTGAGTGTTTCCGTAACAAAGGGCTATGTCGATATTGCTATCCTCAAATGTATTCCTTAATATTTCTATTAACGTACCTTGAGGTAATTCGTCTGTAAAGTCGCCATTCTGTGAGATTCTTAGAGCCTTTATATCTAAATCTGAAAGTATTTTTCTTAGGTTCTGTACGCCAAGTTCCAAATCTTGAGTAGAAATTTGATCAAAATGTCTCCTTTTTATGACTACGCTAAATATTCTGTTTTTACCGCGCTTTGTTATTAGTATTTGTCCCACTCTGGGCTTTGCCTCTTTCAAGTCGTTTGCATTGATGATGCCTAGGTCGGAGAGCAATATACTCACTGGTGTAACAAGTTCACAATCGGAAGAAATGAAATGTACATAGTTTGATCTGTAATACGTTAGATTTTGTCTCGTAGAAGTTATGATATCTTTTCTTTTGTAGCGAAATTCTGATTCCATATCTGGAGGTATGTAATCAGCATCCGGGATGTATATGGATGATGAATTTGAGTTTTGTGGGAAAAGTTGTCTAGGAGTAGATTTTTGAGCGATAGGTTCCCTACCTCCCTCCTTGGGAGTTCGATCAGCCGTTGGATTTGGAAATGGTGTCGAAAGTGCTATAGGGCTTGGATCTATTGTTGGGGTAGGAAAAATTGAACTGTATCTAGGCCTATTAACGATCGTGCTATCAGGTACTCCTGTTTCAGTTATTTCTAGTTCTGATTCTTCCGGAATATTTTTTAATTGAGGTACTTTACTGGCCGTTTCTTCACGTCTTGGAATTGAAATTTGACTATCTTTTTCGGAATTTCTAGCTTGTTGTAATAATTTTTCTATTCGTCTATTTAATTCCTCATCCCCAGTATCATCATCATATGGATCCATATCTTTTAATATTTCCTGTGTATGTTCGTCCAAAGTATCTCCTTCAGAAAGGGTATCCAATAAAACAACTTCTTCCTCAAGTTCCTGTAATTGAGCGCTTTTATCCAATAACGATTTTTCAAATCTATTGAAAGACTCCTGTAACTCCTCTAAATCTATAAATGTGGACCCCTGTTTGTTTTGATCATCTGTATCACTATCGCGAACTTCGGGTAAATTAATGGCAATAGTCTTATCTGCTTCGGACTCGCTACCTTTTTCCCGCAACTCCGTATCGGCCACTGCACCTTGTGAATCTGGGATTCTAGGATTCTCCACCATCTGTTTAGGATGAAATCCCAGATTCGGCAGCGTACTCCTACGTTGACGGAATATAGGCGGATCTGACTGTTCGTCATCGGAATCGTCGTCCTCCGCTAGAGAAAGCTCTTTTGATTTACCTGATTCTTGAGGTTTTGAAGGCCCCGGAGCTTCAGTAGTTTGAATTTTTGCTCGCGTTCTAGTTGCTATTGCACTGGTATCTAAGGGTACAGGTTGTTTTGATTTAGATCTCGAACCTACTGGTCTCCCTATTTTTGATTTTCCGGGTAAACTAGCTATTTCTTTCCTAGGTTTTGAAACTTCTGATTCTGTTGGGGGTTTATTTATGGGTAGTAATTTTGGTACTAATTTTGAGTTTGCGTCATCAGAGGAATCAGATAAACTGAAGTCATCAGACGAACATAGTTCATTTACTATGACTGGATTCCTTGATAAGGCATCAGCATTTATGTTTAATTTTCCTGCCTTATGAATAAATTCGTATTCGTAATCTCGCAATTTTAGTCGCCAGCGGATTAGCCTTTGTCCTGGATCTTTTATCTTTACGGGTTTGCCTAATAAGGTAATTATTGTGGTACCTAAAGTCTCCGTCGTATCCGGAGTTATTCCTGAGATAGCAACCGATTCGTGAAGCGCGACTGAAACATTGTCGTCTAGGGCGCTTAATTTGATTATATTGATATCTGCTCCTGTGTCTACAAGGAAATATGCACAACCCATATTTAATTCCTTACCCATCATTTTTACTAATGGAGATTCTGGTTTTTCTACCGTTGCGATTTTTCTTGGTTCGCTAAAAATTTTACTGTTGCATGACGCTCTTTTTCCGAATGACTCGACGTCGCGTCCGTCCGACGGGTCATTTGCGCGTTTAAATGATCGTTTCTTGAATCTTCGGATTTAGTATTTCTACTATAAGGGGATACAGGTCTTGGTGCCGAAGGCCCAGGAGATGGAGATCTTGGTCTAGCCCCTTGCGAATATCCATCTCTTGCTGAACGTGATTGCTCGTTACTATGTGTATTGTAATGTGAATAAGGGTAATAATTCGGGTATGGCATAGGCGGATAGAAATAAGGCGAGTAGTACGGATGTGGAGGCAATCCCGGCGGATTGTAATAATGATTGCGTGATACAGGTTTCAAAATTCCTATTGGCGGTCCGCTTACGTCTGGACTGGGACTCGGAGAGCGTGTACGATTCTCTTCTTCGTTTCGAATTGCATAATTATGATAGCGAGGGGGATTCATGGATTGGCGGTTAGCGTAATCCTGATAGTAAGAGTTCGATGATCGAGAATAGCTATTATTCTGATTAAATGATACTTTTTGAGTTTCATTCGAAGGTAATATTCCGGATTTCATTCGCGTTTCTATACGAACTGCAAATTTTCGTGCATCATCTAATGTTTTAGGGTCACGCGCATCTACTGAGCGTGCTATTTCATCTGGAAGTCCGCGAATATAAGCTTCCAATCCACATTCTTTTAGTGGTAGCAACATTTGTTCGGCATTATTCCCGTAACTATCTTCTAACGCAACTCGAGCTCCGCTAATTAATATGTTTAACCTGTCATAAAAATCGCTAACTGATTCCTCCTTTTTCATCCGAATATTTTCTATTTCGTGTTGATAGTAAGGATAATTTTTGCCCGGTGCGAATCTACCCTTTAGATGTTTGATTAGTTCATTAACTGTATTAAATGTTTTCCCATATGTACTATCGCGGGCTGGACCCTTCAATTTTCCTAATACTGACTTTAGAAAAGAACCCTCTAATGCAGGAGGTACTAATGCTGCACTATTTTGTACATCCTGTACAAAATCCTTCAAAGGAATGCCCTTCCCATCAAAGTAGGGAATATTTAAAGTACTATTCTGAATGGTTAGGCACTCTGCCATTGAGGTCATCATTGCACTTGCATCTTGAGCCATGGTTAAATATTTGTAAATAAATATACAGAGCAGAAACTAGTCAATGAATAGTAGATAATATACCCAGCGCTACCAAGACCACACTGATTTTTTTGTAATTTGGAAAATGTTCATAAATTCTATCTGATTTCAATGAATAAGAGCACCCAGGAATTTTTACAAGAAAATTCCTGGTATCCCACCGCTGCCACCAGATCTGTTACGCGCCGCGGGCTTTAGTGTTCGAGCGGCACGTTTTTATACAAGCAAATTCGGACTAGGGATATCCCACAGCCGTTAGACTATCGGAAGTTGCTGTATTGAATGTTTTCGTAAGAAAAGCAAGGAGGCTCGCCGCGCTTGTAACAGTCAATTTTTTTATATTTTAAATGTCTAAGTACCTTATCAGATGGATAAGGGGTAGATTTTGGGATCGTTGGTGCTCTAGTCCCGTACGGGTCTTTTCAATGGAATCAGACAGGTGATTAATGAGTATAATTTAATGGATAATAAAGCTTTAATGATTAAATACTGAATGAAAGCAAAAACATAACAATGAAATAATAAAGTATGGAGAATTTCAACATATCATTGTAAACGGAGACAACTCCTGACTAGGGGAATCCCACAATCAATTGATTGTCAGAAATTGTTGTTAAACACCCAGTAATTTTAACAGAGATAAACGAAATGTACAGAAGAGGTAAAGGGTGCAACTCACCAGACAGTCACAGTAATGTAAATAACAATATAACTTGGATTCCGTTTCCTTTTTGGATTTTGGATAATTCTGATAGCCGGTATACCTAAATCAGAAAAGAGGATGAAACGCGAACACGCACACACTTGATTGTAGATAAAACACATGCAAATTGAATAAAAGAATAAGTTATTTCACAGAGTTTAGTATAAGAAGTGTTTCAAAAATTAATAAAAAGAATTGTTTCGCAAAGTTAATAAATGATTTTGTTTCGCAAAGTCGAGTCTTTCACGCGGATTCACTATAACCCGGGAACTCTAGCTCTAAGACACTTGCGGACCCAGCGACACGAACCTCACGATTTATCGCCACAGAGTGTCGCAGCTTCACGCTCTCGGCAGCGACCAGAGTGGGTCCGTACCGAAAATGCTTACGCTGCATTTTATCGCTCGGCCGCGTTACCATGGGCCCGTCTACTTGACGAGGCGGTGTATGTGTGTGTGTGTGCTCACGTTCATCCATCAGATTTCCGATTTAATATATGATCGATATTCGTATGCACAGGAAAATATGACATTCCACATCTCGAAAACCATACAATTTCGCACGGCTGAGGGCCGCTCTCTCAATGTGCATAATTTCATATACACAATTTCTGACTAGGGGAATCCCACAGTCGTTGGACTATCAGAAATTGTGTTGGGTATTCAATTTTAACAACAATTTTTAATTAGTTAATAATTCACGCAAGCGACAAAACCGTGGGAAGGCGCGGTTCCCTGCACCGGATGTAGAGTATACAATTCTGTCAGTCTTCTGAGAAATGATCCAGTCTGCGCATTCCCGCTGTAGCCGTTACTGATTATGTTACAATGTTTAACGCGGCGGTCAGAGGTGTTCTCAACGAGGGTTCTCCCACAATGCTGCAAGGCATTGTTGAAACGCACCCCTGCCGCTTACACAGGACGGATTCGGTACAGAAGGAGAATCACTGGGTCTTTTCGAACGCGACTCTCTGGTGAGATCGCCGCTGCGTCGGCACCGCCTTATCTGTATCGCGGGACGGCAATACGTCGAAACGACGACGCTCCAAGAAAGGGATTTTGTTCTATCAAAAATAATATTAATTAATGGGCAGGAGTATGATCAACGAGGGATTTCCCATAACGCTAGGCGTTGTTGAACCATACCCTGACCAAAAAGAAAAATTTTACGTTCCGAACGTAACACTATAGAAAATACGCGCCATAAGATACTAAAGTATTGGAGCAGCGCTTTCCAAAATACAATTCACAGATCGTTGGTGTTCTATGGAACACGATTACTTAGTGTTGTGTTAAAAATTAGGAACCGAAAACATTATAGATTCGACTAAATCTAAATTTAACAGTCCTTAAGTACATTACCCTTTTAATAATAATAATTGCAGTTGTTTATTTTGTGTTCATATATTTCCAGGATTTTTAAAAACAGTTACCATGAAGCGATAGTTGAAGGACAAGAACTTTTTATAATTTTCGTGGTTGCAAAAACGACCTTTCGGAAAGAAAGTAGGTAATTTTTTCCGGAAACCCAATCCCTCATGATTAAAGTGATGCAACAATGAACTCGGTATGATGTATTGTTTCGGAGATAAAACTACATTCATAGACTCCGTTTACGCAAAATGAGCAAAAATTTCAAACTTTGACGATCGTTATTTTTTAAACTTCTTCGAAATCAACAAAATACAGACATAAGCTTCCTCTAATTTCGTGTGAACTAGATTATACATATGTATTTCAGTTCCATTGAAATCTCAGACAACGACTGCGAATGTGATCTATTCGGCGTCGAATGATCCATAAATAGTATACCAAATGAAAATAACAAAATCAATCATAAGATTATCTACGAAAAAGTATACCTATGTTCTGTAATAGAAATCAAAACTGTTAGTCAGGAGATGGCCCAGCCAGACAATTTACAGCAAATTTGCGTAAAGTTTATCGAATATCAAATCACGTAATGCAACAATGTTGTGCGCTTTGTGAGTGCTCACCTTGGCGTTAAATTTAGGACACGTAATGATTCAATTAGAACAGAAAATATTGTAGCAATCTTTATACACTCGATGAGGATATTCTGTTCAGGTGATATTTGAATCATATTTGAGTCATGACGTGCTGCTAATATTTACACAAAATTTACGTTCTCCCTATCTCGTACCGTCCTTGCTCGCTTCCAATGTCTCTCGCTCGCTCTCGTTCCATCTCGCTCTCGCCTTCGCCGGACAGGAGTGAGACAAAAGTGGTGGGGATAGCGAAAAACGCACATCGTGTACACCAAACCGAGCCCATAAGGAGACAATACTGTACCTTATATTTGTGCAAAATTTACCTACAGTTGTGCATTGAAAAATAGGGATCATATTTGAATCACATTTGTAGCAATCAATGCAGCACACAATGATTGCAAATTGACATCATCACTTTACATTATATTTACAACATATGTTTTAGTCATATTTAGTAAATTAGCATGAGTCTAACGGTATAGCAATATTGATCAAACATGTAGTAAATGTATTGATTCATTGCATGATCAAGAATTTAACTCATGAAAGTCTAGCTGGGGGGATTACGTGTATGTATAAGTACTGGGGCGGTCACAAGAAATCGATGGCCGAATTTCTTTGACGGGAACCTCTAAAAATTGCCAATTGGTATAAAAATGAGATTGTCCAAGTTTCACCTCGATTGGAAAATGTTAAGACCTACCTCATCAGCCCTAAAGTATTAAAAACAGCTATTTTCCTAAAAAAATCGGGGATTTTCCGCTATTAAATTAGAACGGTTTATCCTAGGAACGTGTTTTATTAGTTTTGTAGAAAATGTTTCTTGCTTCAATTTCCACTCCAACAACTTGTTTGACAAACGTACAGATCGGAAGATACATATTTGGCTTTTTCGAGGACCGGTGATGCCCAGACCTGGAAAATCGACTCTTTAAAAAGAATTTGAAAATTTGCTCAAGTTGATATGTTTTTTTTTAATGTTTTCTACTATTTCTGTTATTTAGCATCACAGAGTTCAAGTAAGATGCTTTTTAAAAAATTAATTTTCAACCAGGTAGGTGAAAGAAAGGAGTGGGATAGAGGGCGTGGGGAAGAAAGAAAATATCGAAATACGAATCAATTTATTATAATGAAACCATAAAGAATTTAAAATATTAAACTTAATTATTACAAAAGCAATCTTCAGAAATAGCAAGTAATTACATCAGAACTAATTTAGACATAAAACCTGCTTTGATGTTACTAAGTTGTTATTTCTGCAGGTTGTTTTTGACTGAAAATTGAAGCCAGGAACATTCTCTACAAAACGAAAAAAAAAACACATTCCTAGGATAAGCCGTTCTAATTTTATAGCGAAAAAAACGATAATTTTAGAAAAATAGCTGTTTTTTTAATACTTTAGGGCTGATGGGGCAGATCTTAATGTTATCCGATCGAGTTGAAACTTTGACAATCTCATTTTTACTTGTCGTAAGTGCGTAACGGGGCTTAGAGCCACCAATCTAGGCCTCCCGGGATCAGTTACCCTACTACGATTGAGGGTAGACATGACCCCCACATTGTCAGTCACGTACGTGATATGCCGCTTGTCCGAGGCACATGTCAGAGTTGGACCCTTTTGGACTTTCAGGCATACCGCATCACTATGATGCAATCTTCGGCTCTTACATTTAGTTCCTAACTATTTTTCTAGTTACTGTACGCTTTTCTCTTTTATGTTCTGCGTGTTATTGTTTGGTAAGAATATCTTTATATCTATATTTACTGTAGCTGGATTACAATAAGAGGCCGCGCCGTCTGCTTAAATACGCACATGTTATTTCACACACACACTCGCCGTCTAGCCTAATATCCACTTGTTACGAATCCTCGTATCGTTTCGCCGCGTGCCGTTGCATATCAGTGTGGACGAGCAGCGTTGCACCGTCGTGTATCGAAATTTGATGCGAAGATACGCAACGGCATCAATTATGATACGGGAAAAGGTCACACACCGTTGCTCCGTATCGTATCACTGTACGCATCCATTGAGCTCTAAACACGCTGGAGAGTGAACAAAGCAATGGCGACCGGTCCGAGAAAGAGGGAAGATAATTGGTGAACCTATTTCTGTCTTAGAAACAGATTACAGATATTGAGCTGTATGTATTATACTGTATTCCACATTAGAGCATACCGATTTCGCGCAGGCACGATCCTCAGGAGGCGTTGCTACGCTCGACTCCTTGGTTTTTCTCCGTCGCACGGCCCTCTACTTACTCTCTCTGTTAACTTTTCGTGCACTGTTTACCTTGACAACGGTCAGGTCCCGCGTTTGGGATTGTACCAGTTATTCCTTGGAAATTACCACGACCAATCGCTTGCGGTTCAAACGATGGGTAGTAGTGGGGGCTGCGCAGATCGGTCGCAAATCGGTAGGGGCGTCGGTATGCTCTCATATGGAATACAGTATAGAGTTATTGTTTTGTCCCGAGTATCCGGGTACCCGGGTACTCGAGTACCCGGTGAGACCCCGGGTAGATAAAAATTACCCGAGTGTCCATGAGATACCCGAGTAAATGAAGTGTGATGAGATAGTTACGAATTTCGATTTAACAGCCGATCGTCTTTCGACTTTCGATCATTTTCGGCTAACATCAGTAATGAACGGAATAAACTTCAAACAATTGAATGTGGTATATTACGAGCACCCGGGTACCCGAGTAAGTTTTGTCTACCCGGGGTCTCACCGGGTACTCGAGTACCCAGGCGGGTCGGGTAGTAAGAGCTCTAGTATGTATATAACTCAATGGCTATACATAGACGTATAGTGCATAAGACATAACACAGATAGAGAGGGATAATAGGAAGAAGGATAGATGCACCGCTTATCTTTTATTTCCCTCGGCCCGCTGTCGCCTCTACTTCTTCCCACTCTCCAGTTTGTTTTAGAGTTCAATGTACGCATTATATGAATCACGATGATTTCGTATGTAATACGACTCGTCGTCATGCGGTGTACGTATCACGAGACGAGTATACGTAACAAGTGGAATCTCACCTTTATACTGTCCGACTTTCTTAACCTATCGGTTATCGGTAGCGATCGCCGCAACACCTTAGACTTTAGAGCATATACTACTGGAGGTCTCATTGCCTTATGTTGACTGCATCGAAACTGTCGTTAACGTCACGCGAGAGAGAAAGACATGTGCAAACTGTTGCGAGAGAGAGAAGTATAGAGTCCCAATCGACCGTAATGCGCATGCCTCGATATCGTGCGAGAGAGAAAGACGCGTGAACTGGTGCGAGGGAGAGAAATATAGATTCTTAATCGCCCGACTTTTTCTCTCGCACGATATCAGTGCATGCGCATTATGGTCGATTGGGACTCTATACTTCTCTCGTTCGCACATGTCTTTCTCTCTCGCACTATGTTGGCGACAGTTTCAAGCTTTCAATGAGACCTACATGTCTATATGCTCTAAACGCGACACCAGCCGCGCGCGCCCTCAGCAGGGTCCTTACAGAAGGATCTTACAGTTCTCTTCCCCTCTTCCACGAAATTGAAAATAAGAGGTTTGTTATGTCTCAAATACAACAGTAAGCAACAGTAAGTAGCAGTTTTCAATAAAATCATATAATATTAATATTTTTTAACACGATTCGTGCTATCGTTCTGTCAACGCTAATCAGATTCCATTTAACATTTATCTACACGCGCTGGTGTATGAAATAGATGTACCAGTTGCATTAAACAAGCTGCTATTTTTAAACAAATAACCTATTACTGAAGTGTCCGATTTTAGTCAAAGTATTTTTTGTTATATTTTGTAACTTATTTCTTCTTCAAACATCCTTTCTATTTTGGTTATTATAACTGCTGCCCATCTAATACACATTTTTGCAAAACGTATAACTTTAAGCGCAAACAGTGGTTTTTTAAACTAGTTTTTGGGTGCTTTTTGATAGTGATGTATAATAGTCACCATGCGTGTACTTATGTTACATTTTAAGGCGCGTGCAGCTAAGTAAATGTTAAGCACACTTTTGTGGTTTTAAAATTTTGGCAAATGTGCTACTGTTTTATGTTCTATTAACTATGCTATTAAATTCCAAATAAACTGTTTGTTTTACAATTGTTCCTATTATTGGAGATAATAAAAATATTTAAAATGGTTATGATAAAGGGCAGAGGAAGTTTATCTAATAAACTAGTAACGCTATTTAATTTGTAGTACCGTAGGTAATAGTGGCTAATGAACTGTTAAGTAATGACATTTATGAATGAACCGCTATTTTGACATTTTCGGCTTAATCTGAAGAAGAATAAACGTCAATCTGCAAAACTTTTTCAGCAAGTATTCAATCGTTTCAATCATGGTTAAACTATATTAAAACTTTATAGTTAAACACTTAATTTACTCATTTGCATGTTTCTTCTATGGTTCCGTGTCAGTTTTGAGATAATTTCGAGAATACAGAGTGTGACATAAAATTTTAGGTTTCAATACCATGTTGCTAATTCGGAATACCGAAGGTGAAAATATTTGAAAGATTCCAAAAGCTTGGCATTGCTTTTGTTTCACGCGCAACGGCTTCCGCCGCGTCGGTTTGGGCCAGCGTTGTCCATTTATATTTACCCAAGATTGTTCCTATATTGTAATTTTGGAGCCTGGGTTAGGTTTAGATCATAAAAGAATAAAAGAAAATAATTTTATTATCTATATGTTTCTTTTAAGTTTATAAAGTGAAGGTTAATTGGAATACCTGCCAGTATTCCTGCACCTTAACCAAATCGATACTTCCTGTCACTTTTCATTCAAACTAAAGGTTCGGTTACTTTTTGTTTTGTTATTAATACTGACAAGGGAACACCGCGAATCCGCCCTTACCGACTGGAACGTAACTTTGTGCGTTTATAGAGTGACTCAAGACAAGAACAACAGTGTGTTTCATTCGGGCCCTATCGACCTTTAAGGGGGTGAAAACTAACCTGAAAATCAAATAGGCACTTTCACTTTTCCGCGTCTAACTCCCAAGCTACAACAGGCAAAAAAATGTTTCAAATAAAACTTTATTGGTGCAATAAGCACTGCAAACTCGCGTTTACAAAATTTTGAAAAGAGTTGAAAAAAATACCTGAACGAAAAAAGCTTTTTTCAAAATTTCGTTAACGTCAGTTTGCAGCGCTTATTGTACGATTAAACTTCTGTTTGTAACATTTTTTTCTACCTCTTTCTCTTGTACTGTAAGAGTTTTATGCGAAAAAGGGGAAGTGCCTAATTGACTTTGAGGTTAGTTTTCACCTCCTTAAAGGGCGATAGAGTCCGAATCAAACACGCCGTTGTTTTTGGTTTGAGTCACTCTATAAACCTACAATGTTGCATTTCAATCGGAGAGTGCGGGTTCGCGGTTTTCCCTTGTGAGAGTTTGAAATATAAAAGTTTATTAGTTTCCCTATGATATGCAGTTTCATTTCTTCCCATCCTCTGCCGTAATTTTTTATTCGTCTTGAATAAATTGGTACTCCAAATATAGGTACTGCACTTCCTCCGTATGTGTGTACTGTGTACATATGTACATATAAGTATACCTCGTAGATGCGAGTGGGTGTGGCTTAAGACGAATGAATGTTGCGAAAAGATTTTGAAAAATGTGCAGTAAGAAATTCAAATGGCATAGTGGGAATTAGCCCCCTCCGGCCCTGTGGCCTTGAAAAGCTTAACCGGTGGCCTGACTTTAGCTATTTACAACGTCGTTCACGAGAAGGTGAAGCCGTCTTATAGGGCTGCATTGCAGACCCAAGTAAACTAATAATAATCGAGACACGTCGTAAAATCCGTCTATGCGTAATGACCGTAATTTTGAGTGGGGTTAGCGAGGCCACGATGAAAGGGTCATAAAGACGCGGCGTTATGTGTCGACGGCGAATGTAAATAGAAAATCGTAGACTGGCAAGACTCGTAAAATAACAGTCCCATAAATTATGCGTTTTCAGAGGGTATAGACGACATGTGATTTAGTGCGTCCTCGTTCCATTGGCCTGCATTGCATTTTATACCAACAAGACCAATTATTGCTTTCATAATATCAATGAATACATACAGTTAGGGTATTAAAATTGTAAGTTACATTGCATTTCATGAATTATAATTACATGCATGTAAAAATCTATAAAAATGTTTATTATTTTATGCTTTTTACATGTTTAATATCTGGATTGTTTAACGAGCGGTAAAATTTTCAAGCCAGGATATAGACAAATAATAATAAATGAATGTGTGGGACCAAATTATGACTTGCCAAGTTTGTCTAAGGTTTTGTTTATATTTTTCTCCATAGTGAAAAACGCAAGACTAACACTACTGTTTGTTTGAAAATGAAATCATACCACTAAACGTCGCCTTTCGAGTGAATTATCATGTAATATTAATTTATGATGTATACTTTAGTTTAGAAATATTATATTGTAGACCTATTCGCCAACCTTCCGAGCTCTTCGGAGCAGATGAAAAAATCTCGGCTATCGTCGCCTATATACGCGTTGCGGTGTAATGCGGCGGTATGGGAGACCTGTACAAAATCGTATATACCATACTTATTTCTAAAAAAAATGAAAGAAATTCCACATGGGTTTGACGATTTTTTTTGGGACATATGTATTGAAGTGTTTGTCGACAGAGATTTGTGGCGAAATACGTATGCTCCAGCAACTTATCTTTATTTTGTTTTTAAGTGTTTCGATCTTATTTTCGACTGTTCAAAAGGGTATTAGGTATATAGTGTTTTGGTAATTAGTAGGTAAGTTAGATGAAGATATGTATTAATAGCATGTAGGGTAAGTCTGGGTAAGATGGTCATAGTTTTGTTTAGAGTCTGCTACAGCCAACCTATTTGAAATAAAGCAACGAAAATGATGTAGAACAAAACTTCAATCCTTTGTCTACGTGTCCGTTAATATCAATAAACGAAAAATTATTATTTAATATACAAATTTTGCAAATGAAAAAAAGTGTCATTGCCCATATCTCCCTTAATGTCCGGGGAAGATGGTCATATGTACCTTTCAGGCTAACAAGTTGTGGTCCTTAACTGGTTATCTCAGATTCTTTCTAGTTTTCGTCCACCTTCGTTTTTGCCCACTCAAAACTTCTTTCGGCTCTTGCTGTGAGTCTTTTAATCCGCATGTATGACACACAGTGTCAAACTCTGTGCAATTTTCATGGGCCCAATAACCACATGAGTTACATCTAACCAATCTTGTTTTTTTATGGTTTCGAAATAATTTCCTCCGAATTTCACCAAAATATCTGAAATTACATAAAATATAGCTGTGGCCAGCTCTCCTGGACAACAATTAACCATCTTTCCCTTAAAGCCTTGATAAGATAGCCATTCCTCTTTCGCTTAGACTAACAAACGTAACTCCGAATACCTTAAGGTTAAAAACACTGTAAACAATGCACTATCGAAAATACATCTTGAGAATTAAAAATATTCAGCATAAATAACACAAACAAGATGACCAAAATATTGATCAAACATTTTGAAGCACCAGCTTAAATTTCACAGTGGATTTACAAATCTTTAAAAACGTACTATTCCAACACTTTGAACTAAGAATGTTACTTTTCGATGACACTTTGTACCCACGTCGAGGCAGCGCAATCAGGCGTTTCCTTCTAAAAAATACTGTCACTGCCCATCTCTTCCGTATGCCCATCTTACCCTGACTTACCCTATTTCTATTACATTTGGAAGATCATGGCCGAATGTTGTCGTTTTCATATTTAGCTGTAACCAAAAGTGTAAAACCGTACCCCGAACGACAGTTCGTAAACTAAGGTCGAGGCCTGATATATGTATTGGCCGGTGAGTTTCGTGAGGGGTATTCTCCTACGAAATTTTCTGACTCGCTCTCGTTCCATCTCGCTCTCGCCTTCACAGAACAAGAGTGAGCCATAAGTGGTGGGGATGGTGCCAAGCTTCTGGCGTGTAGGCCAAACCGAGTTGTCAGCGTAGAAATACACACATCAGAATAGGTATGCGTTAGGTCAGAAAAGATTCAGGAATTTTATTGGTCAGAACAATGATTCTTTCTCGATATCTTCATCTCGTATTGGTCTACGCATAGCTTCGTAACGCACACAACTATTACACTAAGAATAAATGACAGCCACACGGCCACGTTCACGCTGCTCACGTTCCCGTTACCCCATCATACCCTTCGGCGGCCTCGCACCTCCAACTGACAATTCCACGATCGTCAGATGGTGGTGGCTGATTTCTCCTCGATCGCAGTACGCGAAAACGAATTCAGCGGCCAATATATCTGGCTCCGACCTTAGTACATTTATTGTCACAGCGTGTATCAATTATTGGCACCCAAAAACTAAAAATAAATTGTTGACTTTCTAATAATTCATCTTTCATTAATAACTAAAAATAAAAATAAATAAGAGGCCAGACAACAGAAAAGAAATTTAAGATCTAGTTAGAGTCATCTGATTCAGGATATTTGCTTAAGCGGCCTGTAGACGGTCAATATTCTTGTGCAGTATATTGCACAATATTTATGCTGGATGCCCCACATGCTTCAATAATATTGCGCAATATCGAATATTGTACAATAGATTGACCATCTAGGGGATACTTACTGTCAATATTATTGTGCTATCTATTGCACAATATTTATGCTTGGTCCCCTTAGACCAGAGCTGCACAGGGAACCTTTTTCAGCGCCTAGCGGTGAGCAACCAGCCGTGCGTCGAGCTGTCCCGTTGCCAATACGGGACAGTTCGACGTACGGGCGGTTGCTCGCCGCTAGGCGCTGAAGAAGGCTCCCTGTGCAGCCCGGCCTGAGACGGACAATATATATTGTGTAATATTGAATATTACACAATATATTCAGCGTTTAAGAACCGCTTACGGTCAATATCGCGCAGTCAGCGGACTACCTCTTTTCTTTCTGTGTCTCATCGCGAGGTGTACTTGTACTTGTTCAGAGTAATTTCGTTTCTTAGCAAATTGCCAGGGAAATATTCTCCAATCTATGATATGAACATCTTCTTTTGGTCATTGCGTGGACCACAAGATTAATGTTCGTCACGGTCAGCGCTGGGACAATCATTATAATTTATTAATATCGTAGAGGAGGTTTATTGCCTGCCGAACATAGAGAGATTAGCTAGTAGACGAAGAAAATGCCACGGCTGGTTCCCAAAATTAATCAGATTAATTGGCCAGAGCGTCTCGCCAGTGTCGCGGTTTATGACCGTTTTGTCCCGCGAGTTGGTGGCTGACGGTGGTACCTGCGCGTCCGAAGTCATCGTACGCACTACCCACCGACAGAGTACTGTACGGATTAACTCAGACAGAAAAATGTCACCACGTTTTTTGTTGGCCTTTAGAAATTTGACAAACAGATGTCGTCGAAACGTTCTTGGAAAAATAATAAACTACCGGTCGCAAAGAACGACTTAATTTTCGCCTGGCTGTGAGAGATACAGGAAAAGAAGGGGTCCGCTGACTGCTCGTGGTTCCGCCTCCGTCGTCCTCTGTTCAAATTAAAGACGAATCCCTTATCACACGAGTATAAACACGCGCCCGAATTTCAAAACAACAGCACGCGTTGACGTATTCCATGTGAAAAAAGGCGGACCTCATCTTTTTGGCGCGAACAAGACCACCCCTAGTGCTCCCTATTCGAACGGGTTTTCTTCCAGTGAAAATCAGTAGGTACATTTGCAAGCGCAATATCTCGAAAGCCAGTTAAAATAAGGTGTATGCATTATAGGTTATTGAATTTGTCTTGACACACACTATCAAGTCATATCTAAAAAAAGAGTTCTATTTAAAAAACCGAACTTGACCATCGTAATAGAGCTGTACGCGTACCTACTTGAATATTCGGGTATCTTGAAATACGAACCAATCCGGGACTTGGTTTCCAAGCCGGGTCAGGTACCCGAAAGAACCAAGCGGCTCGGATAGAACCAAGTACTTGAATTTTTCCAAGGGGCCCGAAAGAAACCGGGCGGCTTGAAAAGTAAGCGAGCGGGCTGTAAGAAACCGGGTGGCTTGGAAAGAAACGAACGGTTGAATGAAGGTCGAGCAGACCGCTCGTTTCTTTCCAAGCCACCCGGTTTCTTACGGCCCGCTCGCTTCCTTTTCAAGCCGCCCGGTTTCTTTCGGGCCGCTTCACAGTGGAGTATTTGGCCCTAAAAGCTGGCCAAAAGTCGATTTGAAAAATTTTGTCCAAACTGAAAATTTTTTTTCGTGATATAGTTGAATGTATGAAGAACAATGTGGCAATATTGTTTTTTTCATTTATTCACTCGTAAAGAGTTATTATTTGTTAGAAGTGAAGAGTTTTCATAGTACACGTTTCTCTCTTGATCTGTCTCTGAAACACCGTTCGCTAAACAGTCATTTTTGTATGTCGTAAACAAATTATGTCAATTTTTTTCTTACAGAAGCCGTTCATGTAGATATGTACTATACTTTCAGATGATATTTACTTTCTTATTACCTATCTTTTTGTGATTATTGATGTTTGAAAATGACGAATAATTCAGTGAGGTATATTACAGTTCGAACATTTCATTAATGATTTTGTTATATTTAGGTGTGAGATCGAGTGTTTCTTTTGGTGTCATTAAATTGAGTAAAGGTTTTTCTTTATAATAGAAAAAAGATTGGCTGCTTATTCGTGCCATTTTGGTTTTCCCAGCATTTTCTTTGTCGCAACGCACTGAGCAATCACATGGCATGTCGCGTTGCGTTCGCCTTGTCCACTGCTAACTGTACTTTTACACCAGTTTATTATTACTATACGCACTGGTCGTTGTTGATGGTTTACTGATCATGTGTAGTGTCAAAACCATAATTCATTTTATAAATATTTTATGCATCTGCTTAAGTACTAACACCCATAAACGTCTGCAAATCCCAGAACCTTACAGTAAGACATGTAATGCCAATAAACGTTTAAAACCAACAGATGTGACATAAACTCAAACATTATGTTTTATTGTTAACTGTATTAAATGATCACACTATATCCTCACATGAAACCATTGTATTTCTTGACACATATGTAACTCAGAATACGAAAATCTCAATACGAGGAATGATACAATAAAATAAATCTTGTAAATAAATCAACTTATTTCTAAATTTTTTTACGTCCTGTGCATATTTTTGTAAAATTCTATGAAATAATTACGTTGCGTCACTTCTAACTACATTTGGCTGCATTTAAACGAAACAAATAATTTTCCCCAGCTTTTAGGGCCAAATACTCCACGGCTAGCCGTGGACATCATCTGATTGATCTCAAATTATTTTATTGTGACACAAATATATTTTTTGAGATCAATAAAGTATTTCTGTTTTTCATTAAACAACAAAAAATAATTTTGGCCAATTTTCTGCAATTATTGACGCCATATTGGAGCTGTCATTTTGAATTTTGATGTTTTGACATCAGATTCAAAATCAGCGACCCCAAAAACCCCTATATACCAAGTTTGAACAAATTCTAAATTATCTAGAATTTTGGCCAGCTTTTCAGGCCAAATACCACTGTGCGCTTGGAAAAATTCAAGAACTTGGTTCTATCCGAGCCGCTCGGTTCTTTCGGGTACCCGCCTCGGCTCGGTTTTTTAAGCCGAGTCAGGCTCGGCTTGCTTTTTCCGGGTACTTAGACAGCTCTACATAGTATCTCTTAAAATAATAATCGAAGAAAAAATTCGTTATACGTTAAGAAATATCCAGCTTTTTACTGTTTCCGCGGACACCCTGTATAATGAAATAAAATATAAAATATATGTCGGAGAAGGCAGCCACTTAATCATCTACACTACGATCTTAATAGGGCTATCTTATGTCATTTCTTCCCCACGCGTAGGGAATTGCTTGGCAACTCTGGTCACTGAACTAATATTCCGCAATAGTGCTTACAGACGATGGTGCGTATTCCATATTGCACAATAAATACCAAACGGTTTTGATTCACACAATATATTGTACAATCTTTCAATATGATCCACAGATGGTCAATATTAATGTGCAATATTCAATATTGCACAAGAAATATCAAAACCATTTTAATTCTCACAATGTATTGTACAATGTTCCAATATGATCCACAGATGGTCAATATTATTGTGCAATATGGATATTGCACAATATATTGAGCGTCTAGGGGCCGCTTTAAGAAAGACTCTTCCTCGTTGCGGAATGTTTCTCTTCTATCGTAGTTGTCAGTTTTCATTTAGATGGTGGACAAATAGTTTCAATTGATAAAATTTTAATTTCCTTTTCTTTACTTTTAGACTTAAGATTAACTGTCTTTTGAGTACTGGCGTTGATGCTTTCAATCATCATATCTTTTTCATCCATTTTTAACTTTGCCTCATGTAGTATTTTTGGTGTTATCAGGTTTTTAATTTCCCTTAAAGTTAAATCTTCATTTCTGGTGTCAGTATTTTGACGTTTTCTACCTCTATCAGTCTTCTTTTTATCCATTTTTGCTTTCAGATTTTCTTTGAATTTCTTGGCTTCTTTTTCATTTTAGCTCTTTTTCTACTTCTTTTTTTCCGGTCTCGTCTAACTTCATTTTTTCCTTTTTTAAGCATTCGTTACTACTTAGTTAAGACAAATATCGGTCTATCAGATATCTGTTTCCCTTTTCGTGATGGTGTTGTGGGCCAAACCAAACTAGCCTTTAATTCATTTTTCCCTTTTTTTTAGTGTATGCTGGCTTAACGGGGTACCTACTCTAGTGTAACTGTCTGTTTCCACCGCCGTCTTCGGGAATTTATTTAACAAAAACTATAAGTTTATACTTTTTGGCGTTTTGCTTGCATATTAAGGTATGTTTAAAGTAATACTCAGAAGTTTTTATCTATTTTTTTGACTGACACTCCATATCCACTTGCAATGATTAGCACCTTATAATATTATAGTAAATAAAAAAATAAAAAATTAAATATCTAGTGATTGCTGTATGCAATAATAAATAAATAGAGTAAACTGCACTAATGCTGGCACTGCACTAATCATTGTCACTCCTGATTAAAAAGCCAATTTATCATTTTATAATATTAAGAAGTACGAGCTCAGAAAGTACTTTTTTACAATTTCTTATATTTCTTTCACTACAACACTGCAAAGTCCAGTAATTGAACTATACATTTTACATCGGGCAACACCAAAAACTGGGACAAAGGGTTGAGTTTTAGGAATTTTCTTAAAATTTTGATAAGGAGCAGGTAAGTATATTTTGTCTCTTTATAGCTAAGTAATGGATGGAAATACAGATAGTAGGTATTTAATAGCGAATAGTCTGTTTAAACACTTTAAACTTCGTTTTTAACTACATATGGTTTTCTATATAACCTCAAATTTTAGGGTGCCAATGATTGTACTTTTATGCCTATTTTTATTTTTCATTAAACATTATTAAAATAAAAGACTTAATAACGTACTCAAGATGTATTCCTTTAATGACAAATCCATAATCATTGATAATAACTAAAAATTAAGACCATATAAAAACTTAAAAAAAAAATAGACATTCCCATTGTGATTTCTGCTTAGGGTGCCAATCTTTGTACAGTTTACCCTACATTAATCGTTTCTGCTGCGGACATATCTACGATCATCGCTTTAAAATCCGTCACTTGTGAACAGATTTTAATGTTTGAAATGTATTATTTCCAAAATTCACTGATTTTTTCAAAACAAAAATTGAACACATGAAGATTTCTACTTACCATAATGTAATTATCAATTATACGACATAAATGACTTATGTACTTACCTTTTGTTAAAAGTTTCTAATGTTAATGAATATTATTATTCCCTATTTATTTTAATCTGACTTTACCTTTCTTTATAACTATTCTGATATTAGTTATAAATAAACTTATATACTTTCAGGATACTCTTCATTTTATAATCTTCATCTACAGGTACGTTTGTATATTATTGCAAGCACCCTGTATAGAGGTAATCATGGCCTGCTGATGCTCACATCTGAAGTTAGAAGACGGTCGGTAAAGATCTCCTGAAGCTGTTATTGTTTTACCGTCAATCTTGAACTGACCAGAATCGTGGATGGACCTATCAAGATATACTGAAAATCTCAATCTCATATTGTACAAACTTATAGTCGTTTTATGAATATTGTATTGTGTTAAACTTGTAATATTGTAAATAAATATTGTTTGTAATAAATAATATTTTGAAAAATTGTGCATATCTTTTATTTTCGCATCGTCCGCTTTTTCAGATCAACCTGTATGTAGGGTAAGTATATCCGGGTGACTCGCTGAGGCAGGAGAGTTGGTGGAGTCGCTATATTTCAGACTCTATACCTAAGAGCCATTTAAGATACAGAACAATAGCTTTTCTAGGAGCCAAACAGTTGAATGGATAGCGTCATTTCGAATCGTTCTGTGTTTTCGCGATTTATAGATTACAAAAACTCGTTTATAAAGCAGTAATGTATAGAACCGTATTTAAAATATATTTCTAAGTTATTTTTCTTTTAATATTTTGCATAATAAGATAGTAGAGGTATTGAGGGACAATAGAGTCAGAGTATTTGGTCATATTAACCCTTGCCTTCAAAGCTTACGATAAGACCATCTCTTCCTGCAGATAGGAGAGATGATTTGTTTTATAAACTTTTATTCAATCAGTTATTATATTCTATATTACTATTTTTTTTATTTACCTTTATGTTGTTTTATTATTTTATTTATTCACTTGTGTTTTTATTTGCTTCGCTAATCACCAGTAAGTAGTTCACTTTTTGTTTCATGTGTCCTTTCCTTGCTTAGTGCAAACAACTTAAATATCAATAACTCTGTAATTGTAGTATTCACTCGTAAATAATTTTGCTTTCTTCGTTGTTATTTTTTCCCAAATAATTATGTGAGCCATCCCTCCCAACGACGAGAACTATCTCTTTCGGCACTTCGGGAGAGATGGTCAGATGTCATGACCTCATGTTTTTTAAATCACCATAAAATTCTGAACATATTAGGTTTATTCGAATAAAATAAATAATATCAGTCTTAGTTTTAATAATTATGTTAGGTTTTATGTGAGGTTAACCGACTGTCCCAGACTTACCCTATATCTCGACGGTGTACTGTGTATGTATCGAACTGTTTATTGTAAGAACTTGTGGACAATTAAAATCGCAATGCATTTGGTTACACTTTAGCCTAACTACTTTTCAGCTATTCAACCTGTATCAAATACAACTTCACATGCTATATGTATACACTGAGTGCATTTAATTCTTGGACACCAGCCGCGCTCACACAGTGAAAGACCCCTCATTCGCACGCAGCGCGAGGAAAATATAGGGAGCGCCTATGAGGGGACAGCTCTTTGACTGTATAAGCGCGGTTGGTGTCCGAGAATCAAATGCTCTCTATGTATGTACATTCGTATTACGTAGTAGATACTGAATCTCGCTATAACTCTCCTCTCGACAATGCATGGTTGGAAAATGATTGGTACTGTAAGCTCTTCATTCGCATACCGAACACCAGTAACATAAAAGTCTTATTTAATATCTATTGAACTTTGCAAAGAGATTCCCGCTTCCATAGGTACACACCCTGAATTCCTGAATACCTCTTATTCTTATACACGGCTCGTCATTACGCTCCTGACAATCACATGCGATTGGCTCATTTCACCCATCTTACTGCCAACATTGCCTGCCACATCAACTGTTCATTCAACAATACAAAGTCAATCCTCCTTATCACATTGAGCGGCATTGGCACGGCGTTTTTTCACTACGAGGGATTTTCACCTTGTGCATGGTTTTGGCAGGTTTCTAAACTTTGATATTTTTTGGAAAGTATCAATAGTAGGTATTGGCCGAGTACACCGGAATGTTTACTTCGAAAACAAACCAAGTTCGGAATTCGCTTTGCACGAAAATTTCCGGGCTGAGGTAATCGCTCGGAAAGACCCGACTTAAGGCGGATTCACACATCAGTGACTGACACGGACAAGTGTGAACTGCTCGATTTTAACACCGCGAAACGATTCTTTTTACCACTGACGCTGACGGCACTGAACCGTCGCGGAACTGACGTATGTGAATCCGCTTTTAAGGGGTTACATACGTTCTCGGCGCCAAATAATTGATCACTTTTGGGATTTTTTTCTCGAGAGGTGTGAAATAAATTAAAAATGTAATAATTGTATCTTGTTCTTGGGATCTTTATGCCTATAAACAAATTTGTTTGACACACGTTTGTCATATATTGCCCCTCGTTTTCTGCAGCTGCAACAACCTCTATACTGCATTCCATTTGAGAGCATACCGACGCCCCTACCGATTTGCGACCGATCTGCGCAGCCCCCACTACTACCCACCGTTTGAACCGCAAGCGATTGGTCGTGGTAATTTCCAAGGAATAACTGGTACAATCCCAAACGCGGGACCTGACCGTTGTCAAGGTAAACAGTGCACGAAAAGTTAACAGAGAGAGTAAGTAGAGGGCCGTGCGACGGAGAAAAACATAGGAGTCGAGCGTAGCAACGCCTCCTGAGGGTCGTGCCTGCGCGAAATCGGTATGCTCTAATGTGGAATGCAGTATCCAACAAACAGGGGGTCTCCTTATCAGCCTGATATTTCCCGAAAAAAAATACATAACAATGAAAATACAAAGCCGATGTTGTAAAATGGTTGTTGTAGCAATGGACCATCGGGTCAAATTTTTTCATTTTCAGGAAATAAGAAAATTATGCTATTTTGAAGAAAGAAGCCGATTTTTCGTCTACCATTTCGAACTTTAAATGGTACAAAAATATTATAAATTAAAAATTTTAAAAACTGGCCCGATGTCTCTTAGAGAAAGTCATTCTGCATAGATTAACGCAAAGTTTCTGAAAAAATGTTGTCATTTGTCGAAGTTATCATGCTGACAAGTTAGAAAAATGTAATTTCGAGAAAAACGCGTTTAAAGATAAGGACCAAAAGTATTTAAAAAATATTGTCATGCAATTTACACTTAATTTGCCATTCCAGCAGCATAGGGTAATTCCAGATGAGATGGCCCTGTGGGTGGGATGGCTCGATCACGCTCCTTTTGCAAATATATTTTTGTCCTTTATAAAACCACTAAATTTACGGTGTGCTGATTTTTTTAAAAAGTGGGCCATCTCTCCCCGACTTACCCTAATGTGAACCCCTCTTTTTCTCAGTTTGTACATTTGTTTAATTTCTGTTCAATCTTCGTGTAGTACGAGCCTCTTTTGTAGTTTCCACGGCTGCGATCCTCGCGTGTTTCAGTCTGTTAGCATGGGCGTCTGGAGGGGGGTGCAAAAAGGGGCAGCTGCTCACCCTGGTTTTTTAGAAAAAATCGCTTATTTTTCAAAACTGATCTTTATTAAGTTTATACTACAAAAGGGAATATTTTTAAATTTAAAAATTAAAAATTAAAAATTAAATTTTTAATTAAGATGGCATTATAAAATGGGTTAAAAAAGCAAGGGGGGTATATTTTTCTTTACCATCATCCCAAAGTTGCCCTCCCCCCCCCTGAAAAAGTCTTCTGACGCCCTTATCTGTCAGCATCCTCTTTATTACAATAATTGTGCAAATTGAAGCCAATCGTACACCCCAATTGCTGTAATGTTTGCACATATGCATTTACTTTTCAATTAATCATATACATATACGGAAATAAATAGTATGGGGTGTATATCTCTCGCAGCGCCATTTGCAGCTCCATTAAGGATACTAACGATACTATATAGTGTATATCTATCTATGTATTCTATATATGTATATAAAAGAAAAAGTCTTGACTGACTAACTGATTGATTCATCAACGCCCAGGTCAAACCGTTCAACCTAGAAACGTGAAATTTGAAAGTTACAACGTTTTTATGATCTAGGCGCCCACTAAAAAATGATTTTTGGAAATTCCGTCCCCAAAGGGGTGAAAAGGGGTAAAATGTATTTTCTCGGATTCCTTAATATCTCTTAGGCCCGATTAGATATCAACTTGGTTTTTACATACAAAGGTTTCCCACACAAATCCCTAAACATCAATTTCAGGATTTTGCACTATTCAACCCCTAAGAGGGTGAAAAGAGGTAAACTGTGTTTTCATGGCGTCTTTAATATCTCCTAGGCCCGAAGTGAGGCGCGGAGGTATTTTGCTAATCAAATATATAACTATACTTTTACTAATACAATTAGCAACAAGGGTAACATGTATTTATGAGTTTCTACCTGAATGCTACACTTGACTTCCTACTGTTCAGCGCGGTCGAATTTTTTCGACCGTGCACGCTTTCACATTAGGATGGCAAATATCTTCGTTAAATATTGAGACTTTAATTCTTTTTGCCCTGTATTCTACACACTATCATCATTTAATTTTAGTGAAAAAAAGAAAAATCGATTTTTCGAAAGTGGAGAACGTATGTAACCCCTTAAAGAGGCATTTTTCAAAACCTCGCGCCACTCACAGTGTTAATATATTACATGGAAATTATTCGCCTCTTATTAATAGTTATACAAATCAGGCCACAACTGAAAAGCGGGAGGGTGCATATATGCATGTGTAGCCGTTCCATTTGTCCTCGAATCAATTGGAGATTCGCGTATCAGTATAATCTGTCTCGATTTCGTGAATTCGAACGATATTCTCATGATTCGATGGCGTAGAACTAACGATTCGCCTTGACACTAATGCGGCACCACGAGCTTTCGCCGATTGTTTGTGATGGCGCTGGCGCACACGTGTTGTGACTCAGAAATGATAACCGATGATTTATCCGTGACAGGCTGCAGGTACTGCGGATGGATTATCGTTCTGATTGCAAAGTATGAAATAATTAGGGAGCGGACCGTCGACCATCCATCATTGGGCAACGATGGCCGCTTGTCAGGCACCGTTCATTTATCATACTCGCTCAGCCATCACCCTCTTCCTATTCCCATCGCATCGGCAGTGTTCCATTGTTCGTATATCGGACGTAACTGTCCGTTACTACTAATTACCTCCTACCCCTGCGAAAGATTACGCAGTCAAGGTATCAAACGTATTAACATGCACGTACCTCTAGGTACACACGCACACATGTGCATAGGTACGCATACGTTGGCTTAGCGGGCGAGCAACGACTCCATTAACCGTGTTTACTTGGCCAAAGATCTCGCCTATCGGTCAACTGTGCGGTATATGGATGCTGTCGCGTACGCCGCGACGCTTTGTCGCACGGGAATGCATTTCGACAATAATCTACCGTACAGTTAACTTGTCACACGAGAGACTGCACGTCTGCCTGCGCAAAGCTGCATTCGACGTTTCCCCCTCGATACACCATTTCGCCCTGAAGTTCTCAGTGGCGTATTTATAATGTGGGATGTTTTAGAGCAGCTTCGTCTATTTCATGTTCCATTATACACTAACTATTCAATATTTAGTAAAGTAAATATTTTTGCAATGTGCTACGGGGAGTGGAGTAAAGGCGGCTTCATATGTATCGGTTCCGTGACGTTTGAGTGTCGTCAATGCCAATGATTGTTTTGTTTCAGTGTCAGTAACTGACACGGACAAGTGTAAATTGCTACGATTCAAGACGAGGAAACGATACTTTTTACCACTCACACTGACGGCTTTGAATCGTCACGGAACTGATATGTGTGAATCCGCCTTAAAGTGAATGGTTCTTTAATTTTGGTAAATAAAGGAAATGGAAATTAAACTGTTCATAAACTTATGGTGTACGTTTATAATCTGCAAGTAGACATCTGAATAATATAGTCAAGAACATAATATACAATAATGTAAAAGAATTGTAAAATGTGTGCGTCGAAATTTTTTTTATAGCGTAAGGGGTCCAAATTTCATCCTCTAGTTAATCTCTATTGTTAAGTGCTGCACCCTGCTCGCAGCAATTGGAATTTATAATAGAAACACCACTATTAGTGAGCTGGCAGCAAAAACAAATGAATTCGTCGTTTCCAGATTTTTTTATAACGCTTTGTTTCTTCAGGAGTAGGGGAGACCGGGGCGAGATGACTAATTTTTTACATTTCTAATTTTTATAAATAGACCATTAGTATTTTGTTGACTTACTGCATACCAAAAGTTTCCAAATTTCATTAGGTATACAGGCATAATTTTGAAAATCGTTTTAATTGAGTCTAGGTTGTAGTTTTTATTGTATTTAGAGTAGTGAGACGAATAAGTCAATAGACCCCGGCTATGGGGTTAGTTGACAAATATGATGGGGTCAGTTGACTTGACAATTAATTTTCAGTTTTAACCCTTTGCCTGCGAAAGGTGTATATATATACTGGCATAGTACATCAATATAATGTGAAAAATGTATATATACGCTGCCAATTCCATCAATATAGTATACGAAACGCGTACATATGTATACTACGACCAATAAATTTTTTTTCACTCCTTCACTGTGTTATTTTTTTTATTAATTATCATGGTCTAAGATACTGTAATTATTTTATATTGGTTTGTTATGGTCTATTTGGAAGACCTGAGAGTTTGAAGTCAGGATAAGGTGTATAACTGGTAGGGGTGAGTTTGGAAGGATTTGTGGTGGGGGAAGTGGACTTGAGCAGCTAAACTCTTTGCCTCGACTGCATCTTGAGGATAAAAAATGCAATTATTAGTAGTATTCCAATGCTGAGTCAAGTAACCCCATCCGACATTGTTAACATGTTAAGGGTCGTACGTACAAAACCTCCACGCACCGGATAAAATAAAATACCGTAAATTATAGTCAAGGTATCACGTTTCCACAAAATATTCATGAAATAACATCAAGCAGTACTTAGTGGACAAAAATTCATAAATAGGTAGTCGAAACGAAAATATTTACTTCCAGCTGACTTTTTTAGATTTTTCATTCTCATTGACGGAACACCCAAGTTTTTGTCACGGCGACACATTAAGTGGCCAGCTGGTCATTCATATGCTCCAATATTGCGAATCGCCGCATAATTTATTCCATAATACAAGAATTAAAGGGAATTAGTCAACTAGCCCCGGTCTCCCCTATTATTTATTAATATTTCAAGTCGTATTTTAGCATCTAAGATATGTAATTGTACCACCTATTTTTGTTCATGTGTAGTATATGCATATTACTTCTGTTTTCATATTCTGAAGTGGCGAACTCGTTCTGTCACTTATCCAGTAGAATTAGCAATTATATTAAAAAATGGCTTTGTATCTAATTACGTTTCCTACGTATAATAGATCCTATGTTTCCTATGCGGACAAGCAATTTTCGAGCGATGTCAAGGGAGAAAAATGAGCACTTTAGATGGTGCCATGAGTTGTGTACATCTACACTGTAAACAAAATTTGTTATGTCATTTTTGCATAAATGCATTGGAAGCATTATTATAAAACATTTTTTAAACACATAAGATGCAACTTTGAAATTTTTCCACTATTTCCCAGTGAAACTAAGGAGAAGCAATTGGGAACACTATTCTTAACAATTGAAAAATGCATCTTTCTACATATGTAAGATGACTGTACCTAATATCGCCCAGGTTCTTAATAACGCCACTCGCTATATCTCGCAAAGTAAGCACTAAAATTTATCGGTTATGCACTGAATTACTACCTAAACATAAGTTGCACGACTACTTTAGTTATTTAATACTTATAATATAATACTTTATTTATTGCAAATACAATTTAGACAATTGAAATATTTTGAAACTAAATTAACTGATATGTATTGCAGAAAAGCCCGAGTATTGAGAAAAAATCCACGCGAAATTGTGTTATTATATTCAGGGGGAAAAACTACAATTTGTAAGCTTCACTGGCCCGCACCTAAGCTGAAAAAGCTTATGCAATTTAACGATTCAACCTCTGTATACACGGAATAGATTTAAATTTCGGAGCAAGTACTTCGGTGAATTTGTAACAAAATTGCGAATCACTGAGCCTCTGTATTCCAACGAACTACTAACAATAAGAAGATCTCGCGCACACGTGCTGCAAACATGGCGCACAGCGAAGCGAACCTCGCAAGCACAATCGTTGTTAGAATGTTTGTGGGTCAAAAGCGGCCACAAGTAGATTTCACGGAAAGTAGATGAGCAGAGGTGCTTCTCGCAAACTGAGTTCGACGTTTTGTTGCACCAAGACACATGGGTTTTAACGGAGAGAAAACCCGTGGTATAGTTACTGCACGGCATAAACCTCATTGTTGCGGAGTGACAGCTTGTCGAAACAGTCTTAAGTATCTCATTTTCCTTCGCGGGGCTCCCCTTGACCTGCGCTGGTTTGGTACGCTCGGTTTTACGCACAATGAAATGAGAAATCGTGTTTCGAATCGTACCTCGCTGCAGTTGTACTTTGACACTCTCTAGGGTACGGTCATTGTCAAAGTGGGCAGCGCGTGTTTCTACCTGGTTCCTTTGCACGGAGACGAGTGTTTTGCGTTTAGAATATTTAGATAGTACGCTTTCTCTGATCTCGTTACCTTTTATATCATTTTTTATTTGTTACTGCAACCTCCATTAATCCTATTTTCATCGTTTCTAAATCAAGCTTAAGCACGTGTAATAGGGTCTATACAAAAACCGATTTTTTAAAAGAATCGGTTTTCGAATTCCATTATTCCCCAAAAACCGGTTACATGAGTTTCCGAATTTTCACAAAAAGTATAGGTAATTAACATAGAAAATAAATGTTTTAATTATTTTCAAAGTTTTTAGTTTTTTAATATTTATGGAATTACAAAAATATAATTTATTTATACAAAACCAAACAAATAAAAAAAAAATAAAATAACTAAAATCCGCAAAAAATTTAAATAATAAATCTTTTTTTCATTCAGTATTTTTCTTCCGAAAATATGAACTAATGAAGATTAATTTTACGGCTCCATATCTAAACAACACAGTACAAAACTACACACGCAATTTAGGACACTTCAGAATAGTGCACAGAAAGTAGTGCACATACAATTTAGAACACATGAAATTTATAGTGTGCATACAATTTAGGACACATGTGATTTCGGACACATAGAATTTAGGACACATGTAGTTTGACGCAAATTTTATTTAGTGTACAACAGGATAGCACGTTAAACTTGCCGGTGAACTGGGCCTTTGCCGATTTCGATGATCTTCACATATGTTGTCAAGGTCGTCATTTCCCTTTAAACTATTTGGTGGTCGGCTTTGGTTTATGAAGTATGCGCAAAAAACTTATTAGAATTACCGAGTTTAACACATACTCACATCGGTTCGCTACCATGCTTTACGCGCCCCTGCCCTAATCTAGCTCCAACCAATATTAATAAGATCATCGAAATCGGCGAAGGCCCAGTTCACCGGCAAGTTTAACGTGCTATCCTGTTGTACACAAAATAAAATTTGCGTCAAACTGCATGTGTCCTAAATTGTATGAGTCCTAAATCACATGTGTCCCAAATTGTATGCACACTATAAATTTCATGTGTTCTAAATTGTATGTGCACTACTTTCTGTGCACTATTCTAATGTGTCCTAAATTGCATGTGTAGTTTTATACTGTGTCGTTTTGATATGGAACCAATTTTACACACTACGACCGTTATGACAATGTTCAAGTTTTTTTTTCTAAATTCCACACAGATATATCATACGGCCATTACTTTTTCTAGAATGTACATAGTATCCTTGACTACAAGAAATCAGTTCATTGCCTTCCGAGACGATACTTTCAAATATACATTCACTTTTTCCCTCCCTTTTGTTACATCTTAGCAACACAATAATTGTCGCCAAGATATCAGCCCATAGTGTTAGTCGCTTCTCTTGATTCTAGTTTTGCATATGAACACGTGCTCTAGTCAAGGAAAGAAGAAAGAGAAAGTGGTTTTTTCGATGGCATGGGGAAACTGAAAAGTTTACAGGTTCGCCAATTCCGTAGGGACGGACCCTCGTTTTCCCTCTCCCTTGAACCGTACATCGATTCGTTTGTCAAGTAACTTTCGAGTTCGGGGGTAAGCCAATATTTCACGAGGAGCGGGACCAAGATTGAGGCTCGGAAGCGGTGGGAAGGCTGCTGACCACAGAGAAGATAAATTTGTTCCGCAATTGAGACGGGCGTGCAGTAGTAAATCTTGTCTATTAGATATCTCTTCTTCTTTCTACCGCAGGTATAAAACTATAAATCGAGCTTGGAAAGACACCTCCGTATTGAGCCTGACCACGAAGAATTACGTGTAAAGAACAAGAAATTTTCACCTGGCTCCTTCCTTTAGGTTCAGACTTCGCCACTTTATTTTTTGCCCAACAAATTACAGTTACATCTGACGAATGGTTTGTTTCAAATCATTACACACAACGAAGAATATTTTTATCTTTCTTTCTTTCCGAGTGTACGAATTGAATCAGAATTTAGATTTCTAAATAGAGTCGTGTCAGAGATAGGTACGTAATTTTAAATTGAAATTCTGATTTATTTTAAATTGAGATTGATACATGGACATCGTTTAAGCAAAATTCAATGATAAGTATAATATTGGTCTTGTATTTCTGTTTTGTGAATATTCTTAAGTGACTGCACATTTTACTCCTCTTCAATTACCTAATGTTTGTGTGTGTGCATATACTACTAATTCGCGTTTGTACACATCAGAAACATTACATAACCCAGAAGGAAACATATGTACTTTCTAGTAAAAGCGCATAAAAATAACTGTTTGTGGCAAGTTTCAACTTTGTATCTCGACTCGGAGGGTAGTAAAGGACAAAAATTGAAAATCAGGTTTTTCCCGAATTTCTCCTATAGGTACTAGTGCATGAAACAATTTGAAAAAATTCAGAAGCCTTTCTGTTACCGAGTCACGTATTAGAGAATTATTTAGGATTTTGAAATTGAGAATCTAAATTGTCCAAAATAAAAAACACAACAAAATGTCGGTTGCGTATGGAAGTAGTTGCAGAACTATAATTATATTTTTAGTGTAAGTATATATCAGTGTTACTATTGCCCCGCAGTTTTTTTCAGAGTTTTCAGTTTGGTGCACCATAATTTTTTGAACGTAGGTTCGAGCCTTGAACTTCCAAATCTTCCTCCCTCCAGGTTGATTTTTTTACATTAATTATATATTTTTTCGATTCCTGAATATATGACAATGATCTATATTTACTTACAAATGTTTTAAAAACATTTAGCTTTTTCTGCCACCGTTTCTTATTTCCAGTATGCTGTCAATCACATTATTATACACTTGCGAGTTTCGCATTCACTTCATAATAATTATCGTTACGGAGAAAAATATAATTAAAGAAACGAGTAGAATCACAGCGTAATAATAAAGAAAAAAATAGTATGCAGAGCGACCCAGTGACACACGTACGTAACTTGTATGTATGCGTTAAATGCTATGTGTAAATAAAAGTTGCCCATGTGGTATATATTTATACCATTATTGTGACCATAATTACCTATAAAAGCAGGGACACAGAAGTGAACGAGACAGTTTCACGTATCTAATGACAAGCTTTCTTATGTACCTCGGCACAACATTTAACAAGTAAAGACAAGTGTAGGAAGTAACTCGTGTTACTGAAAGAAAAGTGCACACTACTCTGCCAGAGTTTTTAAGTAATTAATTAAAAAAAGCAACTTTTAAGTATTTTATAAATCACCTTCCAAATTTCTTTACATATTCATTTAGCTCATTTTGTATGAAATTAAACACACACAAAGATATACATACATATTACTGTGGTAAATTATTTGCATCTAATAGAATATTACTTACCAACTTATTTTCTGAATAAGAAATATGCTGTGCTTATTTATTTAAGTATTAACGTTGCTACAGAATTTTAAAAAATGTATAAAAATAATGTACAGAATGTGCAAATAGTGCCACAGAGGACCTTGTAATCCGGAAATGATCAATAAATCATAACAATAATGCCAAGGTATTACAGTGTGCTGTTATTACGTTCATACTGCAATGTAATCTCCCGATAGTACAAACATATTTTTTTAAACATGTATAATCCGCATACGGCATTTTAAAATGCATATTTTCCTATTTACATTGATATAATCTTTGCACGGACATGGCAATCATGTCGCGTGCATTAAGTAAGAATTGTTTTGTTCCCGTCCTTGAGTTCATTTTTTGACATTAATTTACGAAGTGGGATACATATACATATACATAGTTGTAGATTATGACACTGGCACTCTTAAGTTCTGTGAATAATTTCGAGGCTCAAAAATATTCATATGCGCTATAAGTTCCTCTCTGAAAAGCATTGTAGTTTACCTGTAAAATTTTTTACTTTGGTGTTTGTATGCCACGTAATACTTTATATGTATAGTAAGCACCTACAAACTACAGACGGGCACTTTTGAAGAGAACATCAGTCCATGTGTGAATCATGAAAGAATTGTGAAATTCAATTTAGCATGCGATGTCATAGAATTTCAGTATGTAAGATGTAAATACATCAGCTACGCGTGACAGGCCCTAGGTACGTTTGGACGTCTTCGCGATAAATCTTGAGATGTTGGATGTCACCTGCAAGAAAAATAGAATGTGCTTGATCCATACACTACATTATTAGTGTAATCCAGAGTTGGGGAAAATGTAATCTAATTGCAAATTACAAATTACGATTAAATTGTAATTGTGTAATTGATTACACATTATTTGCTGCAATCATTAATTTAGGTAGTTGGCCACAATTTTGTCAACTACCTAAGTTAACGATTACAGAAAATATTGTGTAATCGATTACACAGTTACATTTTAATCATAATTTGTAATTAGATTAGATTTTGCCCAACTCTGGTGTAATCTTGAATCGTGTAATTCAACTGTGATAACTTTTTAAGGTTTCTTTGTCGTAATGCTTACGTGCGGTGTAACAAATACTTACATCTATTTATTTTATTCAACGCTTTATACACGTTAGGTACATTCCTCAGGAATGATTGGAAATAAAAGCTGTAGGTTAAAAATTAAATTACTCCGCTTTGTGTTTAACAAACAGCATCACGATTGGTCTTCAGGCTGTATTCGCCCGTACACATATGTCAGTATACATATAATACATGATATATACGTCTATTTAAATCCATTCGATTTAATATTTCATCTTGTAAAATAAGTAAAAGAACCAGCAGTGAATTCCGATTTCCGTATTTCCCGCATTTAAGTCACGTTCCCATGTTATCATTTTGGTATGTAAATATTCCTATGCAGAAGCAGAAAATTCCGTTTCAAATTGACCGGGCAATCGCATTATTATTTTATTGCGCCGATGCTACGGCCGACAGCATAAACAGGAGGCTTAAATTATAGTTGATATGATTCAAGCGGATAGGAATTAGACTTGTGACCCCCGTTTATTAAGCCTTTTATCGCGGTATAATTAACTTCGCGAATAATTTTTACGACCGCTCATATAAAAGGAGAGTAAGGAGAGAAACGAACGCCGCAATGTTACGCGCGACGCACACGGTGAGAGATTTCGAAGAGTGTTAGAGAGTTTCTTGGTCTGAAAAGCACCTCGGTGTTATTGCGCAATCGCATCCACGATGCATACAACCGCGCATACATCGAACATTATCTCCGACCGTTTTTAGAAAGCACGGTGTACATACATAGGCCTGTTCGTCCGTTCGTTGGCATTCTGAATCATTCTCGACTCCCCGAGTTCACCGCAGACGCGTGTTGAGAATGATACATTATTTCCCATGCGAATGTTTCTTTGCTGCGTAATGGGCGATAAATAACATAAATTAATGCCTTATTCCAGACATGTCGGTTATTTATGCCCCGGAATAACTTTATCCCGACGCGTGATTACCGGCAGGCACGCAGCCCTGCGTTTTACCCTCCCCCCGGCCCCTCGACGCTCTTTCATGCGCACCCCACTTCCCCCTCTTTCCTATCCTTAGAACCCCTCTATCCATAGCCTAGGTATGCACTGATAGTTCGAAAGTTCAAATTGTTTTGACATGCTGAATTTTCGTCTCATTTTCGAATGTCAACATCAGGCAATTCTCGTAGAAACCATTTCATTCCCCCCTGGAAGGTACATACCAACACGATTTATAGTTCTTGAGTATATTTCCTGTAATAAAATTGATTGAATTAATTAAGTAGTTTAGGGGATGAACGCGTATAAAATTCATTCAGTTTCGACTTTGTTAAATAGGAATTTAACCCTTAACTTGTAAAATTTTTGGTTGCTAAGTTTGTAAACTAAATTTCTAATTCATTTTATAATAATAGTTTAACTTTATTTTATACATTACCTAAGAATCTAGTGTCCAGTTTACAAATTTCTGTGTCCTCTTTTATTTGGGATCTGCCATGACCCCAGTACACCAGTCACAAACCTTCGATAACATGTTCGCTCGGAGCAATCTGCGGTAATTTAAAAAATATAGAAAGAGTCAGAAGATCATTATAAAAAATACCTGAATACATGTGAGGAAAAGAAAGAAGTCTACAGGAAGCAGATCTGATGAATAGGGGGCTGCGGAAGTGACAGGGGGCATTGTCATGATGAAGCATCCACCTGTCTGCAATATTTAGCCGAACAGGGCGAACTCTTTCCCGTAGTCTTTCAAGCAGTTCGCAGATTTCTTCCTTTTCCCCAACTGGAGTTCAACCTGAAAGGCCATCATTATGGTAATGTGAACAACGTCCGAAGAGCGGTGACAGACCAGTTGAAGGCGATAACACTAAATGACTTTCAACACTGCTGCAAAGAGTGAGAGCAGCACCTCCAACGGTGTGTAGTACCCTTCGAAGGGAACTACTTTGAAGGTGATCGTAATTTTTATGTATTGCTGTTTGAAAAATTTATTAATGTTATTTATTTTCTAAATATTTAAATTAAATAATAATTCAAGTCAAAGTTTAGATTATTATAGGTAGTATGAAAGACATTAAATTTAATTTTTTAATCACTTGCAAATAGAGTGTTTTCTAGTAACAGTCTCATTACTTCTCTGCCACACCTCGTATGCAATTAGGACAATTATAGGAGAGATGCCGTACTGGGAGAGACGCCGCAGCTTTCGGTATTTCGGGGTTGACGGGAATAAAATACAGCTCTGTCGATATTATTTGTTTTGAGAACGTGTTTGCCTTGTTTTATTTTTATTTTATGTGTAATGACTAATGAACGTGGAAGAAAGAAGAAAGAAATTTAGAAAAACAGAAATAAAGTTTCACCTGTTTATGTTTCGAATTTTTTATCTAGAGACGCGGTAGCGTCTCGACGCCAAGTACAGGAAAAAAGTACAGGAAAGACACTCTATATATGGCGACTGTCGCTACTGCTATCATTTACTCGTCGCCGAGCTAATCCAACCTAACCTGAAACTTATTTCATTAATATCTCATCACGCCTGCAATATTTCCTAAATTTAATGGTATTTTTCTTATGTAAACCACATATGAGCTTTCGAATAAGACCAAGTTCAATAAAATCGGTCCGCGCATGACAGAGATATCGTAATATCGACTCAGGGATCTGTCGAAAACTGTAGATTTTTCTTCTGATTCTTCTTCAATCTCAAATTTTTGTCGACATAATACGTATACGCGTTATTATACGCACACCTTCAGCCAAAACGAACTAATACATGTTTCGTTCATCAATTCCTATCTTCACTATGCAATTTCGTTCATCAATTCCTATCTTCACTATGCAATTTCGTTCATCAATTCCTATCTTCACTATGCAATTTCGTTCATCAATTCCTATCTTCACTATGCAATCTACTCCAAATTTTGACAGCTTACAGTCAGGTTATATACAAAATTTGAGATGCCACGTGTTTTTACAAATATATATCATTGTACCATTGAATTGCAATCAAAATGCTATCGTTGTACCATTGAATTGCAATCAAAATGCTATCGTTGTACCATTGAATTGCAATCAAAATGCAGTCTCACATACAATTCCATGAATCTGGAAACACGTACAATTCCATGAATCTGAAAACACGAAAATTCGTGCTAAATCTAGCGATAACCCCTTTAAGCACAGAAATCTGTAAACATGAAAATGAAAATTGATACTAAAATCAATTAGAGTCCAATAAAACGCATGAATTTGGTAAACATAAACAAATTAATTTAAAAAATAATATTCCATGAAATATACTCAGAAAATGACGTTATGAATGGAAATTTTAATTTTCTAACCACGAAAAACATTTCTCGATTTGATAAAACAATTCATGAAATTCTACGTGCTTTGAGTTTCATGGAATTGTACGTGCTTTCAGGTTCATGGAATTGTACGTGCTTTCAGATTCATGGAATTGTAAATTTCAACACCTGATAATTATTATGCTGTAATTGTAAAATCTTTGTAAAAAGAAGTGAGATCCCCCAAAAAAACTTTAAAAAAGTAAAAAAATTACGCCAAGTACATGAAATCAAGTAAATCACAAAATAAAGAAAATAATACTAATAAATACAAAGTAAAAAAAGATGTGAAATCAGAATGAGCTGCAAGTACATAATGGTGCTTTCCCACAGCGTACAAAGGCGACACTGTGTAACACAATAAAAGACAAAAAAAAGATGTCCGCGGCCTGGAAGTCAAATACTTGGCGTGGCCAGGCAAGGTATTCTCAGATCATCAATACCCTACCCCCCCCCCCCCCCCTCGCAGGCTTTCAGAAAATTTGTCCATTTAAAACTCAGACAATAGGAGTACATTTTCATTATATTGCGTTTTAAAATAATTGTAAGATCATTCATCCACACCGATAGTTTTCCTTTCACAACCTTTCACATAATTTGTCAATTTTAAACTCTGACAGTATGAATACATTTTCATTATTTTGCCTTTTTAAATACTTCTTATTCAGCGACACCTTAACCTTGCCTGGCCACGCCAAGTATTTCACTTCCAGGCACTGATATATATACAATGGATTGGAGATGCTTGAAGCGATTTGAAGGTGCTTTTGGCATGATGCGCCACCATCGTTCGACCGTTGTACTTACTTCCCTTCGCTCCGCGATCACCCGCGGTGCTCCATACTTTGCCCCACTTTGCCACGCCAACCGACGTCAACTGCCGCTGACGCGAGTATTTCCTTTAATACATCGGACAAACAGTGGCGGCGCTGGCATCTAAACTCACCCTTCAATTCGCTTCAACCGCTGTACAGCGGGCTTATGGGAATCTCGTATCCATAGTATATATATCAGTGCTTCCAGGCCGCGGACATCTTTTTTTTGTCTTTTATTGTGTTACACAGTGTCGCCTTTGCACGCTGTGGGAAAGCACCATTATGTACTTGCAGCTCATTCTGATTTCACACCTTTTTTACTTTGTATTTATTAGTATTATTTTCTTTATTTTGTGATTTACTTGATTTCATGTACTTGGCGTAATTTTTTTACTTTTTCAAAGTTTTTTGGGGGGATATTCTATAACTGTATAAAAAATAATATCCATCATTTTACTTTGCTTTTACTACATTTTTAAATAAACACTTAAAATAAAGAGATTTAAATGGATAATTAAACGTGTTTCGTAATGTAGCATCGCACACGGAAGTGCGGCGCCTTTCCCAACCAAAGGATGTTTTTGGTTATAATTTTTTAATAATATCTACCTATCCTTGGAAAAAAATTGCATTGCAAAATTTAAATATGGTGACAATTTTGCGTAAGGTGCGGCAACCCTCCCATAATTACCCTATAGGTATGTATATAACTGCCCATACAGCACACTTCGTTGCGGCAAAGTTGCAGGATGGTTGCAGTAACCTTGCGATCTTGCATGGTTGCAGCGCAATGTCGATGTATGGTTGCGGCATAGTTGCCGTGCAAAGTTGCGCGGAGCGGACATAGAATTGTTGCTGTATACTTGCGGCATAGTTGCGTTGCAACTATGCACTGCAACTATGCCGCAAGTATGCCGCAAGTATGCCGCAAGTTTGCCGCAAGTATGCCTCAACTATGCCGCAACTATGCCGCAACTATGCCCCGCAAGTATGCCGCAAGTATGCCGCAAGTATGCCCCGCAAGTATGCCGCAAGTATGCCCCGCAAGTATGCCGCAAGTATGCCCCGCAAGTATGCTTAGTCACTATATATACCATTTACAGGAATCTATATCCAAGAAGGTTCCGTAGCCCCAACGGTAGCGCGTCAGATTGTCATGCGGGCGGTCCGGTGTTCAAGTCGCCCTGAACTCGATAACTTTTTTTTTATTTTTTTTAACAGTTTTTCCTGTGGAAATATATTTTGTGAATAATTGCCTCAAAGTTGCCGTGCAAAGTTGCCTCAAAGTTGCCGTGCAACTTTGCAGCAGGCGGACATAGAATTTTTGCTGCATAGTTGCGGCAACCTTGCATGAGTCCTTGCCATCTTGCGCCGCAAGTATGCTGCAAGTATGCCGCAAGGAGAGTGTGCTGTATGGGTGGTGGTTCAACCTGGAAAGAGAGATGATTTTCTTTAAAATTTGCTAATGTAAAAATCGTTAAAAATGGTATCCATATTAAATTAGTATATTATACCTTTTCTAGAGTACTTTTGACATGGGTGCTATTGACACTACAATAGTACTCTCTCGTTACATGCATTATTTTCATCCTCACTTGTATACATATGTATGTACAGGATTCATCCCCACTATATTTTTGTTGTTGCTGCGGCTGTGTGTGAGGTAGATCATCCGATAATGAAAATTAGAAGTTTTATATTTTTCATGATACGGTTTAATAAAATAGACGTTACACAGTATGTTGCTCCTACAAATCTTATTGCGGTCCTACATCTTGTCTGTTCCAGAAATAAAGTCTTTTACTTTGGTAGTTAGTTTATCTGAATTACCAAGTATTTTCTAACAAGTTCATACATGTCCAAAATGTAATAATAAGACTGTCTTCTAAAGTGAAACGTTCATACGAGAAACTGATAGAGTTAACTCGACCGTCTTACATCTTTCTTTGCTTAGCTATGCACGTTACTGGAAGATTCCTAAATTATTTGTGGACATTCTTCTCAGTTAACCACTGGAATATCAGAATAACTTCGGTCGCACGATCGCATAAACGCACCAGTAGATGGCAATAAATTACAACTTACGAAGCAGTCTTACAGAATATACAAGATGAATCCCTGCTAATGTTTGTATATTTGTGGCGAAAAAATAAAGTTACGAGGCAGAGATATCAAACACGATACACGTTGTTGCGACTATTTATCGAATTTTTCGGTATTCGAATACTTCAGTTGCTCAATTATTTGGCGAATATAATTCGAATATCGCAGTATCCAAAGAATCTGATTTATCATTCGCACCATGCTATTCGAATACTATGGTGCGAATTATAAATCAAGTTCTTTAGGTTCATTTTTTACAAGCTTTTATTTAGTTTCAGTTGCGAGTTCGTTAATTAGTCCGGGTGAAATCTTGTAAGTAAATTTTGACCCACTTCAACACATCCGATCGACTTGAAACTTTGCACACATAAATAGTTCTAATGACAATACAATATTTTCACTAAAAAACATGATTTAACATTAATTACTAATTCCAAATCACGATTAAAATGTAATTGTGCAATTCAATTACAGATTACTTTCTATAAACGTTAATTTAGGTGATCACAATTTGAATTGTAATTGCCACATGTAATTGTCTGCACAATTACAATTACATATATAGTTCGTAATTGTCTTGCACAATTACAATTACATAGTTCCTAATTGTTTTGCACAATTACAATTACATAGTTCGTAATTGTCTTGCACAATTACAATTACATAATTTGTGATTGTCTTGACCAATTATAATTACATAGTTCATAGCAGTAATTGTGCCGGACAGTTACATTGTAACGGTAATCGTAATTGTGCAGGACAATTGCATTGTAATTCTCCGGGATAAGTACATTGTAATGGTAATCGTAATTGCGCAGGACAATGACATTGTAATTGTAATCGTTCTGCACAATTGCAATTGTAATTGTCGTTGTAATTGCCCTGCAATTACATTTAGCAATTGCAATTATAATTACGATCAGTAGTAATTTTATTCTCGATTACAGAAAGTGTTGTGTAATTACATATAATTGCAACTACTTTTTAATCGGAATTACACGGTAATCGCAATGAAAGGAATTGATTGCATAATCAATTACATTTGTAATTAATTACGCCCAGCTCTGTACAAGGAAAACGTGTTGTTAATTGCTAAACCGACAAGTTTTTTTCACGCCAAGTGGTACCTATTCTGTGTTTTCTTGGTAATGTGTCGAATGACGTCAAAACTTGTGGTAAACACGAATACATAAAGAACAATATCTATACAGGGAAAACTCTTGGATAGCAGTCGAAGAGTTAAAAACAGAAACAAATGGAAACATTTCGTTCTGTATCCCATTTAAAGGTCCTTACATAGTATGTAATTTCTGTATGTATACACGCCTTTTCCTCGCCGCAGACTGATACGTAATAGAAAATTTATTCCAGTTCTAAATCACCAACTGAGCGTGACGAGCAGAGGCATTTAATTGAATCAATTTGCACTGACATGATGTAATAAATATACGGGAAAAACTCTTCAATTTCTAACCGAGGAATGCTAAACAGTCTTTTAGGCACTAATAAATAAGGAACGATGTGTATACGTGCGGCGCGCCTGGTACATACCTATGTAGGTACACCTAATTATCCGCGCAACAAGTAGCGGTGTTTCTTCGAAACAGAATTCAAATAATACTTCTATGAAAGCGTCGGTTAATTAATTCCAATCAACGCATTACTCAGTTAATTATGATGAAATCTCGTTATTGCATAAAATATCACTAGACGTATTTATCTGTTCGTAGGATCGTTTCATTGCATAAGAAAAAAAGCTACAATTTATGATGGGCAGGCGCGCATGTTATTGTATACAAGAAACGTTATGTAAGTTATAAAAATATTTATGAAAAGACGATACATATACGTAGTTCCTTTTCTTGGATGCAACGTCGCGTGTATGCCACATTTTTTATTTGCTTTACTAAACCTTAAAAACAAGTTGTACAGCGGAACTGATGTACTAGACAAGCGTTGGTATTTTCTTCAAACTATGACTAATTTTTATTGCCGTTATCTCCTTTTCAATTATATGTAAGTCTCATTATGTACAGTTTGTAATGATTATGCTGCAAATAAATTCAGGTGATTCCTCACTGATAAAGATAGCAGATAGGCCATATTGAAATTTTTTTTAATATTATATATTTATGTATTACTCCATTTTTGTTTAAAATTTCTATTTTGTAGCAAAGAAAGAATAAAAGGATCTGCAGTGGTGTCCCGTTGTAAGCATGCCGCTCGGAGGACAAGGCGGCCTCTTAACGAAACAGTGTGCTATTCAGCTCGCCTTTTGTCTTTGCCGTCTTCTTTTAGTAATACGATGCCGCCGGTATCTCGAACGGAATTTATAGCTTGTCGCTGTCGTGTATCTTCTCGCTCATTCTCAGTATCTCGCACTCGCCCCGGCGACTACAGAAGAAGTAGCGGGGGTAGAAATTAGAGATGCACCGACTAGTGGCCGACTAGTCGGTTAAGCCGACTATCCGGTCACTTTTGTAGTTGGCGACTAGTCGGCGACTAAGCGGCAAAAAAGGCAGATTGATCGGCTCCATTTTTGTGAATATTTAACCTTTTTTCTCTCTTTTTTCTACCAAGTTTTATAATTTTTCTACTAGAGTTGTACCGACTAGTGGTCGACTAGTCGGTTAAGCCGACTATCCGGCCACTTTTGTAGTCGGCGACTAGTCGGCAACTAGTCGCCTTCTTGGGGGCCGATTAATCGGCTAGTCGGCTAGTCGGCCAAAACCCTAGTCGGTACATCTCTAGTAGAAATGTTCTGTTAATGGAATGGAGGTCTCGCGCTCTTAACGGGACAACACTGTATTTGTAAGTATTACTTTCAACCAACACTACTCGATGATTTTAACAGCTAGTTCTATTCATAAGTACTAAAAGTTCCAAAACTAAAAAGCCATCCCTTATTCTGCGTTCGATACCATACAAATGAAAGTTATGACTTTTGCATATTTGAATGAATGTAAAAATTTGAAAAAGGTTTGTTGTATATAATAGTTTCATCTCCTTTTTACTAACTGCAATAAGCGTGACAGGAAAAAGGGTTGTAATTTTCCACAATGCTTTATATTTTGATAGCATGTATAGTGATAAAATAAATATAGCTTTCCTGTGATTTTCAATATTGTTGTGTAACTGATATTATCTACGAAGTCAGGAATAATATATGATCGAAATCAACTGCTTGGTAAGCAGGGTTGGGCAAACTGTAATCTAATTACAAATTACAAATTACGATTAAAGTGTAATTATGTAATTGATTACACATTATTTTCTGTAATCGTTAATTAAGGTAGTTGACAAAATTGTGGGCAACTACCTAAATTAACGATTACAGAATATAATGTGTAATCCATTACACAATTACATTTTAATCGTAATTTCTATATTTGTAATTAGATTATAGTTTGCCCAATTCTGTTGATAAGATACGTATATTTATAGTATTGAATTTTTCACAAGTTATTTACAAATATAGTTATCTACAAATATGAGGTATCTTTTACGTCACATACATATAATACATGGAAATAATTTTTTTGAGTATCACCCAAGGAAGAATATTTGTATACTTACGACAAAATTGTTTTATTGACAAACATATCGTTACTACATATTATTATTACTTAATTGAATTCTTTAACAAACTTTTCGTATGAGAGGCTATTAGTTATTGTTAGAGAAAACAAAATTAATAATAATTTCATGTTTATGTTTTACGAACTGCCGTGTTTTACATAGACTCGATAATATTTATTACCTACTACGAAAATGTTGAAAATCAAGTATTCCAAAATTTTCAACTGTCAAGAATACATTGGTATCATTCATTGCACGAAATTTCCAAAGGTATCTAAACAGTAGTAAGCTAATAAAGGGTTCGCAAAAAAGCATATAACTATTTCGTAGGCCGAGAAAGGCGAGGAAATGTCATACCAAATTGAAAAAAAATATAAAAATTAAAAGAAGGATGAAATATTGCACGAACAAAAATGATCTCAATGTACAGTTCTTATGCTCAAATAATTCTAATTAACATTAAAGTAGGTATAGAGAATATATTGTGTAGTAGGTATCTAGTGAATGTACTATATTCTTCCTGTGTTTTTAAACACTATGGCTTTGGAATCGAGAATAATTTTTCTAAGGTTAAAATCCTTGTGTATTGTATTATCTTTTTCTCAACAGACATTTTTAATCTGTAACATGATGTAGGGGTTGCAGTGACTTTCAAAGAGCCAATTCTATTTGCTTTGACTTGTTAATGAGGAAAGATGAATTAATTTGTTTTTTGAGAATACATCCGTGTTGGGCATTACAAGTTAATTTATCGCTAATAGTTAATAAGTTTGGTCATACGAAAATAGTAAATACAGTATTAGGTCATGTGCAATAATTACTGTGGATGAAATGAGCTAATTGACTTTTATTTATTTTGACATATAGAATTTTATATATATTGTAGGTGTTTCTGGTCGTCAAATGGTCCAGTTAACGGAATATTCTGAAAATTTGACAGATTTAAAATTCGAAGTTGCAAGTTGATTGGGAACAGCTTTAGATGGCGGTAAATACGTGGCGTGTTGCCTAGTCGGTAAAGCTGTTATCTCTCTTTACTGTAATTCTTTCATACACGACGATGTAACCGTCGCAATCGCAACGAATTAAATGTCAATGTTACTGTAGGGGAGACCGGGGCAAATCGGCCACTGGGGTAAATCGGCCACAGGAAGTTTTACCTAGTAGAAATTAAAATAAAAACTCGTGTTTGCTTTTGTAAACGTCTCTCTATGTGTCTACAATACCAACGGAATTTGATAGCATTTGAGATTATGTTGCACTTTGTAGAAGGCAAAATACGTTTTCGGCAGTGATAAAAAATTTTCGTGACTTGTGGAAAATTTGGCTTGATTCTGTAATATTGGTGTTCTGAAGTTTGAGGTGAGTATTTTTTGATTAAAATAGCGGTACCGATTACGATTCCGATGATAGTGTGAGTTATTTTGGAAAATCTCTATTGTGTTTGAGTGATTGAAGTTAGAGTGTACGTCTGGGGCAAAACGGCCACGTAACACCCGGGGCAAATCGGCCACTCACTGATGATGCCGAACCATAGTAAATAAGTAGTTTTATTAACTTTTGTGCTAAAAATATTCATCGATGCAGCGCTGTCGGTGGATCCGACGCTCAACAATGGAAAACAGTTAACGGTTTCGGGACGAGGTGAGGAGTCGCGTGGCATGGACGGAAGCGCCGCTACGCAGTGCAGTTCGATCTTTGGAAAAAGGAAGTGATATCCGTGCGTTTAAATATTGATCGAAGCGATTGTAGCTTGAATAGTTACGAGGAGAAATGAATATCGTCTACATTTTTCAGCAACGTTAATCAACATCCAGCCGGAATAAAAGGTGGCCGTTTTGCCCCGAAGGAGTGGCCGATTTACCCCGGCATTTTTCGATACGGCGATTTTACACTATATTACAAATTCTCTGGAATAACTTTAGAAAAGGGGATTACTGAAAATTTGGTGCAGCATTTATGTACTATAGGGATTACTCTTTCGAATAGCATAATTCACATAATTGAAAAATTAAATTTTTTTGGTTAAATTTATCAATGAAAAAGAATTGGCCGATTTGCCCCGCTCTCCCCTACTACTACATATAACAAAATACTGACGATTCCTTCCTCTTTTAAAAATGTGATACCTATCAATAAGTTGGTTAATGTTTACAATTATTCTCGGCGTAAACTTTACGGACAACGTACCAAAACGTTTTGAACAAGATTTCATCTGAGTACGTAATAATACGTTGTGTATTATAAATGCACAACTATGTAAAAAATAATGGTACATGCAGAAACGTTCATTTTGCAATTTTGGAATGCACACGTTTAATAATTGACCCCGAACCTATGAATTATTCGCGAGCAATAAAGAAGAAAATATTCCAATGTACATATGCATGGGAGCACCAAACGTTACCGTAGCTGTTAATAGCGTTACGGATGACTTTGAGTAACCCCTTCTAGATCCGAAGCTGCGTCAAAGAATCCCGTGGAAGGAGGTTGCTCGGTGAGTTATGGACTCGACGGGGCAACGTGGCCGCTGCAACATTAATTGGTTCTATCGCCCAAACGAACACATGTCGGATTACTCGTCCCGCTCCGTTGGTACATATACATACGTCAAGCGGCAGCACCGTCGGCGAGGAAGAAGATGAAGGAGAGGAGGAAGAAGAAGGAGCAGAAGAGGGCGAAGAAAAGGCAGCGGCAGTAACAACGGTGACGGCACAGCACCGCAGAAAAAGAGGAAGGAGGAGAAGTGGGACGAGAAAAAGGAAGAACGAGATCGGGACAAGTCTGTTCTTTCATTAATCAGCGATTAAGCCTCTGGCCTCGGCCTTTATGAATTATTATGATACCACATCTCACGACATCGCCATCAGTCACGACTCGTCGTGTATCTTGGTAACTATCTCCGGGGCCGCCTGGCAGACGGGTTTACATTTATCACCGTCATCTTTTCAGCATGCTTGATTTATCTTCTCCGCATTATCATCTGGCACTTTGACATTTTGTTTGAATGGATAAGAGCGGCTAATGTCGTTTCGCCTCGGGGGCAGATACGCGCGTAATACGCGTGTCTATAGAGGAAAGTTACCTATGTACACGCCAGGCCGCGCGTTTGTATTTCGATCAACGCCGAGCAGCTGACAAACTTTGTCTTGACAAGGAATAAGAGGTCCTGAACAATGTGACCAAGTTCGTATTATAATACAAAGATCGATACTTGTCTAACCTATATTGGAGACCTCTTCTTCTGATTACCAAAAAAGAACGACATTTTGTTTGCATAATGCATATATGTGTTGAAGCCCTCTCTTACGTCTACATTATAGTATTAGTCTCTGAAAATTTGTATTTTCCAATATTCTAGTGCCATTTATCACGCAGTCTTCAGTTGCGAAATACCGGTAATTTTCACTCCGTAAATTACGCTTTGAGAAATTTGCAGTGTAATATATCGTTGATGAATGAAGCCTAGCGCACCGTGCGATTTCAACATGGATAGAATGTGCCTTTACAAAGCAAGAATTGCGTTTTCTTGCAACTATGAAACGTAGAATAAGGAAACTTATTAGTCATTTGTACCTAGTATTTCTGTTTTTATCCGGTATTATTTAACGAGGCAATCAATCCATTGTTGAAGCCTGTCTAGAGGGCGTAAGATATGGACAACAGAGTTGGTGTAAATAAAAGAAAAATAACTTTTAATGTCCAAAATGGTACCGTTACATTACAATTTACAGAGTGCAGTTTCGAACTGCCTTCTTTCCTGAATAGGCAGGACGCACCCCCGGAAAATCGGCGCACGTGACTTTAGTTAAGCGCGGCAGATTCGTCACACTCTACGTCCAGAGAAAACAGAGTCACGTATCGACGATTGTCGGCAACACTTGAAGAGGCCCTGTGTGAGACACATAAATTAAATTCCGGCGCTTTGGCACCGACAGTGACATACGTAATAATGAATGCCTTTTCTTACCTTAATCACCACACCCACACAAATATGGGATTAGGTTGATATTATTTATGTTATAAGTATATATCCCTACTAATATATAATGTAAAATGTTGTCTGTTTGTTTGTCCTTCTTTCACGCCTAAACGGATGAACGGATTTCAATGAAATTTTGAATATACATTGCACACGTCCTAGAGTACATTATTAGGCTATTTTTTTTTCACTTTCTATTTTTGAAACGTCATAAATAATTCCTGGATGAAACCGGGTAACAGGTCAGCTAATATATAATATATGCAAACTATATTTTATAGTACTTGAACATTATACATATGTGTGTGGCTTCACGGCTCGCGGACACGAGTAGGAGTTAGGACTGGCCTTTTTGGGCCTTCGCAGTTCGCACCGTCTCGCCCGGAAGAACAAAAGGTTAACGCCGACGTCACCACGGCACGTCACTCCGCTCGCCTAACATCGCTGTGGTCGTCAAGACGGCAAATTCGTGACCTCACATTGGTTTCCTGTTTGATAACATCATTCAATCTGCAGTAAAGCATCGATACCGATCGATCACTTTTCATAACTGTAATTGAAGAGTTCTTGTTGAAGTACCAAAAATCAACGTTTTTAGGAGAGGGAAAAAATTTCCCTGACGTTAAATTGTATACGGATTTGTTTTGATTACTAAATATATAAACCAAAAGCATCACAAAAATATTTATTTGTTGCATTAATATAGTCCAGATTCATGGAAAAAAGAGTTGCATTTGTAGAAAATCGTATACATATGCGCCACTTCTTAGTGTAGAGAAAACCAAATGCACCATTCATTTAAATTTGCGAGCACTGTAATTGTCTCTTACATTTTTTTCTACAGAGGTGGTGTTGGACATACCTGCGGTAGGGTAATTCCGGATGAGATGGCTCGACCACGTTAATGTTCTAGAACGTGGCGATGTTTAGTTGTTTTAGTGTTATATTGCGCGTCGCTCACACGCCGCATTAATCGTGATTTCTGTTTACTTTCAACTGTGATATCGCAGGTAAGTTATTTGTAATGTAAAAATGGACTATTATCGAAAAATGTCTATTTACGTTCTTGTAATGAGATATTGTCGTAGGATTATTGAAAAAATAAGCGAGTCAGCGTTCCTTGACTCTGGGGTTAGTTGGCCCGATTTTTTTCGAAATAGTTGACCCATCAAAAAATCATGTATAATAGCTAGTAAATGTTTCTGTAGAATATACCAACGGAATATAAACGACGAAATAATTAGCGTAGGAGGTTATGGACAAACGAGGCATTGTTGAAAGCCGTAGAAGCAGTCCAAAGTGGCAAAATGGGTGGGTTGTAGAGAGCAGTACAGCTGTACACCGAAACCCGATGACTGGGTTTGCTCTATGAGTTATAAGAAATGGTTCCACGAAGGATGCTAAAAAATTTTTAACTTATGCAGTGAGTGTGGAAAAGTTCTGTGCATGAAAAAGAAATAATTTTTCGTCTCATTAACCTCATAACATGTATTTTTTATATGGGTCATCTCACCCAGACAATCCGGGTGAGAAGGTCTTTCGGATAGACTGCGTTTTTATTTTATTTTTATTAAATGTATGATTATTTTTTAATTCAATTTTATATTATTTAACTAAATATATTTCCTTTTGCAAATATATTTTTGTCCTTTATAAAATCACTAAATTTACGGTGTACTCATGACTTTAAAAAAAGTGGGCCATCTCACCCCATCTTACCATACCATCTTTGAGCACTGGTAACATATTTACAAAGGGAAATCGTATTAAATTTAAATACTATAGTATTACCATTAGCACGTAGAGCATTTTCCGATAAAATTTATTTTTAATTTTGGCACTTACAGTGGTTTCTATAAGGACTCTTAAATTATATATTTACAACATTATCAAATTCTTGAAGAGGATATATTTGACTGAATAAAAAGCAATGGAATGAATTTCACTGTCGAAACGGTCTGACCTGAAACGTTTCACATTTCAAACGATCTCAATATAGGTAAATACTCCAAATATATTATCCTATCCAAAATATTCCACATGAACAATCTATTATCCACAGAAAGTTTCTGTCAGAAACCGGGCTCTTCTGCGTAAACTTGTCACACTGTACGTAATGTTGCGAATGACTGAAAATACATTTCTAAAAAAAAGTTCTCTTATCGTTTCTAAGCATGCCACAAAATATTATATCCACTGAATCGACATGCACGATTTTTCATGTCACACTCACGATCGGTTGACACACTCGTCGGAAAAAAAAATCTCAGTGGATGAGCATAAAGCAGACAACGGTTTATTGACGCGTGATAAGGTTCCTAAGTGCATCGTACCTACCTGTTTCTCTGGAAGGAAGATACCAATAAAGCTCTGGCCAGACACTTTCAGGCATGCCACTGGCCTTAATTGAATTTATGTATCATTTTATTTAACGTGTCAGATTTTCGTGCCAATCTCCGATAAATCTGTCGGCATTAATAATCATAAGTGTAAGTTACGGCCGGGCCAATGGTCCAATAAATGCTACAGTGAAGTTAATGTCGAAAGAGAGAAAAAGGGAGATAGAGGGCCGAGGATTAATGCTAATCAAGAATAAATTATAATCATACTAACACCCTCTTTGCAGCCTCCGCGTTTTCGTGCGTACCGATGGAAGAGGCGCGGGGACGGGGAAAGAGAAGGCTTTAATTTATTGGAGGGCCGAAAAGACATTGCGCGTAAGCGCATAACTTGTGTTTATCAGGATCCGGCCATTTACTCCTGAAACATATTACCGGTTTATCTGCCGGCCGGATAGCTATTTTATTTTAGGGACGTTTATCGTATGCTGCAGCACGGAATATATGTTTTAAATATATTCGTGTACTAATGCGTTTATACGCCCGACAGGGAAACCTTGGCGGTAAGTTGCCCTACCTGTTTAGGGCTAGCATCGAAACGATCTTGTGTGCGGCTCATTTTGTTTGCTGCTAGACGTATTACTTGCACACTTGATAGCTCGATGATATCGCACGTTCAATAACGTTTGAAGAAGTTATATCATACTTCTTGTGTAAATACCTACTCATCAAAATGACGTTATGTGTACCGCCGTAATCCGTGAACTATGAAGGCGATGCTTCTAAAATCGTATCTAATATATCTGTGATCAACACTTCAAATACGATCACGATATAAATGTTGCCTAACATCTGAAACTTCAATCCATAGGGCGATCAAAGAAACGGAGTAGTATTTTTCTCCTTTGCGTATGCTACCTTTACTTTTATTAGTGAATGGTGCTTGTTCGAGTAGAAAAGTTATTGGGAGAACAGTGTAAAATATAAGAACAATACTCTGAGACAGATATTGTTTCACAGAAACGTCGGGGCTTTGGAGGTTTTTTCAGTTTTTGAAGAACTCAAAGAGGAAACATCATTCCCGGGAGACATTCGTTTGCCAATGTACGAAGAAAATTGGATAAGCTCGGCAATTCAGTCTCCATCGTCCTACGTTTCAAGGCGTCTCAAGAGTCGTGGAATCAGAGGCTTACAGCGAATTGAAATAACTTTGAAACACAAAGCGAGAAGCCCCTTGTAAATATGAAAGTGACAAAAGAAAAGTATTGTAAGCTCGAGAAATAAGATCAGCTAATATGCTACACCGAACGAGTAGTGAATAAAAGTGCCAGAAATCTTGAAAACATACCATTTTCTAAATAATATTATACGACTTTTTATTTATTTATTGTTAGCATGAAATATATAATATTTAATTAGGGCAGCGTTATTTAAACTGTGTGTTTCACCAAGTGAATTAAGTGGTTTTGTGTTATTCAAGTTTGTTATAAACTCTGAGTAAGAACGTAAATACAAATATTACTTCGAGAGATATTTTTGCATGATAGAATTCGATGAATTCTCTGATCTTTATTTACGAGGGTATTTCAAATACGAATAGAAAATGTTGAAGTTTTCAAAGAAAAAATATTCACAGTTCGGCGAACAGTGGATTAGAATATACGTAGAGTGATAGTTACTACCCATAATATTTAGTTTACTGGAAAAAGCAGAATTTGTCGCTACAAAAGATGGCCTTCAGTTTGAATATTCACTTGGACTTATCTTCCTTTTTTATTTCAAGTCGCACTCGTCTTATAGTTTTTTTTTCGATTTTACTTACAACATTAGGAAAAGAATATCCTATAATCGCATTAAAAATTCTAAGTTACCTTAATTTTTAAAATAAAAAAAAGGAATGTTTTTGAAAGTTCTACTATTCTAATTTGTTGTTCGTTCAAGGTAAACAATGTTTCTTGTAACTTGATTTATTACCTTCTTGCACATAATATGGTGTATACAATTATGGTATACAGAGTGGGCCAAATAAAATGTTACAAGCTGTATTCTCCGAAACCTGGGACAAGGAGGGCTAAATGGGACAGGAGAGCTAATCATTTAGTGTGCAATTTTTCGGGAGGGTCTCCTAGGGGGATAAACGGACCCCCACATTTTTTTTTTAAATGGAACGGCGTATTAATTTTTTTTATTCGGATAGCCCTTGTCGAACTTAATCACATTTCCTTGAAATATTTTTTTATTCTGCATAGTTAAAGAGTTACGACGACGAATATTTTTCTCAAGAGAAACTTCGTGGAAGCGTCGAAAGATATAAAAATAAATGTATTCTGGGTTTAGAATTATTTTATTAAATACCAAAATGATGTCCTTGCACTTCTAAACAATTATTAAGGCTTTCACGAGTATTGTTTTGAACATTTGATAACATTAATGGAATAACCGATTCACAGACAGCACGTAGTCTTGCTTTCATATCTTCCTTTGTTGTAGAAGCTATACTCATCACTCCCCAGCTAGACTTTCATGAGTTAAATTCTTGATCATGCAATGAATCAATACATTTACTACATGTTTGATCAATATTGCTATATCGTTAGACTCATGCTAATTTACTAAATATGACTAAAACATATGTTGTAAATATAACGTAAAGTGATGATGTCAATATGCAATCATTGTGTGCTGCATTGATTGCTGCAAATGTGATTCAAATATGATCCCTATTTTTCAATGCACAACTGTAGGTAAATTTTGCACAAATATAAGGTACAGTATTGTCTCTTTATGGGCTCGGTTTGGTGTACACGATGTGCGTTTTTCGCTATCCCCACCACTTTTGTCTCACTCCTGTCCGGCGAAGGCGAGAGCGAGATGGAACGAGAGCGAGCGAGAGACACTGGAAGAGAGCAAGGACGGTACGAGATAGGGAGAACGTAAATTTTGTGTAAATATTAGCAGCACGTCATGACTCAAATATGATTCAAATATAACCTGAACAGAATATCCTCATCGAGTGTATAAAGATTGCTACAATATTTTCTGTTCTAATTGAATCATTACGTGTCCTAAATTTAACGCCAAGGTGAGCACTCACAAAGCGCACAACATTGTTGCATTACGTGATTTGATATTCGATAAACTTTACGCAAATTTGCTGCAAATTGACTGGCTGGGTCTATGTTTTATGTAACCCCATTTTAGAAAGAAAAAAGAGTCTGGATTACGGTCATGTTAAATATCATTGCAAAAAAAATTGATTTTTAGATTTTTGTCCATTGCGCAACGCACTGTGCGGCATGCTGAAACCATATTTTCCGTTTCGTGGCAAATGAAACATTTTCCAAAAGTGTGGGAAAAACGTTTGTTAGAACAGTCGAAATAGCTTAAAATATTTGTTTCTAAACGTACTAAGAATGTCTATAAACGTATCCAGTGAATTGAATTGAATTCTACGTCATAACACTTTAACTGTGCAAAATAAAAAAAATGTGTCATAAATGTTCTTAAATCTGGCAAGAGCTAACCCAACAAAAATAATTAATACGCCGTTACATTTAAAAAAAATGATGGGGGTTTATCCCATTAGAAGCCTTAATGTCAAACAAAACTGAAATCAATATTTGCAGTGGTATCGAAGAAAACAGCTTACCAGCTATATACATATCTGCAACATTAATGTAATTTACTGGTAATGTACTTTTCGTAAGTCTCTTGAGTAAGAAATTTCGAAAAAGGAGTGTATTAGTTTTTAACTAAGGTGTAATCATGATCACACCTTTTTATATGTAATCACAAATTGGTGACATAGGGCTCACTGCACCCCAGAGTCCTTTTTGAGTCACCATTTTCGTACTTTTGAATATTTTTAAATTTTCAGTGATAATTGTACATACATTCGTAATATTCATACAAACATGCTCTAATAGTTTTTTTTCTAGAAATGTAAACTTTGATATGATGAATTTTGTAGTTAAAAAATTGTTGTGCAAAAGGCGATTTTTTTTGTTAAGATTCGCCAAATTTTTAAATTTCTAATATAACAGTCTAAAAATTTAAAGAAATATTGACAAAGAAAAAAATTGCCTGGGGTACGATACACCCCGTGTTCCAGTAATTATTACATATCGAATCAATCCGGGGATCGTGCTATTTTTTAATCCCTTGTTATTTGTTAGCATGTTACTGCAACTGACACTGCATCGAAATAAACTGTATTTTACTCGAAATAACGTTTCTTCATACAAGCATCGACATACCTAATCACTATTTAACATTAAATATCTCAAACTTAGTCGAAATACATAGGTAAGTTAGCGATACAGTAGTTAGGTTAGAAGTTCAAAGTTTCCTTTGCTCCTTTTTATAATGGTGCACAGATCATTGACAGTAACATTATAACGAAACTTGTCGATGATAATAATACACCAACGGATATGTAAAAGCCACAAGCATACAAAAACGATATGTCGTACTGATGGTAGGTAGTATGTACACGGATAAAAGAGTAAATCGGGGCATCAGCCAACGATCGAGAAATCCGTGTGCCGCATTTATCAGGGAATTTCTAAAAATGTCTCTCGTCAAGTTATTTCTGAAACGTTGTGGAGATAAACCTGCCGGGTCCGTGGTATAACACTTAAAAGCAAGTCCACAGGAAGATAGTAAGAATATAGGGAGAGAGAAGATCGAGCAGGGCACCGTTTATTTACTCAAGCCGCGAGTTGATGTATGGCCCGCTGCTGGATGTTGTCGGTGCCTTTCATTCGACCGCCTCTTGCAGAGACAAGAGATAACCTCGCCTCTGATCAACGACTCTCTACGACTCTCTAAAGGCCCTCGCTACATGATCCAAGCATGGGGCTGGCATGAATCTCGAGCCATTCGTGGCGGAACCGGAGCCCCAGGCGCGGATCGTGTAATGGAGAACTCGAGGATCGTTCCTCTTTCTGACTTCTCGGACGGTTTTCGAACCAAGGTATCCACGGACGTCAGAATGCGATTCGACGAGGAGCCAGATTTCACCACTGACGCGATAATTAAAGAGGAATGACCGGCACGATTTACGGTACGTAATGTGTTGCGGTAGTGCTTGTTAACTCGTTCTACTACCCAATGTGACATAATAACGCCGTGAAAGGGATAAAACTTGTTAACTTTATTTTCCAGATAGACGATAAAGGATCGGAAGCAACGTAGCGAACCCTGATGAAATATATTTCCCTATTGACGTAACAAATTATATTCATGCCCACTTGTAGGTAACTGACAATCAGTAATTTGCAAGATTTACTACCTTAATACGTCTGCAGCTTTCAATGCGATCTTTTTTGTTTAAAGTACATCTATAATTTCCGTTCATACTAAATCGTGTTTTTTACATATAAATATTTTGTACAGGAAAAATCAAATCAAGAAATAATAAAAATTATGATGTATGGTATTCAGTTTTCTTTATTAAACAATAGTAAACTTGCACCTACCGGGTAGCAAGCAAGCGTCCACTGCCACTATACTTTCTATTGTGATGGTCAATAGTCAGTGCAAATATGACGCAGTCAAAGCAACAACTAACCAACGCACAGTAAAAAAAATTTTTTTCCCTATTTTATATGGTTAGTAGAGCCTTTTGGAATACGTTATTGCTGCTAATTCAATTTCGAAAAAATGTGGGTTAGTCCGTTGTTGCTCTGATTGCCTTATATAGGTATCCTCACCTATCGTCTGTTAGACAAATAATAAAAATCAACCTTTATTATGTAATATTTTTTTTAAAGCTATTATGTCTGTCCAATTGTATTTAGATACAATTATTGTCATCCAACGTCATCTGTTTAATAAGTGTGTTCAAATTAAGATAACAGGTCGTTACTGTCAATCGTCGAAAGCGAACAGTTGATAAGGAAACTTTCGACATACATAACCTATACTGTACGTATCCGCGGGCCTAAAACTTGCTAGTCTTTAATTCTCGCCACTCGTCTGAGTAAATTTTGCCAGGGTCAAGGGAAATCGCGGTAAGATCGACACCCTCACGTCGACCCTTATAAATCCGTGCCTGCTGGTGGGACTATCGGAGTCCTGCGCGGAGATTCTCGTATGTATAATGCGTGTGGCGCTGCCCACGGGGATATACATGAATTAAGCGACGGTTATTGCCCAACGAAATGCACGTTGGAAGTTTATCACTGGACTCATACACACATGCAGGCGTGCACTTGTTAACACGACTGCTTACCGTAAGATTACGCAGTATACCATAACCCCCGAGCAAACAAAATAACATCGGGTATACGACGATTTTCACGGGATTCCTTTATCGTGATCAGATGTACCGCGTCGATTCAACTTGGACGTACACGTGTTCGCCTCTACCTTTTCGCGAGTAAATGTTGTCTTAGAGGTCATAATGATGTCATCGTCGATGCATAGCTTCGGCGGCGAGGAGGTATGTACATATATATCAAAGAATATTATGTTCTTTGCAACACCGACGCGGTCGGTTCCGCGTGAGAATAAAATGGAGTGCGTTTAAAGTTTAAACCTAAGAGGACTTGCGAGGCCAATGCGCCGCACTTAAATTACGTAAGGGTAATTTGGGTGAATCCTTACTCCCTCCCACTCCCAGTATAAGAATTCGTAAGATTTGATATTCCAACCCCCCCTCCTTACGTAATTTTTTCAGTTATTAAAACTCTTTTAAAGGTTTATGAAATTCATTTAACTCGGTTTCGGGAAATTTAAACTAAAACTACTTTTCTGGAACATTAATGATAGAATTTATATTTATTGAAAATTAGGTTAAACAATATTACGTAAGACGCTATCTGACCCCCGGCCCTCCTTGTAAGAAAACGTAAGAAAGTCGCGACCCCCTTCCCCCTCCCAAAAGGCCTTACGTACTTTAAGGAGACTTTTTTCGGAGGGGGGGGGGCAACTTTAGGATAATGATAGAGAAAAATATATCCCTCTTGTTTTTTTAACCCATTTTATATTATATTTTGCCAATTTAATCAAAAATTTAAAGCCGCAATTTAAAAATATTCCCTGTTTTAATATTAACTTAATAAAGATCAGTTTTGAAAAATAAGCGACATTTTTTCAAAGCCCGGGGGGGGGGGGGCAATTGCCCCTTTTACACTCCCCTCGGGACGACCGTGCGCGAGGTCTTCCCTGACTCCATTCATTTTTGCATTATCCATTATTTATTTCGCTGTTTTCAATTATTCTTTTGTCTGTGTGTAAAATGTCACGTTACGTTAAAATTTAAAAATGGAACAAGAAGTGTAATGTATTCTCTGGTAGGTATTATTTAATGAATTAGTATTTACCACAGTGATGTACATATGTACAATGTATAGGAAACGTTACTCTGGAATGATGTAGGTATACACGTAAAAGCCAATTTTCGAATTAATCTTTTTCCTTTATGAGTACATTTTGAAACGTTTTCCCTTTTCTTTATACAGCTTTAGTTACAGAAAATACTCATTTCTGAATTAGGGTAATAATTGTAAGTCGTCGTTACCCATTTACACTTTGCTAATTATAATCAATAAAAGTACTTATTTCCACGGTAAAATTTTGTAAATGTTCAAATATGGTAAAATTTCAATTTTTGAGGAGGCTCAAATAACCACAGAAGTTAAACTAAGCTGAAATCAACTTATAATTACGATTGATCCTGCCCGCCCGACTAGTCAATATCAAACAACTGTCCATCAGCCACTTATTGAAAGATTCTTCAATGAGTTTTCCATGATATTCACATTATTCGTCACCGTTCCATCGAAGAAACCGATTGGAGAGTCTTTTGACAGATAATTGCCTGCTGCCAACTAGACGGACAGTAAAAATCCACCTTTACTATCACATGTGTTTCGAGTAGTGATAGAACTTTAAGACGCTGTTTTGCAAACGTTTTGAGCAAATAAAAAATACGGAGTTTTGAGACAGTTTGACCTGTCTTTAGACTAAACGAAGAATTTTTTTGTGTTTATCATACAAATAAATGTGATCAGATCAAAACAAACAAAGTAAGACAAAAGAAAAGAAAAAGAAAAACGAAGGTGCAAACATTTAAGTATTCAAAATTTCATGACTTGGAAGAATTTCAAGACCTTCAAATCTTGTTAGTTAAACTTCACAAGATTATACAAGACTAGCAAAATACCCCCGCGCTTCGCTTCGGGCCTAAGAGATATTGAGGACACCATGAAAACACAATTCACCCCTTTTGACCACCCCCCTTGGAGGTTGATTAGCGGAGTATCCTGAAATTGTTTTTTTGGCATTTATATGGGAGGTAATCTTTGTGCGTAAGAACCAAGTTGATATCTAATCGGGCCTAAGAGATATTAGAGAATAGGGAGTCCGAGAAAATACATTTTACCCCTTTTCACCCCCTTTGGGGAGGGAATTTCCAAACATCCTTCCTTAGTGGGTACCTACGGATCGAGCCCCCGGCCACTTTTCCCCCCACGGTGTTGTTTCGCGAGCGAAAAGCGCTCACCCGGTCGCCGCTTGGCGTTCGCGTCGCGGACTACTATTATTTAAAAATCATTATTTTAAAAATATAAACATGTTAGAACCTTCCTCTCGTCAAGACGAACAAAGTGATGCTACACACTTGTGACTACAGTTCATATTTACTGAGAAACCGCATTTCAAAGTATGCAACTTCAATTTTATATGTATAATCGTATAGATATAGATTTCTAAACACAAGATTCTTGCAAAACATTATGGAGTCTCTTGAGCTTCAAACTTTAACTCAAGATATTTCAAATCGTGTGGAATGCTATCACTACATAATTACAAGTAATTAAAGTTTCACAAAAGTCGAATACCTACTTAAGATATTTTTGGGAGCTGGTCAGACGAAATGCATCCAAGGCACAAAACCCAATTTGATTGGCTCATGTATGTGGAATAATTATTTTCCTGCTATGTCTTAAGGGACCAAACCCAGACAGCACACAGACATCTGAAAGACATCTTATAGACGTCTGGAGTCAGACGTTCCAGACGTCTGTAAGACGTCCGTGAACGTCGTTTTCACGTCTTATACAAGTCTTCGGCACGTCTTATGTCACGAATCAAGACGTCTTAAAGATGTATTTAAGACGTCTTACAGAAATCTTTAAGATGTCTTTTCTCAGACGTCTTAAAGTCGTCTTTATCAGGTCCAAGTTCAGAAAAAAAAACTTGACGGTGACGAGAGGACTCGAACCCAGGACTTTCCGTTTACGAAGCAATCGTTATTCGCACCTACCCAACACACTTCCTTATAAATACTTCCAAATTCTAGTTACATATACATTGTATTAATTGTTTATAAAAAACGCGCATTACAGCGAAATATTCTACAGAATATTATTATTAAATGTCTTTAAGGGACAATGACAATTACGATATAACAATAATTGTGAATAGGCGAGGTTCAGCATAAGTGCTGCTCTACAACCTAACCTAATCATCATTCGACCTCTAGACTCATTTCACACACTGTCATATAATTGTATTAAAGAAAAATTGACGAAACAAATGTACGATAATTGTGTTACTATATGTTTAATATTCCATGTAAATGGTGCAAAAATTTGCAAATCCTTGCGCCGGTCCTGCTTTAAGATTGCTTTTTACGGACGTCATTCGGATGGCTTTTTACCGAAGTCTTTAAGATCTCTTTTGACAGACGTCTTTAAGATGTCTTATGAGCGTGTTAAAGACGTCTTGAAGACGTCTTGTGGATGTCTTAAAGACATCTTAAAGACGTCTTTCACACGTCCGTACGACGTCTGAAAGATGTCTTTGTCACGAATCAGGACATTCAGACGTTCAGACGTAAAACAGACTTAAAATGGACGTCTATGAGACGTCGTGTGCTGTCTGGGAAGGGTCCTTACAGCATTTTGTGACAGACCATAGACATGTGCACACGTTATTTTTCCATTAAGAGAGTTGGAAAAATTTCCCGTATCGATATTTCAAATTGTGTTATACTTTCGACCACTTTTCGGCATTTGAATTTCGAAAATTATTAACGGGAAGTACATCGTTGGATTCTGTAATTCTTACGCTACGCTTTGACGTATTAAAAATTTCTTTACCTCACGCTGAAGTGTAAATATTAAATGATTACTAAATGACTGCATGTGGGACAGAACGGAACACTTTTCGTGGGGTAAAACGGAACACCTATTTAACCCAATTCCACCAATCCAATGGGAATGTATCGCAAACGAAACTCGGTCGAGGTGGCGCTCTGATCGGAGTGCCCAAGATGGCGTCTGAGCATGCGCGTGATGACGCCGTGACGTCAAATCAAACAGCGCCAAGATGAGCTTGGCTTTGCGCTTGCGTCGATTCGTTTATAGTGTTTATTAAGCCAAACTCATCTTGGCGTTGATTGGTTTGACGTTACGGGCGTCATCACGCGCATGCTCAGACGCCATCTTGGGCACTCCGATAAGAGCGCTACCTCGACCGAGTTTCGTCTGCGATACATTCCCATTGTCTTGAAACTTTACAGGAGTGCGTAGTTATTATGACAATACAAAAATATGAGAAAAAAAACGGCAGGAGTGAAAAAATTACCCAGTCATCAATAAATATAACCCATAACCGCCATAACCACAAATCCAAACGATTTGAAATCAACCTGTAACCACAAATCAGATCAATTCAATCGATATGCGATCAGCATATAACCACAAATCAAAACTTAGACACTAAAAAGTAAATAATAAAAAAATATGCAAAAAATTTTTTGTTCGTTAAACAATTTTATTTAAAATGCACCAAAAATTCAAAAATTCTCCATGCACGTGTTGATATTCAGTATTCATGTAAAAATCCATGTGTATTTGGTTATTTTCAGTAATTTATATGTTATCTGGTAAAATATTTTTTCTTATGTGTATAATATATATTTCTGTTATACTTTATTTGTAATAGTTATGCCTAAAACATATATTTATAGTTTTTAACATAAATGAATACATTTTAAATCATAAAAATAAAGATGTACGTTTACATGGTCTTCAAGTGGGTGTTCCGTTTTATTTCAATACCTCCGGTAAATTTCATTTTCCGTCGTTCCCAAAGATTTTTCTTAACAATGGCTTTGATTTTCTTATAGTCTAAGGTCCACTGAAGACTCCTGTTGAAGTCCCGTGTCTTTTGCTCCTTTCAATTTTATGTTATCACCCTCCAAAGTTAAGATTTCCGTTTTACCCCACTTTCCCCTACTTAGTTACGTAACATCACACTCACAGACAGTAATCTTATAATTGGCTAGTCGGCTAAAACCCTAATCGGTACATCTCTAATAATAATGCCATTCTAATAATTTAAATAATGCTTTTGCCGGTATTAGGTAGCTTTGAAAGCTATATGCTAACCGACATTAAAGAATTAATGTTGATTTAAAGTGAGCGGTCCATTTCTTCTCCCCATTTAAATACTTAAAGTATGTCGGTAGGGTGCAGTTGAATTTAGGACTTCATGAAGTAAGATCGACTCGAAGTGTTTATTCGAACGGATGGGATTATTTCTGTCGTGTCCAATATCTAGTTAGTTTCTACATAGAAACTGATAAATAAAATTCAATAAACACCAAGTACCTATTTTGGAAGAATGATTGTATATTAAAGTAGAGACTTGAAGAAGTAACCACATGATTTTTTCAGATTTTTTGAAAGTCAAAAACAACCATGGACATAAACGACCCAGTGTGCCCACGGAAGGTGCAAAAATAAGTGTGCCCACGGCGGGTTAAGTACAACATAACAATTGTGACATACGACGTATTTGCTTAAGTATATTTTCCCTGTCGTAAGTTATAAATGATTTATAAAACTGTAATTTCGTCTAATTTTTTGTGCATAAATTGTTAAATAGTCTAATTCTTTGGTTTCCTTCCTTTGGTTACACACACCCATTAAATTATCTTCGAGCTAATAAAGCGAACAAAAAAACTCGATTCCAAAAATGATTCAGGAAACTGTAATAAATACCCTTGAGCTTTACCAGAAGATAAGAGGAATACATCTCCACTCCACCTAACCCGTGGAATGTGTTTCCGTGACAATATCACAGTTAGTCGTTAGCGTACATGTGAGACGAGATAACGTGCGAGTGGATAATGACATTACTTTTTCAACCTGGCTTGGTAATCGCGCGTAGGGAGAAGGAATCAAAATCTTATCCAAGGAGATTTCCGTTCCTTTAAAGGACATTACCTCTGGCGCCTAATGGTGTATAGAATCATGTTTATTGGAATGTCACAGGTCTTTGTCTGAAACAATAATAAAGCAGTAAAATATAAAAACTGGTTATACTTGTTACAAAAGCACTAGACTCTAAAGTCACACAACTGAGTTGTTTCAAGTAGGAACACTAGATAATTCGACCAACGATTACAATATATCTAATACGATTGTGGTTAAGAGCCGCCATATAAATAATGCGAGCAATGTAAACAGGACGAACTACTAAGAGTATTGCGAAATACGGCCGAATCGAATGTCCGTGCAGAGGAGTTTGGAATTCTCGCGGACCGGCTACCGATATACCTGGTAACAATGGAAATGGACTTGGTGGGTGTTGAGTGGCCCCCACAAGTGGTCAAACATTCCAACATCGAATCGCTGGTGGAGTTCGAAATGTGAACGTACAAGCGCTGCAGAACGAAGACCACAAGTGCAGTTTCGCGCCCCGTTTCTCGTATGCATGCATACCGCATTGCTAACAGATCAGCCAATTTTGGACGGCGATATGTTAAGACCTCCTACAATGTAATGGCTCCAAATCCTCGGAATACGATATCTACGTAGGTCTTTCGGTTTCGAAACGTAGTACATATTACCGATCTCGGGTCTTCTGATATTCCGATGTGGTTACCGTTTCAACGCAAACCGTGTCACACACTGATTTGAAATCCTAATGGAAGTTCACGTGCTCCCCAGCGCACACGTATGCTCGACGTTAGCTTCCAATTCTTTCTGGAATTATCGAAAACTGACCTTTTTTTATTAAATGATATGGCTTGATTCGTTTCCGGGTGTTCTTTTAAATGAAATACTTTGTAATTAAATTTGAATTACGTAACGAATTTTTTAGTTGGTAATCCTATAAAAATTTATTTTGTATAACTTGTATATGTAGATATACTGTTTAGAAGAATGTTTTTTATGAAATTGTGAGACGATAAGATTAATGTTCCCTGTAAGGGCGGTAAATACAGGTAAAAGCCGGAATGCTTTGCGAGTACATAGGGTAAAGGACCCAATTACTGACACTTTAAGCGTTGACTCTAACATTATCTTATAGTTTTGTACTTATAGACTAAAAGTATATGTTGTTCTTGTTATTTATTATTCTTTAATATGTTTACTTGATGAAAAAATTTGCTGGATCTTAAAACTTCGATTTTTATGTATAAACTCATCAATTTCAAAAATATATTTCGGGATCTATTACTGACACTCTTAAAATGTGTTTGACTGAATTACTGATACCCCAATTACTGCCAGCTAACTTAGTACTGTTTATATCATTTTAAGGTTATGTTGTTTCATGTACATGAGTAACTATTGCTATGACAGTAATACCAAAATGCTTGAAACCCTTGTACCAATCACTGTCACCCAATTATTATTAAATAAAAAAACTTAATGAATAGGTGAATTGCGATTGTTATTACTTTCTGTGATGCTTATATTATCTAAAACATTACATTTTGTTCTGTTAACGCCGTAAATATTACAAATACTGTATTTTCTTTAACGCCTTGTTTTCTCTTTCGCAAGTAACGAAGTCATCGTTTTCACACTTCTAATATCCGCTTAAAATTTTTGATCGTCTTATCCAAATTAATTAAGAAAAAATTAAGTGCTGTATTTTGTATCATCATAAATAACAGTTTCAATTGTATGCTAAATATTTTTTATGTATCGTTTCACAAGGTTTATTCGTTATTTTATATAAAACAGCTTAGGGTGACAGTCATTGGGTCCTTTACCTAGTACAAGTAACATTTGTTTCGGTCTAATGTCTACAAAAAAACGGAAGCAAATGTCTTACACCAAATAGGGCCGGAACTATTTGTCCAATTTGTCGGTATTTGAATATTCGAATACTCAAATTCAGTTGCTCAATTATTTGGCGAATATAATTCGAATATCCAAGTATTCGAATACTATTCGAATATTTAAGCATTCGAATACTATTTGAATAGTATGGTGTGAATTATAAATCAAGTTCTTTATGTTCATTTTTTTACAAGCTTTTATTTAGTTTCAGTTGTGAGCTCGTTAGTTTGTCAACTTGAAATCTTGTAAGCTAATAACTTGATTTATAATTCACATCATACTATTCGAATGCATCGGTATACATCAGTATTTGAATAGTATTCGAATAATAACATTTGAATACTCAAATATTCCAAGTTTATTCGTAGCATTCGAATACTTGTAAAATATTCGAATATTAAATTATTTGAATAGCCCCAGCCCTAACTTCAAGTAAATGGGTATGTACTAATAGCCACTGGCAATCTCCAATAAACTGTGGACACATGAGCGCACGAACAAAACATTAATTTTCGTGCCCAGAACCTCCTGTCTATCGTGCATGCGCACGACGGTTATCTGTTAGTCGAAGAAAACATTTGGTAACATTACCAAACATTGGTGGAACTGTTTTTCTCGCAAATAAATTAATATTATTAATACATCCTCAGAATATTACCACAAAATACAGAAATTTCCACAAACATTGCGGTTATCCAAGTATTAAAAAGAGAAGATTAATCATAGTGGTACGTTTCAGAGAACTTTTAGGTACAAATGTAATCGTTTTTAGTATCGAATTTTGGTAGACTCGTAGAACATCGGCCAATTAACGTTGCAAGAATGTCGAAAGCTCCGAGTCCACGGATTAAAACCGCCGCATGAATTTCATCCGTACCGAGTGGCGACGAATCCTTTTGGCGGCAAATGTTACTGACACACGCAGAAAGAAGAGGAAAGGAAGACGGGGTGGAAGCGGCTTCGATGAACAGAGGAGCGCATTGTTTGTCGCGGAAGGCATTCTCCTCTGTCGGCTGTCACCGGAAACATTCATTACGGCGCATCGCCTGCTAGGAATCGCTAATGTATTCGATGAGAACGACGTGGATGTCCCCGCTGTAGCATTTTCGAAGGACCCGGCACTTCACTGGATTGGGAATTCATATGGATAAAAAGAACTATCAGAAAACTCTTCCCTTGGTTTCGAAAGGCTAGTGGGATGCCCCAATATATTTCTGCCCGTTTGATTGAGTTCCTCGTTAGCGGTGGTCCTTCATTGCCAACCAAAAAGTACACGGAACTAAATCTTACTTTTTGCTCGGGATTTCTCTCTGTATATTATATTGACGTCTGAATGGTGCATTATTCCCGCATTTCCACACTTACCGCGGATGGAGTAACAATGGGCGTCAAAAGATATTACATAAATACATAGCGTGTCCGTGTAAGGGAGCGTGGGGTAAACACGAACGCGGGGTAATCGCGAATGCGATGTTACGGCGTTTTAATAAATAAAAACGATGTTCCATCTCCACTAGCTAATAGTGTGGGCCGGGCAGAAAGTAACAAATACAGAACGCTTATGGTATTCAAGATAAACACAATTTATTATTTTCATAATTTTTCAAGTAATATTTTGTCCATTTCAATTGCATGTAATTACTGTTGAATTAATGATACAATTGTTTTTTTAAGTTGAAATAAAGCACTATTGTACCAACATTTTATGACCAAGGCGTTGCTTGAATTATGATTCTAACCTCTGAAATAAATTCTTTTTTATTTTTTTATGTCGTGGGGTATTAACGAACATATTGGATGTTTAGCCGATTTTCATGAAATTTTCAACATGTATAAAACTTACTTAACCTTTATAGGGCCAGGATTTTTTCATTGAAATTGTATATTTTATTTACTTAAAATTTATGCATATATATCACCAAAATGGCAGGCAAAGTATCCAAATTTTTAGGTGGCTACTATAGTGGCCAGCCCGGCCCTCTCAAGGTTAAATCTACAAAAGGGATTTTTGAATTTTCATTACAGGGTCAGATAAAAAAAGTTTCACGAACGACCTTTACTATTTTTTTTTCGATATTTCGACCAATTTTTCTAACGCACAAAAAGAGGAATTTGAAAAATACATTAGGTATAGGTTGTAGCAATATTTTTTATGAGTTGACCATTGCAGCCGCGCTTTCTGTGCGACTTCTGTGATATTTAGCACTGTGTAACACCAAAGGTTTTGCTTTTTCACTATAAAGTTGATTTTTATTATAATTTTTCAAAAATTCGTCACAGTACTTTGTAGATGAATAGTTTAAGTATGTTTGTAAATAATAAACAAATTCATTTCTCATATAGTTTTCGTTTTGTTTGTTTTTTGCTTAGGTGCTCGTAATTACCCCACCCTCCCTTAATAGAGACGACCTTTGGTAGATTTACGCGAGATTAATACAGGTATTCTAAGAGTTATTATCGTTTAATGGAGAAGTTGGAAATATAATTACGTATTTTGAACGAGCAACAAATTAAAGTAGCAAAAATTTTGAAAAGTAAAAAATATTTGAAATGTTTAAATGAAAAGGGGTTTTACTACGAAGTCATGGCAGCTTGATTATTGAGTTTTTCATGTAGAATCATATAATATCCTTGTTACAATAATGTAGGGTACATCGACACAAAATTAATGACCACTATTTTCATTGATATCACTGCGGGCGTTGTGGTGTACCTAGAAATTTTCGAAAAATCTATGTTTCGATTTTTATATTTTCTTGAAGTACAGCATCTTGAAAATATTCTTTGAACGTGTCAAATTAATCCGACCAAAATTGACAAAGTTATACGCGTGTAAGTAGGTAGGTGTTCCTCGGTGTAGTGCTCAGACCCAATATTTTAAACGCGTTTTCTTCAAAATCAAGTTTTCAAAGTCGGTGACACACGTAACTCAAAAATTAATGAACTGATTTACTCGAGGCTTTGTAGACTTATATTGGGGTTTAAAATCTAAGTGCTATCAGGAGCTTTTCCTTTTTTCTACACTCGAAAAATGTGCAATTTTTTGCCAAATGTTGATGCTTCAACTTTGCACAGCCGCCATTTTGTTTCAAAATAATTTTTCGCCTAGATAATTTCTTATATTATCTAAAAAAAAAACGAATTTTCAACTTTGAATGATTCTGCACCGGGCTGCGGTTGTCACCGCAAAACGCCTAAAAAGGACGTTTCGGGCATCGCCTATAACTCACAAACCTTACAATACTTTTTACCACAAAAAATACTGAAATATCCGTAAGATGTCCTCTTTCCAATCGACTAATGTTTAATAATAAAAGTTTATTGGATTTTCTAAAAAAAATCCCAAAGAAGCATCTAGGTAGGCCTCCTCCCTCAAATAATTCTGTACCTACAAATTTGCTAAACTCTTATTAATTGTACATAAATATTTCCTTTACGCCTCCACCTGAAAAATAAGTATTAACATCATATTATGCGTACAATGAAACTAAGCAACATGTCTGCAGCATTTTTTCTATCGCCAAAAATAGAGGAATTATTCAAAATATCTGCTTTAAATGCCTCACACTGCATATACCTATGTACTATGTAGTACATGACAGTTTCATACTTATAGGCACGACTGTTCCGTAGAATTAGAAGTAACGAGAATACGTAAATATAGGTATAGAAACTCATAATTGTTTCTCTGCTGGTTGGAACGTAGTTCGCTTTCAACACGATTTTGGTCTCTCCGACGATTTTATCGGACACTAAATATTCATGTCCGACAGCGTCGATTTCAGTGAGCTGGAAGCATGTCTGTCGAAGTACCTACTGATTAGGAGTAATACAGTTGAGTAGGCTCAGTTTATAGGATCTCGGAATGTTCTTCGCGAGTTAAATGGCAGAGTAGAATTCAATGCGCATGCGAGTTCTTCGCAGCCGTCATTTTCTTCGCTACCTGACTGCATATCATCCGTGACGCAAGCGAATGCTAAGTACAACCTTTCAATTCGAATTGGGTGGAGGAAACGGAGTAAAATAATTTAGTCTCTTTAATGTATGTAACATTCATTATCAAAATTATTCTATTAGGCTCAGTTCCGGATAGTCGGTTAACCTAATATGAAATGGATATTAAAACTAATACTGATATTATTTATTTTATCAGAATTAACCTAATATGTTTAGAATTTTATGCTGATTTAGAAGAACTGGTCGATATTTGTAGTACAACAATGTTTGCTGAGAATCGGCTTTAAAACTGAAGTCATGACATCTGACCATGTCTCTCGAGGTGCCGGGAGAGGTGGTTCTTGCCGTTGGAAAAGACGATGCTCAGAATTATTCATGAAAAAATAACAGAGAAGAAAGGAAAATTATTTATGAGTGAATAACAACTACAGACTTATCGATATTTAATTTGTCTACACTAAACAAGTAAAGAATACATAAAAAAAGTTAACTACTTATTGGGGATTAGCAAAGCAAATGAATGAAAAAGTGAATAAATGAAATAAACAAAGAAAAATAATAAAAAAAATCCCCCATACAATATTGTAAATTTAACTGATAGAATAAAAGTTCAGAAAGTGAATCATCTCTCACCCACAATTTGAAAGTGAACCATTTATCCCAATCAGAGAGATGGTCTTCTCGTCAGTTTTGAAGGGAAGGGTTAATAAGACCAAATACTTTATTGTCCCTCAATACCTCTACTATTATGCAAAACATTAAACAAAAATTAACTTAAAAGTATATTTTAAATACGATTCAGTACACTCCCTACCGTTTTGTAAAAGAAGTTAGATTTAGCCTCCGCTTAACCTTTGTAGCCTATGTATCGCGAAAAACACAGAAGGAAGCGAAATGACGCTGTATATGTAGAGTCTGAAATATAGCGACTCCGCCAACTCTCCTGCCTCAGTGACTCACTTTTTTCTACCATAATTCAAGCGAATGCCTGCGATTTATATGGCAATCGAGAATCAACAATGTAAGCAACGTGTGTGCTTAAAGCCACCAAAAAGAATCTCAGGATACGTTTCGTGTCTTGCTTTCGGCTGTTCGACGTGGCTGCTGAGGCGTAACAGGGCAGGCGGTAAAAAGAAACGCAGCAGCACGGATGCTAGGAAGAGCCGGTGCGAGGCAAAAGAGTTCGGAACGAGCGAGTACAAAGTTTATAGGTTCTCGGAACTATCCGGCTGGGTTAAGTCAAATCGAATGCGCGTGAATACCTTCCATAATCGTCACTTTCTTTGTGGCCAGTCGATGATCGAGTAAGCGTGCACCAAGTATAGCTTTACCAGGGATTCGAGCCGTCGTTGGCGGGTGTTTCGTTTGGGCTTGGGAAGTTTGATAGTGAGAGGAAAGAGCGTTTCTCGGTCGTAGTAGCGTTGCTAGCAAGCTGGTTGTTATCCAGCCGTAAGTATACAGAGCGGCCCAAGGGAAGGGGAGTGCACACATCGGTACCAACTGTGTAATTTGAGGGTAATTCCGCGAGTCGTATAACCTGTAGGTAATGCCGGCAGGCAGGCAACCAGCCAGAGAGTGCATCAGTGCGCTGCTCGTTTCGTTTAATTGGTCGTTCCCGGGTTTACGAGGTTTCAACCGAGGCGCTACGACGACGAGAGATGCTACGCGTTACAAAGGATGGCTGGACTGCCAACCACCGGCTAAAATCTACGTTCGAACTTTCGAGTAACGCCTTCATTGGTAAACCCATATGCCCAAGAAATCTTTGTAGGCTCGTATTCCTGGGAATTTACGTGGTGGTTTGAATCCTGTATGATAAACCCTTCGATCTTTTCGTTGAGTTAACTTCATCGTTCATAAGTACCATATCTGTTTACCATTGCGTATCCTGAAACCACAATTGGAACATCACCTTTTGCTAACTGCTATAGTAAGACCACACAGCTAATTGATTCATCTACATCCTTGACAGAGATTCTCCTTTCTACCTAAGTCTCGATACCTTTCTCCCATTAGATTTTCATATAAACGATGATCACCAGGTATACCATCGCCACAAGATCGTTTGAAGTCTTTTGAAAGCCACTAACGAACTTGTGGTAGCCGTTGGGATGAACGGTGAGAGAATGAGGTGTAAGGCAGGGGTAACGGACAAGCCATTAGAATCTAGACAAGAGCTTGGAATTTTTCAAACCATCTCAACACGTGATTGGTCCGTGGCAATCACCCTTTCTCGATGCACTTCTCACTGAGCCAATACTGGAGGTTTGCCACGTATGTGGAGGAGCGTGTAACGTACGTACATAGGAAATGCGAGCAGAGGGTTTAATATCGCTGGCCGAGATAGAAGCAATAAATGCTTGTCAAGTAAATCAGGATGAAGCGCCATCGAGGAGCGCGTAATGGCCGCATTAAGTGAATAACTCACGGTTGCAGTGTCAGACTCCGGGGCGCAACGTGAGCTGTGCGTTGGACTGTTAGGAACTGTTAGGGGTGATAGCGGTGCCATCAAACAACTTTACGGCGTTAAGTGCTGCCGAGACCGGTAGTTGATGCATTACCAACCTAATTTCTGCCAAATACTGGTGTGCAAGCTGTCTCTCGCTCAAACGTGTACATTAAGCTCCTGGTTTCGCTTCTTTTGATCTTCCGACGGGATATTCAATTAAGATTCGATCGCCATTTCAAATAATTAAGATTTTTCCTCGGAATTTCGCGTATCTTATTACTTGGCATCTCTTTCTATAAAGTGACACAGGCAAGTTTACAAATTCCTCGATACGCAGCAAAACATGAGGCATTTTTTGTAATACTTACATTGAAATATGTAGAATTATATTTGTTTGAATTGCTGCTCTTCTAAGGGCAGAAAAGAATCACCGAGATTTTCTATTTATTGCACTTCTGTTTTACCAATCAAATCTGTCAGGATGCACGTTTCGACAGAATTCGTGATAGAAGCGAAGACAACGTAATCTCGTGTGTAAAAATGAGTAAAAATGCTGCAACAAAGTTTTTTTATGTAAGGTTTCATTTTCGAAAAAAAACGACTTTAAAATCACACCGAGTATGTGTGCATTTATTTCAGCTCGACTTGTCTGACTATGGACAAGTAGGTGCATACCTATATCTACCCATCGCTGAGTGATGGGACTGATACCGTATCGATACATATCGATACCCTTCTACAATTTTCAATCTACATATACGAGAATATCGATACCTGTTTGATACCTACACGTAAATATCGAAATAATTTCGTAACGTATGAAACAAATATCGGTACTATCGTAAAGTATCAAACCGGTTTTGATTCGATTTAGTATTGATATGGTATCGATTGAAAAAGAATCGGTACCGATAATTGATACCAACTACCTAAAATTTTGATACGTATCAATATTTCCTACTGAGTACTTTGGTATCGAATTGATTGAATATCATCAATAGTATTGGTATCAGTCCCATCACTTGGCAATCGTATTCCATCTGTCCTGTAGTCATAAATGCAACTATCAGTTTGAATCTATACAGATAGCGCGAAGCTATCTATTAGATAAAACCTAACGTTCCAACATGATAATGTTCCGTCATATTTTAATTGAGAAGTACAAAGTTCATTAACCCTCGTCAGGCAGCACAATTTTACAACGTTAACAGGCGGCAGAGGCACAATTGCACTCTCATATATTTTATATGAATATTCTCACTGTCAGTATAATTTGTGCGATACATGGATAACATTTAGTCTCAATGAAAATCTTTAAAAAAAATTCCTAAATTTTCTTCAATAATGCAAATTATCAATTTTTTACTTTTTTTTATTAAAATAGCATTATCATTAAAAAAATCATATTCTTTTTTTCTTGCATTATCTTCATACAAAATATATGAGGGCACAATTGTGCCTATGGCGCTGTTATGGATGCAACCCTCGACTTGACCCCCTATCTCGGAAGGGGGTAGACATATTTTTTTGAAATTTTGGTCTATATAATTTAGACCAGAAATTTAGAGATGTCACGAAACTTCACCTCTCCACGGCTTCTGGAAGAAAAGTTATCGCAATTTAAAAACGCAAAAGTTACAATTGTACGTATGCCCCCTGACGAGGGTTAAACCAAAGGCAACTGTTTGATTTCTGATGACAGGGTCGTCTGAGCTCTGTAGTATATACTACAAACAGTCTAAATCCTGCCCAATTAGGGAAAATAATTATAATAACGGTTGAATAATAATAATTGACACCCGACCTGGTATCGACCTCACCTGGGTCGGTATTATACGCCGCATCGTAAATGCATTTGTCGTTTTTAAGCCCATTTTATACGTGTCATTTTTCGCAAATGTCGTAAATAGAAATATTCATTATTTTAAGGTTTCAACAATTAAAGTGTTGGAAAAATATAGTTCTTTCTGACTCGCTTGTCGGTTGCACGCGAATACTATAGAATACTGTAGAATACGTCGGTTACGTCGAAAACTACGATAATCGCCACTTTCCTAACCCCCAAAAAGTATTTAAAGGCGTGGTGTTAATTATTGTTTTGTACTTGTTTAGATAATAAATAATAAAAAATGAATCGTGAAAGGTAAAGTAATTAGAAATAAATGTACAATAATCATATGGACTTCGCCGGATTTTGATCTACTCTCAGTAGTTCAATTTTCTGTCACTAGTTGGCGTATCGAAATTCTTGGTTTCCCAATGCATTTCCTTTGCCAACCTTTCAATATCCATTTTTCGTCAGTGTAACTTAATTTAATTCAATATGTTTAATCAGAATTATAATTATTAATAAATTGGCACTTCTTTATAAACTATACGAAAAATGTATTATAGGTTAGTTGTTTTTATTTCAGATATACAACATTTACGACACATTTACGACATTTACAACATTAAAGACACGTGTCGTGTATAAAATAGAAATTTTGTGTCTTTACCCACCACTGCACCCTACGTTAGCAGGAACTCGTGAATCGCCATTCATAAAAATTAATTAAGGTGAAGGTCTCGTTCCTTTCGGTGTGTCTCACGATAGGACTTTCAGAATACGAAGCTGGTTCGTGTTTCGGAAGCAATTGTCGGATAGTGATATTACAATGTATCCACTCGAGAGCAAGTCACAACGCGTCCGCTGTCTGAGAGTTAAAGGCTCCCACAGACCAACGCGAATATTCGCGGTGGCAGCGGATCCAACGCGGTTTTTTATACGTGGCGGCTTATGGGCAGCCGCGTTTGATCCGCATTGGATCCGCTGCCGCCGCGATGGATTAGCAGCACTTTAGTAAACGCGGCGGCTTATGAGTTTGTTCACATCAACGCGAAACATTTCCGCGTTGGTTTGGGTGTTGCCGACTTGCCAAGCCAGACGAGCCGAGGCACGCGCCGTCTGATCGGTCATCAAGCCGAATTGCCGAGCCTGGACGAGCCGAGAAAAATCACCGATTCACGCGCCGTCTGATCCCACCTTTACAGTCGTTCTCCGACAGTTACTCTCTGACGTAGTGTTCACTTGTGAGAAATACTCTCAAAAACTGCTCGCGAGAGATTTACCCTCAAGTGAACACCCACTTATATAAACTACATAAAGGAAGCGGTACAATGTTCCGGACACATTGAATGAAAGATATATATTATGTAAGTAATGTCTTTTTAAGATTGTCGGTTTGCTCAATTGTAACTACGATCAAATAGTTACAATTTAATAACTATGGAATTTTTCTGCACAATTGCAATTACGATGTAATTGTTCTGCACAATTACAATTACGAACTATGTAGCTGATCAAGATAATTACATGTGATAATTACAATTGTAATTGTGGTCAACAAACTTAACGATTACAGAAAGTAATCTGTAATTGAATTTCACAATTACATTTCCATCGTAATTTGTAATTTGTAATTAGATTACATTTTACCCAACTCTGGGATGGACCGCATTCGCAAGTTGCTGGTTCAAATCCCCAAATTTCTCCATAACCTAAAATAATTTTTTTTCAGGAAAATTATAAAGGGGGTGCATTTTTAGCATCTGGGGGTGTGCAATTAAGGCCGCAAACGCGACCGCACCATACCCCCATTCAAATTGATGCATTTGCTTTATAATAATAATAATAATAATAACTCGTCTTTATTCACCACAAGTTACACGAATCAAGTGATGGGTTCTGCTAGTAAAAGTATCCATTCAATTGAAGTATTTCTGTTTGTGTATTGTTTCCCTAAGGCAGAGTGAAGATGTATACATCTACTAATAAAAGTATAAATTTAATATCTTGTGTATATTTTAATAAATCGCATCAATGTACTTACCTATATATACATTATGTATACTCTCGCTGAATTGACGCTTCGACTGTAACATAGAGGAATATATAATAGCGAGATCAACAATATCTAAATTAACGATATAAAAAGATTAAAATATATTAAAGATTTTGTAGACCTTATGCGTAGAAAGACGTAAAAGTGTACTTACAGGTCGGTAGCTAGACAAATCAAGTCGACGTAACCCATACAGCAAAATACGTTGCTGAAAGGTTGCAGAAATGCTGCAGTTTCGTTGCAGTTACGTTGCAGGTAATATTTCTGAGATGTTGCAGAAATGTTCCTATGTCCGCCCGTGTGCAACATTGCATGAAATATTTCTGCATCTTTTCTGAGATTTTACAGCAACTTTTCTGCAACTTTTCTGCAATGTTTCGGGCAGTAGGGCCAAAAATAAAAATTACGGTATTTTATATTTATATATATCGGACGTGCTGCGAGGGGCCCGACGACATGAATGTGTGTAACAGAAAAAATAGAAAATTATTTTACCCCAGGAGATTCGAACCCGCAACCTGTAGGACCGTAGATGAACACTTTACCGCTGCAGCTACAACTGTTCATTGAGAAGATTGCTTACATATTCGATCTTCTACTCCTACCGAGCAACACTTTAAACTCAAATTATTCAAAAGCGAAGATTCGTTTTGACAAACTCAATTACATCACCCTAATCGTGGAGTCGGATATTTCACAACAAATTAATTTCGACGCTTGATGTTGTATTAAGTTGATGCATATTCTGTTATGAAATATCCTGCGTAGTACAAGAAAATAATGTTTTTTTTTAGTTTTAGCGGATTCTTAATACAATCGTTTAACATCATTTATTTTATTTTCTAGTCTTCAGTGTTTGTGGATTTACATTTCACAGCTCAGACTTCTTTGCAAATATCATTTATTGCTGTATACAGTTTAACAGTTTGCATAAACCTTATAGGGCTAATTAACTAATGGTATTAATTACTTATATTACATATTGTCCGTGTTTACACATATTCCCTCCGAGGTTGCCTGTGAAATGTAACATTGTATTCTGTTTGTCGACATATGTGCCCACACAGCACAACGTCTGGCAAAGTCCCAAAGACGTCTAAAAGGCGTCCCAAAGACGTCTTGGGGGCGTCTTGTTACAGATTAGGCTGTTCAGACGGTCTGAATGTCCTGATTTGTAACAAGACGTCCCCAAGACGTCTTTGGGACGCCTTTTAGACGTCTTTGAGACTTTGCCAGACGTTGTGCTGTGTGGGTGATATAAGTAATTAATACAATTCCTTAGTTAACACTATAGGGTTTAACCAAATTCATTAACTATATACAGCAACAAAAGATATTTGTAAAAAAGTGTTCCATGTGCCAATTACTGCCACTGTGCCTACTATTGCCATTTAATTCATTATAGGTAATAAAAAAGTTCCGTATTGTCGAGTAAAAATATGTAAGACCGTATTCAATGCGGTTCGTTGCAGGAATGTCGCTGATACGTTACGGATGAACAAAGCGTAACCTAATATATACTGTGTAGTGGGTATACTACGATATTATACTAAATCTATATACTAAATCCATATTATAACAGTTTTTGAGTCTTGCTTACTGCGGGACCTTTGTTGTAAAATCTCAGAAACGTTGCGGGACAATTGCTGAAAAATCTCAGAAACGTTGCTGAAAACTTGCTGTAAAATCTCAGAAACGTTGCAGAAAAGTTGCTGTAAAATCTCAGAAACGTTGCAGAAAAGTTGCTGTAAAATCTCAGAAATGTTGCAGAAAAGTTGCTGTAAAATCTCAGAAACATTGCTGAAAAGTTGCAGAAACGTTGCAGGGTAATATTGCACCGCAACATTGCTGAAATGTTGCAGAAATGTTCCTATGTCCGCCCGTGTGCAACATTGCATGAAATATTTCTGCAACTTTTCAGCAAGGTTTCTGCAAGGTTTCTGCAACCAACTGTGCTGTATGGGAAGTGTGCTCACACTCGATGAAATTGTAGTCATTATTTTTGACAACGAAGTCTCGTAAAAAAAATATATTCTAAAATTTTTGTTTATTTTTGCACGCGGATTTGTTCTGTTTTCGATTTTACCACGAATTTTGCAACACCCACGATCAGTGTTTTGCTCCCTTGTTCGCCTCAGCCTTAAATTTCACAAACATCAGTCATGTACACTTTGTAAAATTTGTGTAACTTTACTTTGCTTGATACTGAAAAAGAAAATATTATTAACTAATTGATAATATATAAAGAAAATATAATAAATATAATAATAAAGAAAATATTATTAACTAATTGAGGTGGGTGTCATAGAAGTTACACCTGTAATATCGTCGTACCAATGGTAATGTTGCGAAACTGCAAAAATTTAATTAACTTTAAATCTTGATCACAGCATACATTGATGACAAACAAATAAAATTATACATTTAGCTGAGAAAGTTTCTTATCTCGGAAATCAATATTTGTTTACAGAGGGAAAATTATAGAGGAAAAGAATCAGAACACTATATTTCAAGACATCCTCATTAAACTGACCCAGGGTATTTCCTTTTCGAAGTATGTTTTTTTTCGGCAATAAAATATAGATGAGTGAGTCTACAGAAATAGGATTTCTTTGAGGTTTTCATTTTTTAAGAGTCTTAAAACCGTTAAATCATACCTACTACATTCTCATCAAAGCGAAAGATAAAAACTGTAACTATATAAGCAAACAATGAAATACTGCGAATTTAATTTATTTATATTAAAGAAAATTCTGTTATATATGAAAGTCTCAGTCCGTTGGTACGTCTCAAACCACAAATTTACACTACAACCTATGCTCATGACACGAATTTAGAGTTATCTACTAATTTTTTATTTTATATTAATTTTACAATACTCATATTTATCTTTGGATATTCAACGTATATCTGATATAATATTATAATATGATAATTTTATGATATGGAATATGGAAAAAATATTTCTTTTTGCAATTAAAAAGTTTTAAGCACAGCTGCTTACATTAGACTTTTATTGAAATCTCAGTCTCCTATAGATAAATTAAAAGAAACAAATATAAAGTTATATCTACTAATTTATTTCACCTACCGCTCTCGTAACAATGCTAATGCATGTCCTCTTCCATGCCTTAAGCCTCTTACAGTTCAAAACTAAATGAAAAAACAAATGGATAAAATCACTGCCAAATAATTCCCATTTCTGTAAAACCACCCGGATACTAATTTCTCTGAAACTCGTTTTTCCATATAATTTTACACTACTAATTCTACTTCTTATCTTATACGTAGATGCATACCTCGTTTCATTCGCTATTCAGTCGATGTATTGCAACGAAAGAAGGATGGAATCGGATACGGTAAAAACTCGTGTAGTTATCGTTCGTACAGAATATTAATTTTAGGAGTGCAGGAAGACATTAAGCTACGGCAGTAAGAATGGCCTCCAGCGGTATCTAGGTAGAAAGAAATAGGCTGACGATAGGGCTATAGCGGATCGTTGACCAGAAATAATTCACATCGGTGCCAAAACAACATCATTTACACCAAACGCCTTCGCCGGGTTATACCTCCTCCGTTCGTAGCCCGCTCATTCTTAGAATTATATAGTGACACGGAAAACATGGCAGTTCGACGGCGTGCAGTGAGACAGCGATATACCAGGAAAACAAGCGTAAGAGCGCAGGAACTGAGGAATATATTTATAGCCGCCTCGAGCTATTAAGATAATTTATCGGGGCCATTAGCGAACAAACGAGAGCATTAATCTATTCTAGCTTCATAAAGAGAACTTCGTCGACGATTTTGTAACCTGCGCGCCAAACGAGCACTTCGGAGTAAATTGATGGATCCCCCTGACCTGGCTGAGGACCCTCCGTAAATTGCTCATAAATTTTTATTTATTCCGCCGCAAATAAAACTCCGGTACGAAAGGATGCAGAGAAAGAGGACGATAAAGGGCGGGGGTAAAAGGAAGGACAGAGAAAGGAACGATCTACCTCGGTTGCTGGCTTCGATCTTCCCGCACTCCTTTCAACCTCATTCGTCGATTCCTAATAGCATCGGCGATTTTCCACGATCGTAATTTTTAATCGACATCGGGACACTGTCACCAACAGTGGCAAGATATTTCCATTTTATGATTGCTGGATATTTATGCTTTCTGCTACACGACTAACGAGACTCGCTTTCTACAGGAGCACGCGGTAGACCCTTGGTAGTAAAGAAACGGTAACTTCACCGTTTGCAGTAATACTTATTTGGGATTTAATTTATTGTCGGAGAGCTAAAATTGCATACTACTTGAATAATAATGTATGTTCTGTGCAGGTGTCATATAAATCTGAAGGATATTTTTCTATTTACGGTACGTGGAAAAATCGGAAAAATTTAGTTTACATTTCAGGATATTTTTTTGCGTGTATTGACCACTGATAGTTGTGACACATCGTATGGGGTGATATCTGTTTCATTAAATATACATACTGATCATTTGCGGTTTTTTAAAACTATACTTCTTTGCCGGTATAAATACCAACAAGTTTTGATATTATAAAAAAATTTAAGAAAAAGCTAAAACCGACTTCAAATAATAAAAATATACCAAAAAGTGAAAAATAATTTTTTCCCTTATTTGATCTACGACTCTCATATTTTTTAAGTCGGCGCCAGATTTACATAGGGCAAATGATGAGACGCTGACTTAAAAAATATGTGAGTCGTAGATTAAATAAGGGAAAAAATTATTTTTTACTTTTTAGTGCATTTTTATTATTTTGAAGTCGGTTTTAATTTTTCTTAAACCTTTTTATTTTTAACTTTTTAGTTTTTTATATATATTGACACAACATGCTGAGGAGATATGCGAGTACGTACATAAAATAATAATAATTAGGTGATAATAGTCTTTATTATTAACCAGAACTGGCAAAATAGTGGGCCAATATTGATGCAGTCTAGGATGGGACCACCGGGGTATCGCTCTTTTCGAATAAAATAAAGATCATCAAAATCCGTCCACATGCTAAGGCAGCGATGCCCCGATAGACGGTCCGAGAGCACGAGCATTCTTCGCGTTTTCCAAAGCTCGCGTGGAAGGGGCCACTCGAAACCAATGACGTTGCGGACATGTAACGGATGGGGAAAACTCTAGTAGTGTGCGTGTAGTTTGTTTTTATGTATGTTTGTTTATTTCAAATCTAGAAACTCAATTTTAACCCACTTCCAACTATCCAATAGAGTTGAAACTTTGCAGCCATACGTAGTTTAGATGACAATACAAAATTATGAAGAAAAAGAAACCGCTCCAGGGGTTTAAAAAATTACGCAGTCATCAATGAATATAACCCATAACCACAAATCCAAACGACTTGAAATCAGCCTATAACCACAAATCAAATCAATTTAATCGCAATGAAATCAGCATGTAACGGTTATATGCTGATTTCAGGGTACGAGCCTACATGCACACTACTAGAGTTTTCCCATCTGTTACATGTCTGCAACGTCATTGGTTTCGAGTGCACCCTTCCACGCGAGCTTTGGAAAACGTGATGAATGCTCGTGCTCTCGGAACGCCCATCAGGGCATCGCTGTGCTAAGGAGTTATGCGGGGACAAACATAAAAAAAAAATAAAAATAAAAATACATGCAAAGTCGAATCTATAACCCCCTCCCGTTTTAAGTCGGTTAAAAATAAAAGGCACTTATGTATATATTTGGTGAAAACATATCTTCCTAAAATAAATTCATATTACATACTACTACTTTGTTCAGGTGTTTGAAAAACTATTTGCCAGGAAAATTTTTATTTAAAATTCGTGCTATTTTCTGAATATTTTTCATAATAATGATCATAAAAATGGTTAATGATCTCGAAGATCGGTGTCGCGGACTTCGACTTGCGATGAGCTATTCGAAAGCTTATAAATAAAAACATTTTGTGCCAAGTTTTAACTTTGTATTTCGACTTGGGGAGTAGTTAAGGGCAAAAATTGAAAATCACCTTGTTGCCAAATTTCAGAGGTACTTTTGTTACCGAGGCACATATTAGCTATTTTTTCAGATTTTTGATTGAAAAAATTGAAAAACGCAAAATATCCTGAAAAGTGCCGATTGTGTATTGAAGCTGCTTGCAGAACTAGATTTATATTTTCCTGTAAGTACATATTATTGTTACTATTATCCTGATCTTTTTAAATTTTTCAATTTGGTGTGCCAAATCCTTCCTTGATCAAAACAGCATAGAAATAAAAGAAATTAAATAAACCCAACCAATTGAAACTATCCCACACAGCACACTTCGTTGCAGCAGTATTGCAGGAACGTTGCTGCAATATTGTGTTGTTGGAGGTTGCATTACAATATTGCAGGAACGATGCTGCAATATTGTTTTGCATTATTGGAGTGGCAACGCACCTGCAATATTACAGCAATATTGCAAGTTCGTTGCCGTGCAATGTTCCGTTTGCAACGATCATACAATATTGCAGCAATATTGCAAGTTCGTTGCAGCGTAATGTTCTACTGGCAACGATCCTACAATATTCCTGCAATATTGCGCGCACATCGACGTGCAACGTTCCAGTGGCAGCGATCCTACAATATTGCAGCAATATTGCGCGCACATTGACGTGCAATGTTCCACTGGCAACGCCCAAGAAAAATTGCCTACATATTGTCGTGCAATACTGTAGTGGAAATATTGTAGAAACAGTACAGTAATACTCTGAAGCAACTATGACTTTGACTAAATTTGAAATATGACGTCGAATAGATTCTACAGCATGTTTTATTTAACTGGATATGCCAGAATTTGTCGTTGGCTGTTAAAGATATGAAAAAAGTGTAATCGTGGGAGTTGTTTGTACATGAATTTAAATTATAGAAGAGATTTGAAAATGAATTTAATTTGTTTAGATAGAGTAGATACTATATATTTTAATGTGTGAAATTATTATTATTATTATTATTAAACGAATTTATTGCACAAACACGTATATACAATCAAGCAAGAGAAAAGAGAGATGAAAAGACAAATGCAAAGGTTTAGTCTAAAGACTACTTTCCAACCTAACCTAAAATGACACCGGATGAAAGTTAGAGTCCGCGCCTACAGAGTTAAAAATCCCTAACAGATTTGTCAAATGTGCCTTCGTTTTTTAATAATTTGAGTTTAAATTTTTGCACGGTACGATTCTGCACACATTCATGTCGTCGAGTCCCTCACTGCCCAAAACGTTGCGGTGGGGGTGTCCATTGCTGTAAAATTTCCGAAACGTTGCGGGAATACACTCCTGCAATATTGCTAAGGCGGACATAGAAGTGAACCCGCAACTACAATGCAATGATGCGGTGCAATATTTTGCAATCTCGCAACGCAATATTGCCGAAGAGTTGCAGAACCATATTGCCAGAATTTTGCCGATTCGTTGTAGAATCATTGCCGGAATGTTGCAGGACTACATATTTGTACTGTTGCCGCAACTTTGCAAAAATACACACCTGCAATATTGCGAACGCGGACATAGGACTGAACCTGCAATGTCTCTGCAATGTTATGGTGCAACATTGCAATCTTGAACCGTATCATTGCAGAGACGTTGCTGCAATGTTATGGTGCTGTGTGGCATACCGTCGATATGACATTTTAAAGTAGGTATCTACTGAAATTTTAAAAGCGTCGATGGCGCAGGTGTAAAGGTTCGAACTGTCAAACCGTTTCGTACTTACTTTCCGAACATAATTGAAACTTTGCACACATACATAGTTCCGATGTCAATACTATATTTTCACTAAAAAGCATGAAATACCTTATAGTAATTTTTTTTAAAAATCAAGTGTTTATTAAAATTTATTAAATAGGAACCAAGTATTCGAATATTAAATTATTCGAATAATCCTAGCCCTACTCTAAAGTCATAAAACAGTGGCATGTACTTGTTTTCCACTGGGCCCCTCAATTGCGGGTGAGTTGCAGCAAAAATCGTGTGTGATGTCCCGAATCTTTTATACCTTTAATCGAAAATTAGGTAAAATTCAAAATGTTACAGTTGAAACCGATCGATATAGCGAATCAATATCGTGTATATGTATGTACACAGGATAAAGCGACGCGCGCGGCACATCCGCCTTTAGGAACGGTCGAGTAGGGCGGAAAGGATCGTGCTGAATCCCGGTGGTGTGACGGGCTGCCTACTCGCGGCTGGGTCTGCATTGATCAAAGCGGCAATTACTGTCATCGTAATATTACTCGGGACGTTACTCGCGGTGAGGGTAGAATAAGCAGGGAGAGGCAGGGTTGAATCACTCCCGCCCTCGCTCACCCCGTACCTGCCAGCTCTGTGCTTTAGCCACCGTCACACCACCTCTCATTTCAGCCGTTTAAACGTTACGCCTCGTGTAAGCTGCCGGTATAGCCCGAGTAATGATTTCCTGGAATCGCGTTTGATGTTGCGACCCGTTATTAGTTTTCAATGGAAGCGCCAGAAATTTTTCACCTCGCTCGTTTTTCAGCCTGCTTGTGATTCTTCGGTTTCAGGTTTTACACTGACTGCTGGGCGTCTCGTGGTTACACGAGCCGCATCGATAATCACCTTCCAGTTCGTCGACGCTGCGCCGCGCCGCCCATTACTGCTGCAGTCCCTTTTCCTGTGAATCAGCGCTTTCCAGCCGGCGCCCTGCGCAACGTCGCGATTGTATTTCATTAAACACGAGCATTCCACCCTTACGAATCAAATGTTACTTGTTAACATTTAATTACAGTGGTGTGTATGTCGCGATCGAACGAGAAGGGGTTTGATCGCGCAGTCAGACGAATTAAAATTTGTTTCCCTAAAATAAAAGAAAAACAAAAAACTGTAGAGGGTATTCGGGGCACATAATGCGGTTAACAAATTATTTATGACATGGTTATACTTTCCGAGGTTCAAGATCGCCATTGTTGTTTCAAGTGGAACTGAATGTTTCGATTATCGTATTTTTGTAGCTTATGAGAAGATAAATTTATTTATATACCTATAACACCCTGACCATCCTGTGCCTTTCAACAAGAAAATTCCATATTAACTTGATTTCGAACCCAAACTTGCTGGGTTTGTTTTCAAAGAAAAATACTTTCGACGCTTTCCAAAAAATATCGACGTAAAAACACACTAAACCGCGGACAGGATACATATCCCTCGGCGTGGAAAAACGCCCGTGCCACGCAACTCTTGCGAGAGAAAATTTCTTAAATATAGGAAATTCAAAACTGTACCGTGTTTTCAGCTATTCCCGTACATGCACATAGAAGCCAAGAATAATTTTCTCTTTACATCGTCTGAGATACCTGCCTTATTTTTACAAACTGTGAAACTAATTTTAACTTTTCATTTGCAAACTTTTTGTGAATTCGATCGTATTTTCCGTTAACGTGTGTGTCATAAATCTGAAAACACGTAGCAGTCTCAGTGAAATTAATTTGAAACACGGTTACCGACGTGTTCTTTCCAAGCAGGTACATAATTTGTTCCCAGCTGAGTAATGGCCAAAATGCTCGATCGATTGTAGAATGGCATATTCTTACGCACTCAGAACACCGAAGACTGATAACGTTAATCAATTTAATTGCATTCTGATCGTATTTGAATGGTATTCAATCTTACAAATTAGGTACTTTAGACCAATGCGGAAATGCAAAGACATTTACATTGATTTAATCAATATTAGTCATATTTCAAAGTTACCATTTCCAGTAGAATAAAATATTATAACAAATTTTTCTGTACAAAACAGACAAACACGGGTAATAAAAGAAGTATCGAATGATTACTGTTCCATCTGAACATGCGTGTCAACAATAGTTGTACAAAATATATATAATATACATAGGAGTATACCATTTCCGCATATGTGGTACTGTTTAGAACCTCAAATTTCAGGTTGCGTAATGACGCAAATAAAGAATCAATTATAACCAATCGCAAGACCGATTGTAAGAATATTTTTCTGTTTTACAAAGAGGTTATGTCACGTGTCCATAACTTGTATACATAAACTATTAAAATATTTTTCAGAGTATCTAACAAGGGAAGATTCCGAACCCGGAAGGCGGAAATTCAAAAAATTCTGAAACGTTATGAATATGTAAGGAATTTCGTCCTGATTGCAACGCAATTTTTGTTTTTGCTGCTCAAATTCACTATAAAAGGTGGAATCAGACGCCACTAGAATCAGCGAGCCGGCTCGGCTAGCCATGGCTCGCCGAGGATCGCCTAACCTCGCGAATCGGCGATCAAGAGCGTTCTCACTGCGTGTGGATCGGCGTACCGGCTCCGCTCGCGAAGGATCGCAGAGTATCGCCAAGCGGCTCGCCCAGGGGCTCGCCAGGGCTCGCGGAGGATCGGCCAGGCTCGCGGGTCGGCGATCCATAAGCGTTCTCCCGGCGCGGCTAGGCCCGTCGTTTCAGCTGACAATGAGCCAGGTTATCTTTTCTTTGACTCGTGCCACATTTACCGACAACGGTATGTCCAACACAGGTTGTGCGAGGCGTAAGCTCATCATTCCCACGACGCGTGGCTCGGCGAATAAGGCACGAAACTCGCCGAGCCACGCGCCGTTGGATCGTACCTTTAGAGTTTGGAGGATGGAGAGGGTATCGCCTGAAGAAATTTGATACAGTAAGACGGTAGCGGGTACGGGGGGCATCACGGCTGTTGACACGAGATGATAAATCCGGGGCATTTTCGAAAAGGTCGGGGAGAAACTCGCAGCCGGTCAATAAACGTCAGAAAGCGGAGGAAGCGGGGTGAGTTGTATATAGGGGCTTAGTTACGGTGCGGTTTCATGAAATTCTTAGTGGGATGAGGTTGAAAGCTACGTCTAATAATGGTATAGTCGTACGGGGGTTAAACACGTAAAAACAGGGCGAAGATTTATGGCGCACCACGCTCCTCTCAGCGTGATGTTGGATAGAGACTCCAACGAAAGTTCCGCTAGAAAGGGAACAGCAGGTCAGCCCAGTGTCCCGTGGCACAAAGAAGAATAACACTGCCAGACAAACGCAATGCGACGCCCTGAGATCGTGTCACATCTACGAGAGGCAAAAGGTACGAATTGATTTTCGTCGATCTCTTGTCACCGTCTCGTTTTTCATCCATGTCCTTCGAACGCGTGCACCGGGCTAATAGCTAGATCCTAAGACACGATTTCGAAGGTTACGCAGGCTTTCTTCAGCTCTTAAACCTTCAGCGAATGTTGTTTGGCCAATTTTAGAAAACGTAAGGCATACGTACAGTCTGCGATAAAATAGTTAGAACGCTTTAAAATTTCATATAACGTAAGATGTATATCAAGTTTGATGTAGCTCTTCGAAGTATGCAACCTGAGATTATAAATGAATTTGTTATGTTTGTATTTGAATTCATATGTTCATTTCAGAAAAGAAGGATTTTAATTTTTTCAATAAAAAAAAGGGAAAACGGAATTACAACGTATAAAAATGTTGAAGATCTAGACGATGTTTGTACTCGTCTCAGTAAAATTGGTTATTTAGACCAATGATTTGTGAAAAAGAATTATGTAATCCGCAGCAGAATACAAACAATTCGGAGACTTGTACAAAACAGGATACCTAATACAAAATTAAGAAATCAACATTTATCTGTTAACAGAATGATGTAACAATAGGTACCTTAACTAAAATAAGTATGTTGAACATGTTGCATTATAAAACTACACATTTCAAATGAAAAACTTTCTATTTTGATTGAAATATTATATAAAATATATGGGGTGGAAGTTAACAAGCTTTACATACAAAAAATGAAAATAATTTTCGAGCGTTAATTGTCAATGATTTCTGTCAAACAAAAAACTCTATCTAACAGAAAGTAAAAGTGTTTGAAGTCTCTTTAGCCACAAACGCATTGCGTCAGTAAAAAAGAAGTGATCCATAAGTATTACTATTTTTTTAGTTCTATGATAAAATATTTACAATCGTGCACTTATTTTGTTACAATAATTATATAGATCCACTAGCTTAAAATACCCAGTTTATACATACCTATCTATCTCTACATATTATAAAATAAAGACCTCCGTAGGCGTCTGTCTGTTTGTTCGGGCTAATCTCGAGAACCACTGGTGGACTGCAATGCGGCCCCACCACCCCATAGAGCATTCTCAAGGAATGCTTCACTGAAATCGTCACTGCCCGGCCTCCTTTTGTCACAGGTTAATGTTTTAGATACCGAAACCTTCGAAATGCTCTATAAAACGGTGAAAACCACAGTACAATCCGTCAATAGTTCTCCAAATTAGTCCGAACAGGCACCTATTGGAGACTTTATTTTATACTATTACAGATGTGACGCCACATTCGTAATATAACAGACAATTTCTAATTGAAAATATTCTTGATCAGTCTTATTTCAAAGACTTGAATTGCCTTTCTGTGAAATAATTAATGGAACAATTACCTACATAATAAATGGTTGCATGTGGTATTTTTTTCTTATCCCAAAGTACATATTGTACCCCAGTTGTCAGAAACTGTAATAGTGTAATAGAATAAAATTGATGGAATTTTTGGTCAATTTCTGCCGGAAAAGTTGCTAGTTTAAAAGAAATTTTAATTTCATTTTTGCAAAGTACTTTCCATATATTTGTTAGACAATAGTCAATTCTTTTCCTACTGAATAATAGAAAAAATATAATTACAATTCGTTAGGGGGCAGCGCGAACTTGCGAACCATAAATGCTTGCACATATTTTGAAACATATATTTAGGTAAGTAGCACTTCAGCACTTTGAAATTAAAATAATTAAAGCTAATCACCTTTTTGCAAAAGTACGTCCGCGTGTGTATTAAGATAATTGTCACTATCAGCGGTTTTATTTCTGTGTTGTTCAGAGAATTTCAAAAACTCTATATGTATGTTATAAAAGGCGAATAATTTCTGTATGGGAAATAGTGATAATAACGAACTTAGCGAGCATGTATAAAGTAATTTTCTGATACCTCATGAGATGTAGTGCATGTGCAATGAAAATAGCAACAATTTTACACGAGAATCGTGAATTACGTAAGAATTGAATTGTGTTTAGAGTTAAAATTATCACTCAAAAATGAAGTTTGGATGATTTTTAACACTCAACCTATATGTATAACAATACAGGTTTCGTTTACGAAGAAATATAATAGTATAACTATTTTTTAGTTATAACTTGTAATACGAGTATACCTACGAAAATAAATTACATGATTTGGTTCTCTTTTTAATGTTAAGTAAAAGTAGTAATTTTATGAACAGTTTTTTCTAATTTAGTCGAAGTTGATAAAAATGGAGCTGCACCCCTCCTGCTGCAAGGTTCTCAATTACTGCTGGTAACATACTTACGAAGATATACTGACGACTTTTCATTTTATTCCATCACACTTTTGCGTATTTCAAACCGTTTCGATGGTGCAGGCCTACGTACGATACACGCGTATTTACGTGCAATTCAAAGACAATTTTCTCGAAAACGAAGCCTTTACCGCAATTTCGTCATTCTTGATTTTCGTCTTATTTTTGCCTGTATAATCACTCCCTAGAGTATTGACCATATGTAGAGAAACACCCTGTAGACTGAGCAACAATCGCCAGAAACATGTATCTATATGTATAGCAAGTTACCAACAGCTAACTGTGGGATACACTGATTTTTATCCGGCAAATTGTATTCAACAACTTGTGTCTGACGACTTGTCCCTTGAAGATCTGGACGCACATACAGTTCCGTGTCAGTACCGGTGTGCCAATGATCAGAAGAAGAGAAGCGTATGGAGAATCTCTGAAGGAGCAAGGCGCGAGTTACTGTATCCTACAGAGATGTTGTCAACTCGCTGGATGCATGTTTCCCGGTTAATTCGTACAATTCTGTGAAGCTCACAGTAAAGTTAATCTCAAAAATAACAAAAAAATAAGAAATCGGCACATCCAAGGGGGCTCTGGCATTTGCCCTATACAGCGGATTCGAGATCAGAATGAAATGTATGTTGGTGGTCGTCCAAAGAATTTTTTCAAAGGTTTGCAACACATTTAATGGCTATGGATCTTGGAACGTCAAATGCCGGAAGGTCGTGTTCTTACCACCAACCGTGGACATCCCAAAAAATCTTGTTGTAACAGTGTGTCCAGTTCAATTCTGAGGAAGTACCTTCCGAAAACTGAATGTTGGACCACGAGGTTGCTCGACCTTTCGTAAGATATCCCGTGGCGTGGGCCGGATACCTGGTCGTAGAAGTCGCAGGAATATATGGAAGGTGTTCATGCAGGGTGGAATTGCAGGGAAGTAGAAAAAAATCTGGCTTGTGTGTATTGTGGTTATACAGAGTACAAGAAATGTTTCCGCGGGCTTCCAGGCCTGGGTTAAAACGCCCGTTGTACTCTGCAAAGTGTTAAAGAATGATTGATAAATAAAACGTAGGGTTGGAAGGTAGACGAAAGTTGAGAAAATAGATAGCCAGATATAAAGGCAAGTAGATAGATAGATAAGTAAATAGAGAGATAGATAGAAGCGGAAGGTGAGGGAGTAAAAGAGGGGAGGAGTAAGGGGAGGGAGACAGAGTGAAAGAGGGAGGTGGGCTCCATTTATTTTCGCCTCCGTGTTCCAAGCAGAAGCAGGATGATTTATGCGGAGCGAGTGCCGCGTCTCCACGCTGCGGGAGAATTCTCGCTTTCAACTCTGCACCCAGCCGTGTCGCCAGGGTGGCAGAGTGTGGCATTGCCTTCACTCTCTCAGTCTTCTCAACATCGCTGGAAGCACTACGATGCATCTTTCTTGGATGACGTGCAACTACCGACCTTCCTCTGCAGTCTGCTACTACTGCTCCCTCTCACTCTCTCTCTCTCTCTGTCTCTCTCTCTCGCATCCCTTCTGTCTTTCTCGCGCGCGCAGGCACACGGATGAACGCTTATTCAGGAGTGAGGCTAATCATAGATAGAGCAACGACAAACATTCTGAATTATGTCCGCCCTAAATGAACGGCACGTACCGAAGAGATAGGTTAAAGAATTCACCAGGAACGAGCACACATAATTCTCTGACGGACGTTGAAAGGTTATTTTGGTTTTGTTCGCTCCCTTCAGAACTACATACAGGCCAAAACGCCTTCGTTTTCTCCGATTTGACCCATGTTATATTTACCTTCTGCCTCAGGACAGAGTTTCAGATGCTTATCGTTTATGGAACCTATTAGCCTATTAAAAGTGTACTTTTCGGAAATCCTATTTTCGTTTGAACTCTCAGTGCGACTTAATGGAAGCTATCTTATTCGTCACTTGTCACCTTAATAATGAAGCAGCAAATGTCCAGGCATTAAAAGGAATCTAACAATACTCCTAGTCCAGTCGGTATGTAATCGGGGCAATGGATTGCTCGTCACCAGACGAAACACTGTGATCAAACCGACGTACGCCCGCGTACGCTATACATACTTTGAGAGCAAGGAATACAGACTGCTACGGATATTGTCAAAGAAAGGCGCTTTAAATTACCTTCGATGAGTAGAGCGGCAACAAAGGCACGTGTTTTGCTTCTTCACTCAGGCCCCATTTATCTCCGCCGATACAATACGGCCCGGATTTGACACATCTATCAGCGTACAATGCTTAACCCAACCCGCTCCATTCTTTGCTTTCCGCCCCTTCTGCTTCGTCTTCTTCTTGCCTCTCTTCTTCGTCTTTTTCTTTCGCGACTTCCTCTATTTCTTCTCCGTTCACTTCTTTGCTTGGCTCGTCGGTATTGCCTGACTCAACAACTTTTAGACGCGTCACAACCTTCCCTCAACAGAGCAGATCGAGGACAGGAAATGACTGATACACCAATCAATTTCTCCGATGCAATTGTACATTTTGTACGTTCCTTTCCTAGATTTACTAGAAACACAGTCATGCCTGCTGAAATTTGTCAGCGATTTTGTTGGTTCCTTTCAGGCCGTATCAACCTTTGCACGCTGTCAAACTTGAACTACATTAGGAGGACTGAGAATCATAGTGGTGTAAGTCGAAATTGATAACTTGGGATAATAATAATTTTTACGCCTCAAAGGCTCCATCTGAATTAAGTTATAACTTCATTGTTAACTGAGAAATAAGAACATAAGTACATTTAGTACTTAGCTAAAAAGAGCAGAGGGGTTCGAAATATATTGATGTAAGTCCGACTAACAAGGAGATGTTTTTAGCTATCCGTCTTCAATTGCTTAAGTTTTTGGATATGTTTTACGGGGTCGAAAAGTAAGCTACACGTGTTTTTTTATATGTTCCATTTTCATATTTAGGGGGTTAAAACATCCCCTCAAAGTTATAAGGCTTTTTAGGTCTCTCCCTCCGATTGCTTCGGTTTTTTATGTTATAGGGGATCGAAAAATAAGAATTACGTGTCTTTTTGTTTTTGCCTATTTACAGGTTTAGAGGGTAAAACTACCCTTCAATGTTCATAAGATGAGGTACAAAAGTTCCTATTGTTTTGTACCTATTCTTAAGTATATAAATTAGGGCGGCTCTTATTTATTCTTTGTAAAGAAATTTTGAAGATTTTCTTCGGGGCAGCCTCCAGAATATTTCCAAATGATTAAAAAAAATCTGTGTAAAGTTTGAGCTCGATCGCATAACGAGAAACGGTGCCCCTGGGCCCTTAAACATTTAAATCATTATTTAGCAACACACAAAGTCGGTTTTATATAATATTCTCCAAGTTATTGATTAAATAAAAAAATATGTCAAATAAAAGTTGTAGATCCGGACAAAGGGTATCTTTTATGTGGTATTCCTTTATCTCGTGCGACAAACGGATTTTGAAAAAAAGTCGGAAATGCTATAAAAAACTTTTGTTTTTCTTAAATTTTGAAAGTTTAAATGCTTCTTGAACACTTTTTATTTATGAAGGTGAACAGAAAAATAGAATTTTTATTTTCAAGGCTATATTTTTAAACATTTAAGGGTTGCGTACTGAAATATTGCGAAAAAGATAAAAAAAAATCTTATTTTCAATGTTTGATATGTCACGAATGTTTCCCGAAAATTTGGCACCGAAATTCGCAAAAATATTGAAGATATAGACTCAAAATTGGGATCAAAATGGTCTGGAAACATTCATGACATAAGTATCAAACACTGAAAATAAGGGAAATTTTCTTTTATCTTTTTCCCATACTTCGGTACATGCCCCCCCTTTAAAAGTTTAAAAAATAGTCCTCGAAAATAAAAATTCCATTTCTTTGTACGCCTTCATAAATAAAAAGTGTTCGAGAAGCATTTAAACTTTCAAAATTTGAAAAAAAAATATTTTTTTTCTAGTTTTTCGGACTTTTTCCGAAAACCGTTTGTCGCACGAGAAAAAGTAATAGAACATAAAAGATGCTCCTTGTCCGGATCTACATCTTTTGTTTGACATATTTTTTTATTTAACCCTGTAACTCCCAGTGTTGCACCGGTGCAACACTCATTTTGAATGTGCGTAAAATTCTATCGTCTGTTTATATTTAACTTTCGGCACGGAATGGAGAAAAATTGAAATAATCAATATTCAATTTTGATCTAGTTATCCTATAGAACCATTATATGTATATATAGACTAATATATATATATTATCTCACAATTTTGAAATAACGGCTCTGGGCGTTAAAGGGTTAATCAATAACTTGGAGAATATTATATGAAATCGACTTTGTGAGCTGCTAAATAATGATTTAAATATTTAAGGGTCCAGGGGCATCTTTTCTCGTTATCCGATCGAGCTCAAACATTACACAGACTTTTTTTAATTATGTGAAACTATTCTGAAGGGTGCCCCAAAGAATATTCAAAAATTGAAACTAAGAGCCACCCTAATATACACACTTATTATGGTAGTATTTTAAGCCTTTAGGTGTGTTCCTACATCTGCAATATATACATACAATTTTATATAACACTAAATGTGAAGCATTACGCCTTAGCGAGTGAAATTAAAAACGCGATAGTCGGTTGTACGCTTCCATTAACGCATTGTAATGGGAAATGGGCGGAAGAGGCAAGCATTTGATGGAGAATGGAAGAACTCGAAAAGGAATATGACGAACTTGTATAAATAAGATCAAGAACTTGTGCCCTTATTTTGAGCGAGTTTGTACAACTATGTTAATAAATGCCCGTGGCATCAATAAATAAGCAACCCGAATCTATAAACTTGTCTATACGAACAAAGTCGTGCGCGGAAGGTATGATATTAAAGAAAAATGAAAAGCAAATGTATGAAGAGTTCAACACAGCATCAATAATCGCGGCGATAAGAAAGTGAACATTATCGCAAAATTATACGCCGGCATAGAATGGAAGGAAGGGTAGAAAAGAAAATGCCCGTAAATTAACGATTGTGGAGGCTACCTTGGGTCAAAGCAAGCCGCTAAGCCGTGGAATCGTCATTATCGCTCTCACGAGTGGTGACGCTGATAGATGCCATCTCTAAATGATGATGGATGGCTCGTATAACTGTCGCAACACATGGCTACCCGATGAGCTTCATATCTTGATTTACTGCCTGTCCCTTCGTCATTTCGCAATTCCACGCATACACAAGTATGCCAATTGCCATTATCGCTGCATCTTTCTTAATTCTCCTCTGGGAAAGACAGAAATACAAGCTGTCAGGAAATGTTAGGAAATACTATTAAGTATATATGGGTTTTTATTATTTTTAGAACATAAATCGAACGTAACCGCGGAAGTGCTTGAGTACTACATATAAAAATATCTCTGTTCTGTCATTATTTTCACATGGAATATTGTTTTCACTTACCATTAGACATTTATAACTAACAAAATTTTCTTATCCACGTACAGATGAAATCCAGTAAGATAAAATTATTTTATTATAGTTTCAGAAAGTGAAATAAATATTCTTGTAACATTATGTCGATTGTAGGTAATTAGGGCAGTGCAAAATGCTTTGCACATTAATAGGTACGACGTTCTTTTTTTGCTGAATGTGATAATGTATCTTTCGAAAATCGAGCTTTTGTAATAATGTTTGCTAATTGACTTAAATCTTATTTGCTTGGTTGATTTATATCGCCTACAGGGGACTCGGCGATCTCGATAAGACGTCAATTGCGAGATTTACATCTTCCTTATCATTTCAGTACTAAACATCCGTTTCTGTGTTATTCCTTTTAGAACGAAGTGATTTATGTCGAACGACAATGAAGATTAACTCGAGCACATATGTGACACATTTTAATCGTATTGTATAAAGACGAATCTAGTGGAACAAGAATATCCAAAACCACCTGCGAGTCCGATCTGTTTTATACTTTTCATAAATCATTTCGAAATGATCGCATAATTCGTTCGTCACGTAATGCCGTCCAGAATAATTGATGCAATGAATTATAGCCTCGAAGCAAGTGTTATCTACTTATGCGTAATTGGGCGAACCACAAAAAGCACTTTAAAATAATGAAAAGATGAAATGAAGTGAACCGTCTCGGCATCAATTATTGAAGAATTTCGAATCGTACAATTTTATGGTGGTGGAACGAAAGAACTTCGCATGCCCGGCGAAGTATGATAAAAGCATGAAACGAAGTTAGAGTTCTGTCCCGGTTTGAATTTATACTTTTTTCGATAATAGATAATAACGCTATAATGTATACAAAATTATGGAAATAACGGGTTATTTAGCGTTCGCGCCATTAACTATGACGTATTATTACAATCATACGGTGTTGCATATCTATAAACGATACCGAAACCGGATGCAATTTCGAAAATGCCTGCTATTACGGCCGCTGTATCTGCTACTCGAAAGGCCATAGATTATGCGAAGTACTTTCGAGAATTTTAAATGAAGGTGAAAACGCGAAAGCGGGTACGGGCACGCCGGTACCCGCGTAGCCGGTAATAAACGAGAGTTTTTTAGCCGAACGGCGTTGAAGGATCGACCTGATCCACGTATCGCGTGCAGATGGCCCCCTTCCATGTTCCTTTTCGTTCAGCGTGCCGTAGCCGCGGGACATCGTTCATCACTCTAATGCATAAACCTCCATGATGCTTGACAACGAGCGACGAGATGACCGTGCCAGACCCCGGTCATTTCCTTCTCACGTGGCTGAATTAACGCTTCGTCATTAGCAGCTTGTCTCAAACTACCTGATCACAACCGAAACTTTTATGTCCTACGCCACACGCCATTATGGCATGCCTCTGTGCGTCGACATTCCGTAACTACCGTCATACCTTTGCATTTTTGCGGTAGACACGACTGTTTTGCGAATAAAACTGGCGAATTTGCCCGCACCTATAATTCTGAGATAACTGGTAAAAGAAGAAAGGAAAGTATTACTCAAAATTTAGTTTAGAACTTAATTTCTCAGTTTAAACTATTGGTTCTAAAGCAATAGAATTCTTTTATCAACATCTATAATTTGTAAAAGAATCTAAAGTCGATCTAACGACTGGGAAATTGTAAGAGGTGAAGACATTTTTAATAACAATACGGATCCATATGTGATTATTAATATTCTAGGATTTAGGTATATAGACTGATGTCAGTGCTAGCCATGAGTGGCACCGCTTGCGCACTTCCACACGTCATATTCTGTTTTTCTGTTTATATTTAACATTTAAATGTTTTCATCTGGAATACATTTTTCAAATCCCGCCTTATAAAGAGAGAGTTCATTCAAATAGACCTTACTTATTATTCATTTATATTATACAGGGGAATTAATAAAGGATGTTCACAATGTGTTCGATACTTTGTTGAAAGGATAGCCAATGCAAATTTTAAAGGACTGGATAATTCACACAGGTGTAGCTTTGGTAGCTTTTGTCAACCAATCAAAGAATGTAATGGGTTTCATGATTAATCGATTAACCACGATGGCCTGTCCAAATCTTAATTGTCATATTTATTTTCCAATCCATGGACACTGATTTATATTTGTCTGTTCTTTATTTATACAGAATCCTTCGCTGTAATCATATTTACTTTAAAAACTATTTTAATTTCGCGCTGCCATGTATATTCTGTGTGAAAGATGGGAAGCCGAAAATCGATGCGGACGACAAGAAGATCCAATTAAACGGGATGGAAGCGCACGTCAAAAACACCGAAATAATCGTTACATTTCGGTACATGAATAGCACCTTGACGTTTCCTCCGCCGTTGGATCCCAATTACGACAGAGAGCAGCGAAACAAAATCGGTCGGAAGGGAAAGGAAGGCGAAGATCAAAAAGGGTAGCACTAATCACGTTCGACGTCTGTCAGTCATTGAAATTCAGCGATCCCTCGTGGCTTTCCGCAAATCTAACCGCGGGAGTAGTTAGTCGGCGCGGAGAAGAGAACGACACTGATCGATAGGTTTCTAACGGACGGTTGAGGGGTTGTCTAAGCCTTGACCCTGCTGTTCCGTCGGCAGATTTAATCCTCCCCGTCGGCGGGACCTCTCTCCCTCTCTCCCTCTCTCCATCTCTCCCTCTCTCCCCCTCTCCCTCTCTCCCTCTCTCCATCTCTCCCTCTCTACCTCTCTCCCTCTCTCTCTCTCTCCCTCTCTCCCCCTCACACTCCTTTTTTTTCTCGCCCTCTGTCTTTCCTTTTTCTCTCCCTCCTTCTGTGTTCCCCTCTTCCCCTCCCTCCCCACACCCCTCTCTCCCCCTCTCTCCTCCTCTCTCCCTCTACCTCTTTTTCTTAATTTTTTCGCTCCCTCTCTCTTATTTTTTTCTCTGCCTCTCTCTTCCCTTTGTCTCTCCCTTCTTCTCCCTCCCCTCTTTCCTCCTCTTGCGCCTCTCCCCCTTTTCACCCTTTCTTCTCCCTTCCTCTGTCTTTCTCTTTCCCTCTCTCTTTCTTCTGTCCTTATTTCTTTCTTCTGTCCTTCTCTCTTTCTTCTGTCCCCCTCTCTTCCTCCTTCCCTCTGTCTTCCTCTTTCTCTCTCTCTCTCTCTCTCTCTCCCCCTCTCTCTCTTTCTATCTCTCTGCCTCTGTCTCTCTTTCTGTTCGTCCAGATGGGGGCTCAGCTGTCTGTTCCGATAGGAATCTGGTCAGGGCTTAATGACGACTCGTGACGGACGGGTATCGAAGCCGGCAGCACTGGACAGAAGACGAAGGGGTGGAGGAACGCAGGAGTCTGGCGTGTCACATCAACGGCGCCGCGAGATCTACGGCCTCAGCTTTACCAAACGGATTCGATTCTTTTCGTTTGGTAGGTCTCTACCTCCCCCGCTCCCCTCCCCAACCCCTCTGTGGCGGACACAGTGTGCACATACACGTCACCCCTTCTCTTTCTTTCTCTCTTTCTCGCTGCACACTGCCAAACTGCTTAAACGCAAACGGATAGTTGAGCCGGTGCCGACCGTACGGTCGTTGCCCGGATCGACTTACGAGCGTTTTATTCGTCAAAGGAATGTCCATCTGATTTTGACTTCCTTCAATTCCATCATTCGAGCCTTCTTGCGGCAAACGATGAATTCATGGTATCAGTTTCACGGCAAGTTTGTCCCAAGAACCTTTTGAAAGGGCTGCATCTTAATGATTTAAGCATCTGTGTAACAAAACGAAAGAAATTTTTTTCATCACCTGCATGAAAATGGGCGTTTTTTTACGCCTGCTAAGCGGGAACAAAATGACTAATTTCAGACGTATTCGTGTTTTCTACTTTTTTCCCAGGGGAAAAAGACTTTACGCGCATGCGTATTCGCAATTTCTTACTTTCCTCCCAAGGAAACTGGAGTTTGACGTTACCCTGTGGTATGAAGATGCAGTTGTTCGACTAATCGTTATCGATTTGTTTGAAAATAAATACACATATTTATTAATTTCGACAGAATAAAAAAGCAATCGAACATGCATATTTTTTTGCGAATCCCTCAGCAGGCTTTCAAAAACATAACTGTCACGCAGGTGTTGAAAAAAATATTGTACGTGATAAGGGAGAGTCGCGATTTCGCCTCGCGTGAATTGCAGCCCTCGCTGCGCTCGGGCGGCAAATTTCACGCTCGTTGGAATCGCTTTCTTCTCTCCCTTATCACGTAATATACTATTATTAATTGCCTGATAAATTTTTTCATCTTGCCGATGATTAGGACACCCACAGTCGTAACAGAAGACTGTTAAATATCTGTGTGTGATATCAGAATTTATTGATAAACTGCTTACTTGATACCGGGGAATATTGAATAATATCGCGTAGCAGGTAAGCGTTCCGGACGGCGGCAGAACTTTATTTAATTACTTGGAAATGCAACGTCCTGTTAGGGGTTGTGCTACAATAAGGTTATGTAGCCACGCATAGTAGAGCATAATGAAATCATTAAGCGACTGCATCACGTAGACACATAGCCTGCATGTCGCTCTTCTCTGGCAGCAACAAAAGGCCGATATATTTCCTTAGTGATGTTGTACAGTCTTGAAAAGTTGATGGGGGCGAGACAAAGCAGACACGGCATAAAAAGAGTTATACGTTGTGCACATATACGTATCTGGGCATGCGTGTGTCTATTGCATATAAATTAACGAAACAAGAGACGGTAATAAGTGGTGGCCTTAAACAGTAAATAGAAAATTCCAGTAGCCGGGCTGGAGGTAGAGTGGATCAAAGGGCGCCGACCATCTCGAGGCTTCGGTGCAGTCTGCCCTCTTCCTCTGGGATAGGTTATAGGGGGAAGGTAATAGATTGCCTCTTTCTGACTTTTATTGTACCAGAAAAAGCTTGTCAGATTCAACGTGGGGACCCCGTGCTCTCCATTACGTGCCATGAGAATGAGCGTTGAGGTGGAGAAGTCGAGAACCTGGGGCCAGGTCGTACTACATTAGAAAAGGGCGGAAATGTTAAACGATTCACGAGAATTTTTCATAGTCGAGAGCGTGTCGACAAACTGCAAAAAAATCTGCCGTTCCCGCGAAAAGTGACGGAAAATATGAGGCGTGGATTAAATAAGGTATGAAAATCTCCAACCATTTCCGCCGTTTATGCTGTAAACAAACAGAAACTTCGTGCAATCTAGAAATGAATCTATGTATTTTAGATACTGGCGACGTAACGTGTTAAAATATTCTTTGTTATTTTTTTGCAATACCAGTGCAATACACCGATTAAGTTTGGATGCTTTATAAATCATGGTTCAGGAACAAATGGTGTCTGATTGGAATATTTAATATTCAATATAATAACGACAGCAGGGGATTAAATAGGTCCATTAGTATCGAATCTTTATTTATTCTTAAAGAAATTGTAGAGATTGTTTATTTATTTTTATTTTTAGAATTTGTTTTCAAGAAATGCTAGCCTGTGTATTGATTACACCTATTTTGTACTGTCATTAAAAACTCTTCTTTTAAATATTAAATAAGTTAAGGGCCCAATACACGTTGAGGTCGATACAGATCGCAATACTTTTGTTGTGCCGGGGCGCCTGGGGTCGAGATTCTGGGTACGAATCTCGGGGTGCTCCTGGGCGTCCTTAGCGATCGTCGTCCACGGGCTCCGAGGGTTCGGGTGAATATACCGGGACGGAAGGATTTGGCTTCAAACCGAAGGTAGGGGATCGTTGTGGGTTAAAGAGTTCGAACTCACCGTAAGGTTAACAAGGTTATTCTGTCCCGATCTGGGTGACAACTACATTGTGCCTACTTGGGCATGAGTCTCGTATAAAGTCGGGTATCAATCCCGATCCAAATCTTTATCAAGTCTGAGCTCGCATTGCTCGTACATCGTTCTTCCCACACAGCACACTTCGTTGCAGCAGTATTGCAGGAACGATGCTGCAATATTGTTTTGCATTATTGGAGTGGCAACGCACCTGCAATATTACAGCAATATTGCAAGTTCGTTGCCGTGCAATGTTCCGTTTGCAACGATCATACAATATTGCAAGTTCGTTGCTGTGCAATGTTCCGTTTGCAACGATCGTATAATGTTGTAGCAATGTTGCAAGTTCGTTGCAGCGTAATGTTCCACTGGCAATGATCCTACAATATTCCTGCAATATTGCGCGCACATCGACGTACAATGTTCCAGTGGCAGCGATCCTACAATATTTCAGCAATATTGCGCGCACATCGACGTGCAATGTTCCACTGGCAACGCCCAAGAAAAATTGCCTACATATTGTCGTGCAATACTGTAGTGGAAATATTGTAAAAACAGTACAGTAATATTCTGAAGCAACTATGACTTTGACTAAATCTGAAATATGACGTCGAATAGATTCTCCAGCATGTTTTATTTAACTGGATATGCCAGAATTTGTCGTTGGCTGTTAAAGATATGAAAAAAGTGTTATTTGTTTAGATAGAGTAGATACTATATATTTTAATGTGTGAAATTATTATTATTATTATTATTATTAAACGAATTTATTGCACAAACACGTATATACAATCAAGCAAGAGAAAAGAGAGATGAAAAGACAAATGCAAAGGTTTAGTCTAAAGACTACTTTCCAACCTAACCTAAAATGACACCGGATGAAAGTAAGAGTCCGCACCTACAGTGTTAAAAATCCCTAACAGATTTGTTAAATGAGCCTTCGTTTTTTAATAATTTGAGTTTAAAGTTTTGCACGGTAGGAGTATAAGTTCGAATACGTAAGCAATCTTATCAATCAGCGGTTGTAGCTGCAGTGTTCGTCTACGATGCTACAGGTCCGCGGTTCGAATCCCCCTGGGGTAAAAATACTTTCTATGAGAAAAAGACACACGGGCGTTATACTACTACGATTCTGCACACATTCATGTCGTCGAGTCCCTCACTGCCCGAAACGTTGCGGTGGGGGTGTCCGTTGCTGTAAAATTTCCGAAACGTTGCGGGAATACACTCCTGCAATATTGCTAAGGCGGACATAGGAGTGAACCTGCAACTACTCTGCAATGATGCGGCGCAATATTTTGCAATCTCGCACCGCAATATTGGCGAAGAGTTGCAGAATCATATTGCCAGAATTTTGCCGTTTCGTTGCAGAATCATTGTCGGAATGTTGCAGGACTACATATTTGTACTGTTGCCGCAACTTTGCAAAAATACACACCTGCAATATTGCGAACGCGGCCATAGGGCTGAACCTGCAATGTCTCTGCAATGTTATGGTGAAACATTGCAATCTTGAACCGTATCATTGCAGAGACGATGCTGCAATGTTATGGTGCTGTGTGGGTTATAATGTAATCGGGGCGAAGCGGCGACCATCGGGGTCTCCGCCTTTGGCCTGCTTTTTAGTGTTTCGCCTTATGCTGACGCTTTTTATGCACTTTCTATGAGAAAAAGACACACGGGCGTTATACTACTACGATTCTGCACACATTCATGTCGTCGAGTCCCTCACTGCCCGAAACGTTGCGGTGGGGGTGTCCGTTGCTGTAAAATTTCCGAAACGTTGCGGGAATACACTCCTGCAATATTGCTAAGGCGGACATAGGAGTGAACCTGCAACTACTCTGCAATGATGCGGCGCAATATTTTGCAATCTCGCACCGCAATATTGGCGAAGAGTTGCAGAATCATATTGCCAGAATTTTGCCGTTTCGTTGCAGAATCATTGTCGGAATGTTGCAGGACTACATATTTGTACTGTTGCCGCAACTTTGCAAAAATACACACCTGCAATATTGCGAACGCGGCCATAGGGCTGAACCTGCAATGTCTCTGCAATGTTATGGTGAAACATTGCAATCTTGAACCGTATCATTGCAGAGACGATGCTGCAATGTTATGGTGCTGTGTGGGTTATAATGTAATCGGGGCGAAGCGGCGACCATCGGGGTCTCCGCCTTTGGCCTGCTTTTTAGTGTTTCGCCTTATGCTGACGCTTTTTATGCGCTTCCGAAATCTCCTACGCGGTTGTGCCGGATTTCGGTCGCTCGATTGTGACAATTGGTATGTGCGTGGTGTCGACACACTTAGGTGTTGGTTCGGGCACAACACTTGTGTCGTGAGACTTGTGTCAAGTATCTATCAACACATACCCGTTGAGATGGAATCATGAAACAGCAGTTCAGTTCACAACAAGGTTTCGTGGAATTTCCGGGTAACATCCTAAAGGTGAATCGCCGATACACGCGCCGTCTGATCGGTCATGGTTCGGCGAATCGGGCTCGCCAAGCCGACTTGCCGAGCCTGGACGAGCTGAGCAAGATCGCCGATTCACGCGCCGTCTGATCCCACCTTTAGGTTCAAATCTTATTTCTCAGTTGCTGCATCTAAAGGTGGGATCAGACGGCGCGAGAATCGGCGATCTTGCTCGGCTCGTCTTGCTCGCCAAGTCGGCTTGGCGAGCCCGATTCGGCGAGCCATGATCGATCAGACGACGCGTGGCTTGACAAGCTGGCTCGGCTCGTCTTGCTCGCCAAGTCTGCTTGGCGAGCCTGGGCGAGCCGAGCCATGACCGATCAGACAGCGCGTCGCTTGGCGAGCCCGATTCGGGGAGCCATGACCGATCAGACGGCGCGTGAATCGGCGATCTTGCTCGGCTCGTCCAGGCTCAGCAAGTCGGCTTGGCGAGCCCGATTCGGCGAGCCATGACCGATCAGACGGCGCGTGGATCGGCGATTCACGCGTATAGATTGCCGAACCACGCGCCTTCTGATCCCATCTTTTAAAACATCTAAAAGTGTTTGACTATCAAAACAAAATGTAAATCTTGGTGTCACGGTACAAAAGACAAGAACATATACGCTGAGACATGTAGATATTCGTATCAGTGCTCGCTTGAGATATCGATGTGTCAGTACATTGATATAGGCGTCGATAGCAGCTGATACCGATTCGTGGATACTAAGCCAGTTACATAAATACATGTTGAGATTTGTATCGCGATACTGATATTTGCGACATGAAATGATACAGATCTCAACGTGTATGAAGCCCTTTAAGGTGTCATCCTACTTTGATCGGCCGAAAAATGAAGCTGTCTTTAAAGATTTTTTCTCAATAAATACAACATATAATGAAATAAATCTTTTTGGAATTTATTAAGCTGCTCTTATATTATACAAAAATTAAAAAAAAAATTTTAATTTGTTGCAAGTATTTTTTTATAGCGTGAATGTGACACCTACAAAAAAGAGGTATGTTCGTGGTGCAGGTGATATCCCGACGCAGGCTTATCTGAAACAAAAAAATTGTAAACATTCTTAATCTCTATGAATGTGGCTATCGCCCGTAGCTCAGTTAACGTTATAGATTTTTGAGATTTTTTCGGGTAACATTCGAGAAAACACCCTTTTGGGGAATATTTTCTTTCAAACCTTTGTTATTTCTCGAGAAATTTTTTTACATATTTTTGTGCTATAACATCCCGTGAATACCCTGTGGAAGTTTCGCACTAAAATTCGTTACGGTATAGATTCTACAGTCACACAATCCATTACAATATACAGGGGTTTTTTGAGTCGCTGAATCGATTCCGGGGGTTATTTTTTTCATTTGACATCCCCAACCCCTAAAAATAGGATTTAGGGGTGAGTTTTTTCAATTCTTTACTCAACCTTTTTTTATTTGTAAAGTTTTCTTGTCTATAATTCGATTGCACCAGTTACTTTTTTCAATGCCACCCCCCAACCCCTGAAAAATAAGGGTTTAGGGGGTTAATTTTTTATTTTTTTTATTTTGTACGAAACAGTTTCGAATAATTTTATACCTGAATTTTTCATCCATAAATCCCACCGCAAAAACTTTTTTTGATCTGCAAGTTTCGGCTAAGTATTATAATATTTGCCAGCCATTTTGGGTCGGCCATATTGAGTCTGCCATATTGAATTTTATAATGCCAATGCCAAATTCAGAATCAGCGACCCCAAAAACCATTACATACCAAGTTTCATTCAAATCGTTTGAAAATCAAAAAAGTTATTCCATTTGATCATATATGATACATAAGCAGAATTCGCCAGATTTTTTTTATCATATATGATACATTGTCAGTCAACCGGTTAACGATAGAAACAGTATTTTAATAATCTCAATAATATTTAACCTGATACATTGACCTATTCCTAGTTTGCATTGTATTACGAGTACCTAGGTCTGTTATTGTTTCTTTTTAATAACTCGTTCATGGTTCTATATTTATGTATATATTTTTTCTTCTTTTTACTCGTGCAATATATTAGTACCTACAGTTCGGTTGAAAATTTCTGGGACATCCATTAGGAGTACGATGTCTACTAACTCTTTCCAAAGTACAAATTTCAATAAATATGAAATATCGAAATATGTACTCTATGTAGATTACATTAATGCAATTTAACATTTACCTCGCCGTGTAAAGGTGTACCAATAGTTACTCATTTTGCTGCGCAAGTGGCACAATAAATTATTACATGCATTTCCGTGTTTGTGTGTTAGCTTCTATTAAGCAGGAATAGATCTGGATCTCATAAATCATACCGCGCAATTTTTAGCTAATTTACGCATTTAACGAAGCGGTTGGTTCATAATGCGTACCTCTTAACTCTGCAGCTGACTAGCATAAGTTAAGAAAATTGAACCGAGGCTCCGGCCAAAACTTGTTAGTTGAATGCTTGTCATTCTACGCTTCACGCCCACGCGATCGACATTACATAAACTCATTCTCGCGTTTGTAATCGGTAGCTCGACATCTTAATTTGTTCTGCTCGTATAACAATTTAATGTACATTCTCTAATTGATTCGTTATTTTAATTTCAACGAATTTGTGGGGTGGTAAAATAAAAAGCAGCGATTTCCAAATATTCCAGTCCAGTTTTCAGTTTTCAAAAATTTTACTCGTTCCCCTTTGGTAATATAGTTCTTCGCCAATTAGAATAGAAAGTAAATACAAGAAAGACGCATAAATTTTTGTTTGTAGGTAATTAACGTTCTGATTTATGCTTCCTACATGGAAGAGTCACGCAATTCGCACGGACCGTATCTCTCTTATACAGTGGATGACAGAAAAAATGGTGGAGGAAAAAGTTGAATGACCTAACAATTCTAATCTTCTGTGACATCATTTTTTAAAGAACAAAGGCGCTAGGTGATTGAAAAAGTGTAAAAGTGTACTTATATCAAATTATATAATAATATCTTTTGTAAATAACGTTTTGAACATTCTACATATGGGGCTGTCCTTAAACTACGCAAGGGTGATTTTGGTGAATTCTTACCCCCTCCCTCCACCAGTATAACAATTCGTAAGATTTGATATTCTAAGCCCCTCCTTACGTAATATTATTTACACTTAATTTTTTCAGTTATTTAAATTCTTTTAAAGGTTTACACAATTCATTGAACTCGGTTTCGGGAAATTTAAACTAAAACTACTTTTTCGGAACATTGATGATAGAATTTGTACTTATTAAAAATTAGATTACAAAATATTACATAAGACGCTACCTAACTCCCCCCTCCAAACAGTCTTAGGTAATTTACGGAGAACTCCTATAGAATTATTAAAAAAAGGTGTTCAAAAAACGACAAACGAATAATTTACCTATGATATATTTTAACAATAGTGCTCAAAATTCCATCTTTTTATCTTTGTAAAAGACGGTTTATTTTCTGGGCAGCTTGTCAACATACATTTTGAAATAGGATTGTTTAAAAAATTGCGTTTCCATTTCTTGTAAAATCTAGATTAAGGGCAAGGTATGCATTCCACGAGAACAATTGGAAATGCATAGTGTCGTGGCGTCCTCCAAACTATTTCAGCGCACTCTTTTTTACTAACCAAAAATCCATTCACATTGTTAGCCCGCTTTCAATGCGTTGAAGGTAGGACAGTTCTCGGGTCCAGGTCTTATTATTTCCGATAAGTGGCGGTGCGCTAAATTTGCCAATGGCCAGCGAGGGCATTTACATAGATCCCTTATTACCATTGGGACGGTGCGCTTGAGCTTGGATATCCGATCGAAGAGTCAGATGTTGCCGAAGATAAAAGCCCCCAGGCGGATCGGCTGGCGTACCAGCGGAAACAATCGCTTGATTGCTGACTGTCGTGGCTGGCGAAACGAAGATTTCAAGATATTCCATAAATGTAAGATGTTCGAATGACTGTGGTTCCGGCTAGCAGGATTGCGGAGAAAGAGCGAAAGAGAGCGAGAGGGAGAGGGCGAGTGACGGGGTTACGGAGGGGAAGGGAGGGACAAGGCACGTAGCAGGAGGGCCATCAATCGTCGCGAGACGTAGACGAAGAGCCGTGGCCCACGGCAAAACGGACCGACATCAGTCGTCGTCGTTGTCTTCGTCGTCTTCGGCGATGCGAGAGACGAAGCGCTCGGAGGCCGAAGACGCGTAGACGCGCCGGCAGAAGCCGCTACTTAGCAAGCAGGCATGTGTCTTAAACCTGGCTCAAGTCCCCCGCATCTCCTTCCCTCCACGAGCGTATCAAAGGGCCGCGTCTCCTTTGGAATTCTTCAGTTGTTAACATTTAACAGTGATGCTTCTCCGCGATTTTTGTCGCACATCCCCGAGCCCCCCGTCCCGCCCTTCCCTACCGTTTACTCCTCTGTTCTCGCATTTTGTAACGAGACGATTTAAACTAATGTAGGTGGACGCCGTGGCGGCCGTTTTTCGGCCAACTTTTTATCCACAGTACCTATCACCGGTGCTCGATACCACGGAGACATGAAATCAGCGCGCTAAATTATGTTTAATGCACGCGTGATAAATGTTTTCCTACAGCGCGTGCATACCCAATCAGGGACGAGCATGAAAAATGATCTTCACCTGGTGATTATACGCCGGGATCTCGCTTCGATAATATATTACGCCTGGCATGCGTACGTATTTATTTTAATTTTACAAGCGATAAGTATACCGTCCTGTGGAATGTACGAGGTATGTGTTTTTTTCCCCGATCGCCATCAAAGTATAGCAATTACCCTACAACTTATCGGGCGTAAACGCTTGCATTCTCTGGCCATCAAACGATCCCTGAGCACCGGGTGTTCCGTAATCGAGCAGATTTAGAGTAAAACGGAGAAACGATGCAGAATTTAAAGATCACATCGGCCATGCAGCAATCTAAACACTCTAAACTCCCGGGCACAACTTGCAGCGAATGATTCAACGTTTTTTTAATTAGCCGCCACTTCGCTTCGATTCTCATTGTCAGCGGCTAGAACCAAGAAACTCGTCTGTCTCGTGCGGTAAAACGCGAGGAGGAAAGGTAACAGGGTAACTTGTGAATCCTCCGGCTCTCGTAATGCTTTCGTGAAGACAGGCAGGAGTTGCGAAGGTGGCCCTGACGTTTTTACGACGAGAATTCGTCTCTATAAAACTGTCTTGGCCTTCCTACGCTGTACCGTGCCTTCTCTTTCTCTCGACCTTACTTTCGAGGCTAGGGTGTACAACGTTGATACAATGGGCTTGGCAAAGAGCAAGAATAGCTGGGTAGCCAGTACAGACATACGAGACAAAATGTTGGTATTTAAAGCTTGTTGGGGTTGAAGCTAGAACAATATGTGTTCTTCATCAAACGCACCTATCCCATACGATGCGATGCTAGAATTTTTTCCAAACGCTTAAATGTGCGAAGCAGAAAATGGGGCAGGTAGAAAGGAATGAGATAGAAAGGAGACTGCTCTTCTTTTTTTTTATTTAATGCAATCGATCAGTTTGGTTTCTGAGGGGCTCACATAGGCGACCAAGTGAGCTTTGCGAAAAATAATGGAGTTTCGTTTTAGTAGTACCTATGAGCGGCTAATATTTTGGAGCACAGGAAGGCCCGCTAATATTGTGGCAATTACTTAAAATTGCCCTTTTTACATACCACGTAACCACAACATCATGTTTCGCGTAAAAAGCTTGTTCTGCCGTGGTTGTTTGAACGACTTCGATAAATCTTGCAAGATAAATGTAGTACAACGAGGTCGTTTCCTTTGTAAAGCAATCACAGTTTTCCTATTCAGAATCCTGCCCTCTCCTTACAGGAATCAATGAATCAACGGAGCGGTTACGCGGTTAACACGATTTACGAGAATTTCGATGGAAGGGACACGTATCCCTTAGCGTCATTAGCAGCTGGGAACTTCTTCCAGCGTTTCTCGATCGACTGTTTCCATGTCTTGGGAGGCGACGTTCTTCCTGCCAACGAAAACTTGCATCGAGCTATTCAAGACACGCTTGTCCCGCATTTGGAATGCGAGTTCCTGGGTCGTTCGAATATCAGAGATCGCTCAGAAAAAGCTCAGTTGGCTTCTTTGTGACGTGGAATACTTCCTTGAAGCGAGAACGGTTGTTATGTCTGGTTTGTCCACGTATACAGAATCGTTAGGCGTTTCACTTTAGCTATCGGTGCTCTTTAGTTTCTTTGGCAGACTAGCAGCTTTTGCCGTATGTTATCCCGAACATTTTCTACATCCTACGTGGTTTAAACGATTCCTCACCTTCGAAAAACAGTTTGACAGTTTTTAATGTATTTGGATTGCATGTAATAGTCCTCTATTAATTTCTTCTGTGTTTTGCCCGAGATTAAAATTGTTATAAAAATAAATAATCTGTGCGAATACAGCCATTGGTGCAGTGAAACATTTCACGCAATAGGTACAAATCTTATAGGTACCTATTATTTAAATATACAGTATTTCATTCGGTTCTGATATTTCGGTAGTTTTTCAGGGACGAGATTCTTGTAGGTGAAAAATAGTCCGCGTTTTGGTTTAACCTTCGCGCCTTAAATTTTACTTTTTAAATACTCGCGTCTGATATACGTTACGTTATGTAATATCTACGTAGGTCAGTTAAATAAATAGTATGGAAGGTGTTTATCATACACAATCTTCTTCTTTCGGGGAACGATGCGATGATGAACATGCGGTTACACCAATCTTTGAATATCTCAGCAAATATTTCAAACTTCATATTGAACGATGTAGTCGATTGGATGAGATGTTTACGGACGGACAACAGGGTAATGACTCGAAAAGGAAAGGTATCTTCGGGCATTTATTAAAAGCAAACTACTTAATGAATTTTTTTTAAACTTTCAGAACATTCTCTACTGGGTATTTCAGTTACATGAATATCTTTTTCGAAATTTATTTTAAGCAGATTTATAAGCTTAACGAGACCAGTAACTCAGCGCTGCAAAAAAATTTCGCTGAAATGGTTGACAGTTTTTCAACGAAACGGTTCATCTGAAATGAAAAAACCAAAAAGTTTTCGAAACTATATGTGGATGACTATGGCACGACAGCTTCGGTTTTGAAAATTCTGGAAAATGACAAAATGGCGAACCTCTGAAAAAAATTGTGGAATGTGATTCTAGTAAATTAGCCTCTGTCGTTGAAAAAGAAATAGAAGGAAACGACCAATCAAAAGAATTTCCCGGCATACCATAGCCATCCGTGTATAGGTCCTAAAACATTTTGGTTTTTAGTTTAGAAGCATCGTTTCGTCAGAAAAGTGTTAATCAGATTTTTTGCAGCGGAAAGTTACTGGTCCTGTTCAGCTTGTAAATCTGCTTTAAATAAAATTAAAAAAACAATTCATGTAATTTAAATATCCAATAAAACGTCTTGAAAGTTTTAAAAAGATTCATTCAGTAGATTCCTGTTAATAAATTTCTAAAGATACCTTTCTTATTCGAGCCATTACCCTGTTGCCCACCCTTAAATGTTTATTTAAAAATTTAAGTTAGTATATTTTCGAAAATTATTACGAAAATTTATTTCAAACACACAATAGAAGAAAAAAACTATTATAGACAAATGACGAAAAATGGTTTGGTATACGTAGCTGAATTGTTCGATTGTTTTTCTATAACGTGTCTGTGTCAATTTATTTCTTTACAGAAGTATTATAACAACGAATTCCAATAAATTGTTTAAATGGAATTTGACTACACCAATTTTCTATTTAAAAATATACAACCCTTATTATTTAATACGGATGGTCATTCGACGGTGAAACGTTGAAACACATAGGGTATGTCTCAATAAAATATGCGCTCACTTAAAAAATGAAGTACATACATATATTCCGTGAGGTCTCATTTTTTAAAGACTTCGGAGCACTAATTTTGCTGCAGTAATGAGAAGAACTAATTCAGTCCCGTTAAAAGAAAAGAGTGAAGGTTCAGCCTGCAAGTGCACAGTTGCACTAGTGGGAAAAGGTAAGTGATGAGAAGCTATATCAAGTGTATACGACACTCAAAAAAATCCGGAAAGTTGTAAACTGCCTAGAGCAGTCTGCTACCCTAAATTCGACCTATTGTCGTGGGAGTTGCAGCTAGAGCTAGACTGTAGCCACTGCAACTAGCTCTAGCTAGACACAAAAGACACCTGATCTAGAGACAAATGTGTCGTCTTGCAGACGTACCTTCTGTGAACGAAAAAATCGATACAACCCATATTAGTTGCGTGACTCGCGCTGCATGTCTACGGTACGCACTTTCCTTATGCGGGACCGGTTCTCGAAAATAATTGCCACAATAGCGTAACTGATCCTTATCAGCGGCAGATATTACTACGAGCCTTGTACCTACATTTTCGCCTATTAACGTACATTTGCGCCGCAAACACACCACTGCGTCGAAGGTGAACATAAAAAAGTAGCGAAACGGTTCCTTGGGCATCAAAGGGGTCGGAGGGTGGTGATGGTGATGGTGTGATCTTATCAATCGCCTAACGAACGACAAAAGAACATCGTGTTCCTTGGGAACGATGGTTTTCGTCCGCAGGTCGGACACGCGATTAGGTTAATTAGCTTATCGTGGAATCAGGCGTGAACGGAGTGTTTCGGAAGGCCGAGGAAAGACGTTGCCGTCAAAGCGGACTATGGTGCGGAGTGGCGCGGAACGAAGCGCGCGCGAGGCATCACGCTGAGCGGAGCAGAACGGAGCGGACGGAGTGAAATCGAGTAGAGGCTGGCTAAGGCCAGACAGACGATGGACTGCACGCGGTGCATTCGCCGCGCAGGCTGCACATCGCATGCTAAATATAAAAGCAGCTCGCGGGCAGGACGGAGCGGCATGGTGCGGCGTATGCCTACGCCATCTTGCATGGAAGAGTCATTTGCGTTAGTCCTGCCCACAGAGGGCAGCCTGGCTCCGCCTCCGGTTGCCGGTTGTACATAAGCAGAACCATCTTTATTACCCTCGAGCACTAACCGTAAAGGAAACGAGTCCAGGGAAGCGGCGAACGCTGGTGGAACAGAGAGGCAGGGAGAAAGAGGGAAAAAGAGAATGGCGGGGAGAGGGGAGGGGCGAGTGAGGGGGAGAGAGAGTGGTGGCTGAGGGGGATAGCCGGAGAGACGGGGAGACGGGGAGAGATAGAGAGAGTCGAACGGGGCCGATGGGGCCAACGGGTATGCTGTCGTGTACACGTTGAAAGAAGCCTGTATGTGAGGAAGTACCGAAAGCCGGACGAAGGGAGGGCAGTACGTCTTTCCTGGAGATCGAGTGGCCGTTTCAGGGATCGGCCCGAAGAATTATGGTATGAAGTGGTGGGGCATGACGGTGCCGTAGGCATAGTTTGTCTTTATAACGTCTGCACGGCCGCGGCTGAACTTCAAACGAGCCGCTGATGGCTCAAAGTGGCTGACCGGGATATAAATCCACGGCCCACCTCGCTCGTCTGCTCGGATTTTCTCTCTCCTTCGCTCTCGTTTCCTTTCTCCGCCAGGCTGGATCTCATCCTTCCAGGCCGCTTAGCTTTAGCTTCAGCTGGTCCTGGCTCCGGCTACGCTTCTGCTCCGCTCTACGTGGCCGAATATCGCCAACGATCCAGCTCCTTCATCCACCGCGACACATATACATATATCTCGTCTCGAAACCACCGATGTATTTATTGGATGAATTGTATTTCATGCCGCCGCGCGCTTTCTATGATAATGTCTGGCGACGCGTCGGCAGCGTGTGGTAGGCGGCCGAATGCGCGTTTTTCGACGGAACCAGGCCACGGTAGATCGGGAAAGTATGTGTTCCGGACCCAGACCCCTCGAAACTGGTATTTGTGGCTGATAGTAATGGAACGCGAGACGATTTAAAACGCCCCGAGTTGAAGCTCGAAACTCCATAGGTCTCCAAACATTTTACGAGAGCTTTGTGTTGGGTGATCTTGTACGATTACGGACAAGGTATAGAGTAGACCTTACATCCTATGTAAATTTTTTTCACACAGATCGAGGGATCTAGAGCCTCCTAACCATTTTCGTGTCGCAAGCAACATTACCGATCTGAAGTGGAACTCGATCGCAATTCTACTACCGGTTAGATATGAAACTAAACATGGTGGAAATTGTTCAGTATCCACTCCAGTTCAGCCTTTGCCTTCATACGACGGATTTTTGAGTACACGCACATATATAGAGAACTTAAAATCCAATCTCTGCTTTCTACCGAGTATGCAACAAAAGTGTCAATAGGGTTTTCGGTATCACTTAGAATTTGGAATTTTGTTACAGCTGTAGATATAGAAGGGGAAAGCGTTTTGAAATGATACGCAAATGGTAGGTATATAAGTAGTGTATAAATGATGAAAGACATGCGTAGGATTCACATAAGAATACGGTGTGAACAATATGAAAGCCATGTAGGAATATCGTAGAGAATGTGTGGGAACAGTGTGGAAACTGTGCAGTCTCTCGACGGTGTGCAAAGTTACTTAAGATGGCTATGATTCGATTTAGACATCTTAATGTTTATCGTAGGTTTTAGCATGTTATCGTTTTACAAGTCGCAATGCTTGGTAAACGTTACCAAGCATCCGGGCACGGCAACAAGGAGGTACCTATGAAAGCGACCAACCCAAAAAAAGGAATTTCTAATCCCATCCGCCTTCCATTTGCAAGCGATGGCAAAAACGATGCTTTCACTCTACTATTAAAGACAACCGCGAACGCAAAAGAGAGATAGACTGATAGATGATTTTTATTGATTCCCCTGTACATTTACACTTATAATATCTTTACAACGTGCAGGCGGCAAACCTGCCTAACAGAAGTTAGCTAAACTCACGTATGCCTCGGTGAATCCCACGATGATGCGCTTCTAAGTGAACTACTTAAAGCACACTTACAAAAGTTTCCCGAGGGCTACATGCAGGCTCTCCACCTCACGCATAAGCACTCTTTACATCGATATACAGACAATGCTTGAGTATATTAATCCTTTGAACTGTGATTGCAATATAAGTTAAAAGGCTACTAGCATTTTTTTCGAATGACTGTACGATAAATCGAATGTGGGAGCGTTCGACACACCGGTAACAACGGCTTGGACCTTCCCAGAGGGACAGTTGGGAAAGACCTAAACCTGACGTCAGCGTCGCAGGAGGGACGGTAGGACCTCGTCGCCAGGACTCTTGTACGTTCTGTTGTACATACCTGCGACACGTAAGCGAATATCCTCTCCGTGTATTGTAATACGTGTACCTATATAGTTTATACAATATATTTTCAAGACATTTTATTCGTGCTCAAGTTTACCTACTGAGCATCTGCTCACATACCATCCTGACAATAATCTTACATTTCAGAAGTGCGTATACAGCTACGTGCTGTAACGCGTTCATGGAGTTTAAAGTGAAGCGGCTATTTTACTATGAGAAGTGTACATAATAATGAGGTAGTACTTGGTGTATATTGTAGTAGATATGTAGTATTGTTACCTTCTTCAATTATGGGACTGCTCGTAAATAGACAATCGTCTATGGCCACCCACCGGAAGGTAACTCTAAAGAGATAATATACGTGACAAGAGCGAATGAAATTTTTATATTTTTTGTTTTAACTTAATAGAAAAATTTCCAACGCATTTGCGAGACCTTTCTGAAGAAAATGAAACCAAACACGACATGATTCGGATAATAGTGAGATCCGGTTACAGTATGTAATGCAGTAATCCCCCAAGGGGGGCGCGAAGTTTTTCTGGGGGGGGGGGGCGCCGCGGTTATTTTTAGTTGCCGATTCTTAGCACTTATTTATTTTAATATGGTTACAGGCAGGGACCCAGAACGAAACAGAAACGAAAACGATAAACGAAAAAAACGAAATATTTTTCCGGAACAGAAACAGAAACAGAAACGAAATTCTTAACCCTGTTGCAGGAATGAAAACGATATAACCGAAATAAAAATTTCGGTTAATACCGTTCTGTACACTTCAGGTTAAAAAATTTAAATTTAATTTTATTTTGTATAATTTTTTTTATAGTTTATATTGTTGGAGGCTTTCGTTTGCAAGTCATGTCTAGGAGGGCAAGACTCCTAACGCCTCGCCTAGCACGCTAGTCAGCACTATCAGTGTTCAGACCGTATGCATAACTATAACCTATAATTTTTTATAAGTACAAAAAATGCAATAAAATTGTTAAAATAAGTATACACGAGTTTTTTTTATAAATGAAATAACCGGTTCGGAACAAAATTTGTTTTTCGTTCTGATGGAAACGAAATATTTGTTCAGCAGGAACGATATTAACCGAAACGAAATTATTATTATCGGAACTGAACCGAAACGAAACGAAAAAACATTTCGTTCCAGGTCCCTGGTTACAGGTTAGGTTTTGATATCCTAAACCAAAAATTAAAATGAGCTGCTAGTACATAAATATGCTATCCCGCAGCGTGCAAATGCGACACTGTGTAACACAATAAAATACAAAAAAAAGATGTCCGCGGCCTGGAAGTCAAATACTTGGCGTGGCCAGGCAAGGTCAAGGTGTCGCTGAATAAGAATTATTTAAAAATGCAAAATAATGAAACTGTATTCATATTGGCAGAGTTTTAAATTGACAAATTATGTGAAAGCTTGTGAGAGGAAAGGTATCGGTGTCGATGAATGATCTTACAATTATTTTAAAACGCAATATAATGAAAATGTACTCATATTGTCTGAGTTGTAAATGGACAAATAATCTGAAAGCCTGCAATGGGGGGGGGGGGAGTATGGGTATTAATGATCTGAGAATACCTTGCCTGGCCACGCCAAGTATTTGACTTTTCCAGGCCGCGGACATCTTTTATTGTTTTTTATTGTGTTACACAGTGCCGCCTTTGCACGCTGCGGGATAGCACCTTTATGTACTTGCAGCTCATTTGGATTTCACATTTTTTTTTTACTTTGTAATTATTATTATTTTACAGTAATTCGTCGCTAGTGTCACGTTTTTACCATGCGTTATAATCACGCTCACTATCCCCACCATTTCATGGCATCCTTCAGTCGAGAGTGAGAGAATCCGATATATGCGAGACAGAACAAAAGAGACGACGCGAAGTTGTCGTCGGCACGAAGTAGTATCCGCATCGCGTTAGTATCACACTGCCAGCCCCGATCGTCGTGATTCTAACGAGGCATTACTGTACTATTTTTTTGTGATTTATTTGATTTCATGTACTTGGCGTCATTTGTTTACTTTTTAAAAGTTTTTATGGGGATCTCACTTCTTTTCGCAAAGATAATTTGCATAGGAAATGATTTCAGATAATTTTTAATTTGATCCGATTTGTATTAAGCTTTTTTACGGGGATATCAGAAAACTCTAGCGAAGCTGCAAAGTGTATGTTAACAAAAAACGCTTATGTTAAAAAATGTAATAATATTTAATAATTAAAAAGCAATTCTGGTTTGTGGTTATATGCTGATTGCATATCGATTGAATTGATTTGATTTGTGGTTATAGGCTGATTTCAAGTCGTTTGAATTTGTGGTTATGGGTTATATTTTTTATTATTATAGCGCTGAACGTATTTAACATTGAAGTGTATAACAACCACAATTAACACCTTTCGAAGAAAAAGATGTGTACATTTTTAGCACTTCGTGGCCAAGCTTGTTTTTCTACTCGTAAATCATCAACGGATACCCACATTGTGCCCTTACCCCTTACCATACTCGTGTAATGACCATCGGTAATACTTTTACCGTAGTGGAAAGTCGCTGTCTTAAGTTTATAACTTTGATGCAGAAATTTTCCACTTTCGTTGTTGTTCCACTACTATCGTGATCGAACAAATGTAATTTTGCAATAAGAATTTGTTTGGAAGCAGTTATCTCGATTTTCTTCATTGCGTTTGAATTTGAATTATCACAATTATTCCAAGGATCTATCAGATTTTTCCATCCTGCGAAATTGTGTTCTATTATATCTCGAAATTCAAATGATTTTTTTTTTAACATCTTGAGTAGTGCAAGATGTAGCACACAATTTGTACTGGTAGCAGTACTTGTGTAATTACACTCTAAACATCTTAATACCGTTGTAATTTCGTGTTGTACTCCATTCTTAATAAGAATCTCATGATCACAAAGAGAGATAATAAACTCAGCTGCATCATGTAGCTGGTTGTTAGGATATCTTTCCCCTGCGAATTGCCGCAATGATATTATGTTTGGATTTTGATCCGATTTATATTGGTCCAATTCAAATTTCGGCAACTTACCTTGTGTTTGAGACTGCATTTTGGTTGCAATTCAATGGTACAACGATACATATTTGTAAAAACACGTGGCATCTCAAATTTTGAAAACTTACTGTAAGATACATGTAATAGAGGACTAAACGTTGCTTAATAAACTCGCTGACTAAATAAACATTTATATGTATTTCAATCGATGCCGAACAAGGAATAACGCTGGTGGGTCGTTTGCGATTCGAGGTCTGGAAAAGACTGACTGTTCTGGACCGGGCAGGCCTTACAATAACGCTATCGGACAGTCCTTAAGGCTCTATCGAATTATGATGGGGTTGACATCGTGCTGTCCGTACTCGGCGTTGCCGTGCTCGCTTTTTATAAACATTTGCACGCGGTTGCGTCTTGTCCGTTGAACGGTATCTCAATTTTCCTAACACTCAAGAAATTCCTTCACCAAAAAAAAATATTCGTCAACTGACGATACTCCCCTTATTCAAATCAATCCTCTTTTCCGCTACATAACAACGACCATGGAAGATGAATGCATCGCGTGCAGATGTTTGGCGATGCATCATTTGCTCGTTGCTCGTTGAATATTTTGTTGTTGGACTGCAGAAACTCTGCACCCTGATGCGATGTAAGATGTTGAAGTCGTGTAGCTGATGATCTCAATCTCCAGCTGATGACGGACGATCCAATTCTTGCATCATACAGTAGCGAAATCTGTTTGCTATCATGATGATCCGGTACAATCATACATTACCAG